>ML178832.1:47379-130975 GCA_004369125.1 Pterulicium gracile
TGCGCTGGGGTTACAACAATGTGCAACATGCGCTGGGGTTACAACAATGTGCGGATCAAGGCTGGCAATGAGTGGAAGGCAGCATTTGCAACTAACAGAGGGCTCTGGGAGCCCAATGTTATGTTTTTTGGCCTCACTAACTCACCAGCAACGTTCCAGGCACTCATGAACACGATATTTGCAGACCTCATTGCACCAGGAAAGGTGGCGGTCTACTTGGACGACATCTTGATTTTTAGCATGGACTTGGAGGAGCATCGGACAGTGGTGAAGGAGGTGCTGAAGCGGTTGGAAGAGAATGATTTGTATCTCAGGCCGGAGAAGTGTGAATTTGAGAAGGAGGAGATTGAGTATTTGGGGCTGATTGTTGGGAAGGGGGAGGTTAGAATGGATCCGGTGAAGATGAAGGCAGTGCGCGCCTGGCCGGCTCCCAGGAATCTTCAAGATGTTTGCGCTTTTCTGGGTTTTGCTAATTTTATTGGTGTTTTATCAAGGACTTTGCCAGGGCCGCTCGGCCGCTAAACGACCTCACAAAGAAGGACACCACATTTGTCTAGGGTTCTCAGCAGCAGCAGGCATTCAACGAACTCTGACAGGCCTTCATCAGCAAACCGATTCTCACCCTGTGGCAGCCCGGCACACCAACTTGTATAGAAGTGGACGCCTCCGGGTACGCAACAGGTAGCGCGTTGATACAACAGCTCAACGACAGTTTATGGCACCCGGTGGCTTTCAGGTCCGCATCTATGATTCCAGCGGAGCGCAACTATGAAATCTATGACAGGGAGATGTTGGCAGTGGTGGAGGCGTTGAAAGATTGGAGAGCGTACTTGGTAGGGAGTCCGGAGTTGTTTGAGATTGTCATGGACCATGAGAATCTGCAGTGGTAGAGCAAGGCGCAGAACTTGACATGTTGTACCTTTTGCATTTTGACTTCCGTCTGGTCCACCGTCCAGGCAAGGCTCACACTCAGGCAGACACTCTCTCTCGGATGCCCCACCATCAGGTTCACAATCACAAGGATAACCGGCAACAGACAGTCTTACGGCCTCAGCACTTTGGCACAATTGCAGCAAACACGCTTTCGCAGGAGCCGGAGAACAAGTTGGAGAAGCAAATTTGGAGCATGTCAAAGAGGGAGGCAGAGGTGTTGGAGGGCTTACAACTGTTGAAGAAGGATGGATTGAAGTGATTGGCATCTGGCTATCACCCCAGGCAAACGGTCAGACAGTACGCGCTAACCAAGAGGTAGAGAAGTACCTTTGTCTCTATGTGGATCGACGTCAGACAGATTGGGCGGATCATTTTCCTCTGGCAGAGTTTGTCATCAACTCTTGCATTGCATTGGCTCACAGAATGACTCCGTTTGAGGTGGTTACAGTTACCAGCCCCACTTCAATATCCCCATTGGCACCAGGACTGGAATAGCGGACGTGAATAAGCGGGTAAAGATCATGGAGGAGGTGTGGAGAGATGTGACGGCTGGGTTAGAGGAGACAAAGCAGAAGCAGAAGGAGGTTTTTGAGAGGGGGAAGAAGGCGGCGCATGTGTTCAAGGTGAGGGACAGTGTGTACCTGGACAGCAGGGACGTAAAATGCCTTGTTCCAACTTGCAAGATTGCAGAAACCTTCTTGGGACCGTTCCCCATTCTGGAGAAGATCGGCAACCTTGACTACAAACTTGACCTCTCGGACCAGCTGAACCGAGTTCATCCTGTTTTCCACGTTGACAAACTCTTCCCTTGGAGGGGTAACAAGGTCAACGGTAAGACGCACCACCGCCAGCGCCGGTATAAGGAGGACAACACAGGCGAGCCGGAGTGAGAGGTAGAGGAGATCTTGGATAGCAGATTGTTCCAAGAGAAGCTGCAGTTCTGGTTGAAGTGAAAGGGATATGGGGCAGAGGCGCAGGGATGGCAGCCAGCAACAAATGTAGAGGCTCCCAAGCTGGTGGAGGTGTTTTACAAGAAATATCCAAACACAGTCCGTCAACCTCCCCCAGTTCTAAAGAAGAAGAGGACGCGTAGGAAGACAAAGTCTCAGGGTTCATCGGGGACGATGAGTTTAGGAGGGGGGTAATTGTCATGAAGTGGTATGAGGACTCAGTCTCTTTTCCTTTTGTCTGTTCATCTCTCTGGTTATCTTTGATTGCATCACGGACTCTTCATTTTTCTATCATGTTCTTGATCCGGTTTCCGCTTATGTGATTGTTCATTATGTACAAAGTTCCAGAACCTTCTAGCTATGTCTTGGGCTGCGCTTGCTTGTTAATCATTGCTTGGCGCACTGCCTTGCTCTTCTAGTATATAAGTATTGCCTATTGGTTACCTGGTTCCCATCTTGACCTCTTCATTGTTGGGACCAGGTGTGTATCTAGTTATCCTGTCTTTGTTACTGTGGTTATTTATTCTTTATTGTTGGGACCAGATTGTCTCTTGCTACGCTTGCAACAGACTCCTCTCTACCAAGAGTGTGGTCTCAACCGGAGTGGTGATTCCAACGATCTGGTGATGTGAAACAAGGAACTTCAAGGATGGGGTGGCAAATGACAAGGAAGGGATGAGCGGAGGAGGGATCCAAAGAGGAGACTTCTGGTAGGGTCGATATGGGAGAAGAGGAGGTTGAGTGTTGGACAATAAATGGCAGATAAATCCAACACAACACATGAGCGTTGATGCGAAGCGACAATGACAGAGGTCTGTGGTCCGTGCATAATGTTGGCGGCTGGGTAAGCCAAGGGAATGAGGTAGCTGTGAGAGTCAACAAACTTGTGGAGGGTGCCAATGTTGAAACCCAAGGTACAATGGGGAAAGGTGAGACAAGGACAAGAATGAGGAGTGCGAGTAGGGAAGCAGCCAAATTCTTCAAGACAATGCAAAGTCCAATGCGCTTCAGCAAAGTGCTGGGAGATTATAGCAGGGACAAATAAGCCAGAGTAATCAATGAATCAATTGTGCCAGAGATCCAGAGTGAGCTGTGCTTCAGCAAAAAAGCTGAGATACTATAGCAGTGTTGAGAACATCGGCGGAGGTGCCAATGGCAAAGGAGAGGTGTGGATTTCAAAGGTTAAGACGGCGGCAGCAACAACGGCAAAGTTCAATGCCTATGACCTGCAGATAGGCGTTGTAGCCCATCAGCTTGCGGGTCTAAGTCACGGTGTACAAGGGTTCAACGTAGTTGACAATATTCTCCAAGGGGCATGTTATTCTAGAGAAGAACTACATAATTTTCATTGTCTGATCATCACTATCAATGGTGAGGGAGATCAAAGACAAAAAACTGCCATGCCCAGTTCCGAGATCATCAGCAACAGCGATAAAGCATGTATGCTGGAACAGGTGCAATGCTGGAGCGCTCGCAACACTGGGACAGATGCATCAGCAACATTGATAGCCAGATAACGGCGGCAGCAACATGCAAGCAAAAGTCAGTGTTGCGTGCAGTGATAATGTGTGCACAGCAACATCAGGAGCAGTGATAAGCATGCTCTACTGATTATCACATGCAATGCCAAAGCATGCACAGTGATTGTCCGGAGCTGCAATCTAAAGATCACGCATCTCAATCTCAAGATCATCCAAGCAGTAAATGCATCAAGGATGTTGGTGAGAGCCTGAGAGCTAAGCTGCGCAGATCATCGGCAACAACAAATGCAGCAAGCCGCTTCTCAGGGCCCATAACCTATTGGAGGTATGTGTGTATGTAGCGCAGAGTACAATAGTACCAGCAGCGTACAGAGTAGATAGCCTGTCAGACTCACACGAATAATAAACTTGAGGGACAGAGCTTAGGAGCGATACTAAGTGATGGAGGGCAAGATGGAGCAAAAGGTCCTATCATAAGAGCGAGCAAAGTGATCCTTATATACTAGATACATGAGGGAGTCATATAACCGTGTCTAGGAGGTGCTAAGTCCGCATCTGGGAGTCATAAGATGCTGGTATGCTAAGATACAGCAATGGCATGATGAGAGCAATGAGAATCACCTGTAAAGTACCTGTGATGGAGGAGATCTAATCTACTACTCTAGAAGCAGGTAGGTATGCTTTCAACACTCAGTTGTGCTGTGTATCTAGTCTACATAGTTAGTCTATATTGTTTGCCCACTATGCTTTGTCTCAGTGTGAGAAAAAACAGATATCCTTTGGTAACCCACTGCACAACCCACGGGTTTACCCGTAACACGTCTACCCCTATCCGAGGCTGCGGGTAGGGGTTTTTGACGGGTGGGGTAAGGGTAAGATCAAATCGACCCGGGGTTTGCCCGGGCCGATCTCTAGCTCTGGCTGATGAGAAAATGTCTAGTGTGCAAAGGAGTGATCCTGTGCGAAGGAGTGATCCAACACTGTAGGTATCTTGGGCAAAGCTTTGCCTCTCACACTGCATGAATCTAGAACGTCTTGTTCTGTCTCCAGAGAGAGAGCTTCATAGACATGTAGATCAGTCTGATCAGAGCTTAATTCATTGATGTTTTGCGGATTTATCCAGAATGACAAAAGTCTAAGAAAATTGGCAGAGACAATTTGATTCTTAGGTATCAAGGTACAACTTTTGCGTTTGGCCTATGAGTACACAACGTGTTGTTGAAGCTACAGAGTTTGATCTTTCGGGCAGCTATCTGAGGCGCGGTACGAGGAGCAGGCCGTGGCTCATGTTCACTCGCGCTTGTCACACACCGTCACACAACATGTGATGACCGTGTTTGCGCCTGCAGCCTACCTTAAATGCTAACTGTTATGTGCAAAAGCGGCGAGACAGCATTGGGCACAAGCATGATTTTTATAGAAGGGAGGGCAAAAACAAGGGAACCACAAGCCAGGTGCTATAAACTCAAATGAAGATGACACAAAGGTGACGAGTGATTATTAACATCAAGGTCAAGGATGTGAAGATAGGAGGCTCAGGCAGCTGAAGCATAAGGGGCTAGAGTAATAACAATGAGATAATTGCATGATGATAGTGGTGCATGAGATGTGCAGCTATGAGCTTGATTATGCGGAGAAGAACAATGGTTTGAGCATCCACCTCACAGCGGACAAAGCCGGATGGTGAGAGACCCAAGAGGTGTACGGACAAGCATGAAGGGAACAACGAATGGACGAGCAAAAGTAAACAGAGAATACCAGGCTACCTGTGAGCATTTAAGTAAAGAAGCAAGTCCGTCCAAGTCTTGGTGAAGATAGAAAGAAGAAACAGAAATGTGTGCTGAGCATAGCCTACGCGCAATGGAGGTGCAACATGCAAAAGTAGGTGATATCATGCTCTGGCTCTACAGCGCCAAACGTCTGGCAAAACGCGAGAAAAGAAACACGTGGCCTCAACACCAGCCAGATAGTCTACACAAAAAACTGGGTACTGTGTAGTGTTGTTAGCGGGAGGTATACGGAGTCGCAATAAATGCTCACTGAATTCTGCTTGATGCGTGAACTTCCATCTCTTCCATCTTGTACGAATTTAGCTCCTCCTTGATTCGCTGAGCCAGCGCAGGAGTCAATCGACTCCATGTGGCAGGTTCGCTGCGCCTGTCGTACACGGTAGCAGGGAAGGTGTCATACACAGACAGATTGTTGGCGAACGCCAGCCTTCTGCTGGGAGCCGTCGCAGATCGATGCGTCAACGAGAGGGAAGTCGGCTCAGCGGACAGCATAGACAAGGCTGGTGCAGAGGAATTGGTATGGCTGAAAAGCGCGGCGGACGATGCCCGCAAAGGTCCGGGGGCATGGGCTGACGAAGTCGGCGTTGTGTCGCCCTTCGAAGAGACAGGAGAATCAGGTGCGGGATCGGACGACGAGTCTGGACCAAAGGAAAGTGGCGGAAGCATTGGTGCAGATATGTTCGTGCTTGTATGGAGGGAAGGATGCGCCGAATGAGAGTTATGCCGATGAAGCCCGTCGATATGATCTGGGTCTGGAGAGGGTATGCGAGCGAGAGGGCCCAATTCCGAGGCTCCAGAGTGGTTCTCATATGAATTGGATCGCACCCGGAGACTATGAGGCAGGTTGCCTGTGGTATCGGGGCGTCCAGTATCTGTAGACTGAGGTTGCTCTAGAGTCGATGCAATACGAAAAGAATGTTAGAGTTTAACACGACGGCAGCCAATCTGTTAGACCTCACTTTTCAGTATTCCTTTCGCAGGCACTTTATCCTTATCGATACTGCGACGTGCGATGGCCCAACCCTCTCCCGGAAACTCCTCATCCCCATCCTCTAAATGTGTATCATCCAGGCCCTGCCGAATTGTGAGGTCTTCGTCTCCATCCCAATCGTCGTCATCGTCATCGTCGTCACCCCATCCGTCATTCCCAAGTCGCTGCTGCTGCTGCTGCCCGGAGCTCCCGACATAGTGACCCTCGTCGCTCTGCTCGTCATCCTCCTCCATCAACACCCCATCCTCGTTGACTCTCACCCCTGGCTTCATCGGCGATTGCGACCCTTGCCCAGTAGCAGTGTTCCGCTCCCATGCGGGTACGCTTCCGGCAGGGTTCCCAGCGGTTCCGTTGGTTTTGGTGCTAGACCCAACGACGTTTTGTTTGTTGGTCTCTACGGCCACCTGCTGTGCTTTTGCCCTTGCAGCGGCTTCCGCATTTGACTTGAGGGTATGCTGGCGAGCGAGCTGAGCAGCGGGCGAAAGTCCATTAGATTCAGCAGGGGAGGAGCTCCAGTCTCCTCGATCCAGCTCTGCTGTAACGTGCGAGACGCTCGCTTCACTTGCTTGACCCTTGGCGTTCTTCTTCTTCTCCTTCTTGCTTTTCTTCCCACTGTCCCCGTTCTCGTCTTTGTCTTTCTTGTCCTTGAAGAGAGACGTAATACCGGCAAGAGAGTTTCGCCGCGCAAGCTTTCCCATCGATCCGAGCTTGCGTATCATGACGGAAGCGGAAGAAACAGTGGAGGACAGCGAAATATTGTCCGTCGACATATTCATTCGAGAGCTGAATAGGGACGCAGCTCGGGACTTCTTCTTGGTCTGCACTGTAGCGGTCGACTCCCCGTCATCATCATCATGTTCCGTCGGTACCGACCTCCCTGAGGGTGATGCCATTCCTGAAGAGCCAGAAGAAGGCCCAGTGACATCGACGCTACCTCTGGGTAGAGTGTCCTCCGAAGCCCGCACTTTCCCCAGTTTATCTTCGTCGGCCTCATTAAGAACGCCGTTGGAATTGAACGATAACGCTCGACGCAAGCGACCTTTGAGGCCGCTACTTCGAACGGTAGAGGCGCCAGGGGTAGAGTCGAGCATGGCCGCGAGGTCGATGTCGTCCCGCGACATGCGCTTCTCGGAAGCAGTGAAATTGCCCTGCGACAAGGGTGAGGGACGTATAGGTCGTGCCTGCGGTGCAGTGGTGCCATTGGAAGAGTTCGTGGGAGGGGGAGAGGGGCTCGAGGTAGGGGCTCGAGAGGGTGTAGATGTGGAAGCAGGTGATGCCCTGGAAGTCGTGGAAGTGGAAGAGGCAGAGCCTGTCCTATGATGCGGGCCCCTTGCGGAAGAAGTGGAAGATGAGGGGTTCGATGAGATACTGGGAGAAGAGGCATGACTCGTGTGACTGCCCGAACGACTACGGAGAGAGCTCGAGGCCGGGCTGGACGTGGCGGGCGCCTTCGACCGCTGACCGCTTTGGCTAGAGGTGGCAGCAACAGCAGTCGCCACATGCCTTGCACTCGTAGAGCTTTGATTACTATCTGTCCTCTGTCTGCTTCCTGTGCTATTGACAGAGGATGACGATCCAGCAGCATCTGGACGAGCGTATGGACGACTTGGGGGGGGTGTGACAGCTGGGGCCCGCTCGCCAGGGCTGTCCTGCGAAGCGGAGGACTGCTGGCGGGATGGTCGTCGATAAGGATGAAACCCGACATAACTCTGCTGCTGCTGCTGCTGCTGATCTCGACCCAGTGATGTATGTTGCGGTGGGGGAGGAGTGCCACTAGGAAACCCATTGAGGAAAGGCGGCACCAATTGATTCTGAACAAAATAATCGCCGGATCCTTGTCTTTGTGGAGACTGCCTCGGAAAAGCAGGATGTGCATTGAACATCATCTGTTGATAGGCCCATTGAGCCATGTTAGGGTCAAAATACGGATTTTGAGCTGCGTAAGGCTGCGGTGATTGCTGCGGCTGCGTCGGCTGCTGGTTTTGGTAGAAAGAAGGATAGAAGGGTTGAGCTGAGATGGAGGGTGTCCAGGATCCCTGAGGCTGTTGCTGAACGGAGAAAGGGTAATGCTGTTGCTGGGCGAAGATCGGGGGCTGGTGTTGCTGAGGATGCTGAGGATGTTGCGAGGCGGTTGTCGTCGTCGTCGTAGGAGTTCCGGGCGTATTGGAGCTCGACGGTTCAGGAGAAGCTTTGTGGTCGTGATGTTCGTGAGCTGGTGATGGGCGTCGATGGGGATTGGGAGGGATGTCCATTGTGTTCTCTCTTGGTACCGTCCAGTCCGGCTTTGCGACGATGGCCATACAGCAGTCTGATGATTGGGCGCGAGGTTGTTAATCTATAGGCAAGGTCTGTATCAACGGTTGCGGGCACCTGGACGCTGCGCTCGTTATTCTGGACGTCGCCTAGCTTGTGGCAAGCTCTCTTTTTGCACTATTAGTAATGCAAGATCACCAGTACGACAGTGATGCAAGCCTGCTCACCGGTTACGCTTCGCTCAAATTGTATTCGTAGAGGGAAACGTTGAGTAACGGGTGAGAAAGACGAGCAACTAGTCGTAGGTGGAGAAAGGTTCCAGCAACCAGTTGCCAACAAACCGCCGTCCTCCGACGCCGTTTGCCAACTCCCATCAATCCCTGTGCTCAATTCAGTTTGTAGTACCTGGTCATCTTCCTTTGAATTCACCACATGCCAGCCCCTCCCGCCGACGTCGACGGAACCCTCGCCGTCGTTGTTCTTAAAGCTCGCAACCTCAGCGACAAACGTTTCTACAAGCAAGATGTCTACACTATCGTATCTCTCGCTTCAAAGTCCGACAAGACGCCAGTTGACGTGAAAGGCGGCCAGAATCCCCTTTGGGATCATGAGCTCCGTTTCCTCGTCCCAAAGCAGGTCTCGGAGCAGAATCGGACACTTGAAGTGGCTTGCTGGTGTAAACAATCGAGGGAGGATGAATTGATTGCTAAAGGGAAGCTGGATATCGGCGAAACCTTGAGAACTGGCGAGTTCGATGGTGAGTCGCAAGTCAAGTGCTATCAAATCAAACTTCTCTAATCAAATGGATTCTCAGACTGGATTCCGCTTGTGGAACCTTCAGGCCAGCAAAGAGGCGATATCTACCTTGAAATGACATTCTTCTCCAATGCGACCCCTCCTCCTGCACCACCTCCCAAAGAGAATATCCCAAAAGTTCATGGGCCGCATTACTCGGCACAGATCTCCGAGGATATAAACGCTAAACTCCAACGCAGACCTACGAAACTACTTCCAGCGGAGAGATTACATCGTCCGCCAGCCTCCCTGATGCCAAATCGGGCTCAGGCCCAACCGCAGCAAGCTCCATTCTTAACACCCGCAAGTGCGCACAACGCCCAGCCGATATCGCAGCACTCACCACCCCGTGGGCCAGGATACGAAGGGAGGTCACCCTCCCACTCACCACCTTCCGGTACATCGCGCCTCCCACAACCCAGCTGGTCGCAGCAGCAACCGGCTCATGTCCCCCTGGCCAATCCTCTTCCATCTGCGCTGCTTCCCGGGCCGAACTCCACCCACGCGAAGCCTCCATTTGGTGGGGTCCCAGGACAGCGACGAGTCTCTTCAGAGGGGGCTGAGCGACGCCCTGTTTCAACGTTCCCCGCGCCTGACTTTGAGCACCGTGCCGAAGCTCAAGCCTCGTTCCAGCCCAGTATACCGGTCCCTTCGATGGCGCCATATTCTTTAAGCCCTCCCCATTCTCATCATCATGCGTATCCATCGTACGCATCTCCCGATGCTCACTCTACACTTTCACCTTCACGGCATCCCATTCACAATACCTCTGGTTCTGCATCGCCGAATCCTCCGACACAGACATACTTTCCCGTTCCCACTTTCAACACGCCCTCTTCTACCCCTCATACTCCACAATTTTCTTACAATCATTCAGCGTTACAAGTTCAAGGTCGCGATGCGACCACTCTACCGGATCCATATCTTATGGCACGATATCAATCACCGCTGCCTTTGCCTCCGGGCGTTTCTCCTTCCCCAAGCCTTGCCTCCCAGACGAATACCCCCAATCCTGCGATTTTGTATAACGCCAATGTCGCTCGACCAAACGGCAACTTTGATGCGGCGGCACACGCGCCTTCTATGCAGCATTCCGTCCATCCTCGTCAACCTTCGACACCCGAATTCCCAGGGGCGTTTCCTACCGCTACCCATCACGTCGAGGCCGATCGTGTTGAGGCACAGCGGCGCGAAGAGCAGTCATTGCGTCAGAAGAAAACTCAAGAAGAGAAAGACATGGAACTCGCACGTCAGCTGGACATGGAGCTCAATCTTCATGCTAACCCTTGACTTCTACATGCGTTAGTACACCGCGAGTGTTCGTGCATTGTTATTTTCCTTGCACAGGCGCAGCTGGCTAGCTCCTCATATCGGACTCGGACTTTCCTTGGCCACCCTAATTCGCCCTCTAGACCCACATCGCGGAGTCCGGCGTGGTCGACCACCCTCCGCCTGGTGTAGGCTGTAGCTGAGTCGGGCATCATGATCTAATCGGCGACCGCTCCTACTGGTGCTTACTTTTCGCAATGTGCCATCAGCCGTGCATGACTATTCTGTGTAGAGCATTTGTGTACCATCCGCAGAGTATGATGTTCACTAGCAACGTTTTGTAACTTATCTATATCCTCGAGTCGCAACAAAGGACTGTCTATGTACCACATGCGCATAGAAGTGAAGGTGGTTGGGCGAAATTGTGTGCTGCCGTAACATTTGTAAACGTGCGAATCGGAAGCGATACCTCCGCCGAGGCTTGCCACCCTGTTGCTTCCTCCCTCTTACCGCCAACTGTGAGTCATGAGGACCTTGGTATCTTACGACGACATTTCTCAGCCCTACGAACATCCCACAAGGGCGCAAGCAGAGTCACAAGATGAGCCTTCAGCCAAGAAACGCAAACGCAACACGCGTAAACGCCCCAAGAACGAGCAGTCGAGCTCGCGTGCCACACAAAATGGCGACTATCACACTTCGCGGGATCTAACACATCAGGAGATTTGGGACGATTCTGCTCTCGTAGAAGCATGGGAGGCTGCTACAGAGGAGTACGAGGTCGGCCATCTTCTCCGCTTCCTACTCATCTTTGAGCTTCGATGAACATTTGTTCTGTTAGATGCACCATGGGCCGGAGAAGTCCTGGAAAACGGAACCTCTGCATAAATCACCCTTGTGCGCGTGTTTAAGCATTTCTTTGGGTGCTCTCTTGGCTGACCATCATCCATGTTGTTTCTCCCAGATGGTATAATGCACCACCGCAGTCGGCAGACCCAGATGCCTCTTCGAGGGAACAATCCGAAGACGAAGGGGAAGGGTACGACGAAGCCGGCTATGCACCAGACGATGAAAACTCCAACCCCATCCAGTTCGACACATTTATTCCGCGTCATGATCCAACCTTGGAGGCAGGAGGGGTCCCGTTTGGGGACAGCCGCGGGGCCCTCCTGTCTGAACAAGAGCTGACCTTCGACGCGTCCAATCACAGCAGGGACTCTGTCGACGATGCATTTACGCGTGCGCAAGCTGCCATGTATTGGGCTGGCTATTGGACAGCTATGTATCACGTAAGTTGACGGTTCTTTTGCGTCTCAATATCCGGCTCCTCTGAATCTCGCATCAGGCCCGCAAAGGTCGTTTGCCCCCTTCAGACAAAGGCGAAGACCTTAAGAAAAGGAAGACTGAGGAGAAGCATGAAGGTAACGCGATGGAAACCACTGTAGATGTTGTTCACAATCCTCCGACGGATGCCGAAAACTGGGTCTCCACCCAACGTTAGAACTGCGAATCTGCTGTCATCACAGTCTACCACAGGTTACACACAATGTGCTATACTTATCCCAAAACGATCTATATTCTTCTCATGACCACCAGCGCAGGAGCGCCGCTCGACTCGAGCCGTTCATGAAACTGCACCAGCTGCATTCCGCTGTTGTAAAAGGCACTGAGCCTCATCGCGAGCTGAAGCCTCCGGGGCGTTAGAACATCTTTCGAGGGATATACTGAAGAAAAACCGTACGTACACCAGCATGTGCTACTTACGCTTCTGTGCAGGAATTCCATCGTCGGACTTCAAGCTTCAAGTTCCAAGGCGTTGCTTATGTATAGCGACTTACCGCTGACCGCAGATCCGCTTGTCGTCTCCTGAAGGACAAGAGGATGTAACTTATGAGTACTCTGCATTCTTGCATAGTTGCTCGTTTTGCAGTTCCCGAACATTAGGTATTTACTCATGCGTGGCTAATCCGACAGCCCTCGCCAGCAATCAATAACATGAAGATATGCTGATGCAACGTCAACACCCGTTACACATTTGACACTGGCTTTTGTCGTCAAGACACACGATCGCAACCGGAAGAAGAGGAGGATCATCTATTAGGTGAATGGGTAGTTTAGCTCACATGCACCAAGTACATGGACAGGTAGGTAATTCGTGGCCCGTAGCCCTGACTAGACGTATTTCTTCGAGCCTTGCAGCTCCGAGCGCATCTCTGGTCTCGGAGGGCGACCGAACCGTGGTTCAGGGGCATCTGTGTGAGCAGGAGAGGGTCAGTAAGAGGGAAACGACCGAGATGAGACGTGAATGCATAAAGGAGTCAAGTAGACTGTAATGGCCGTTGCAAGAAGAAGATAGGCGTCGTCAAAGGAAGACGATACTCACGGAGAATATCACGATAGATAGTGGAAACATGATCATCCCAGATCTCCCTCCACATATGCACACCTCCACCGCTAGCGGGGTCAATGTTGTGTTCCTGCAAGAATGCCCGAACGTTGAATCCCAAACGCTGCTCAGTAGTTACTACTGGAATGTTCAGCTCTGCGCTCTGGGGTAACAGGAACATGCAGTAGCGATGGTAAGGCGTTCCATTCTGGGGGTGCGGAGGGACGTAGGGTGTATGGGTGTTGAGGTCCAGCAGACGTGTACGCGTGAGTGCTGACAGCTTCACATTGGGTCTGGAATAGAAAACCGCGTTAGAGGGCGCCTCTCAGGCATTAGAGGCACACGCACTTGAGCCAGTGGAGATACGTCTGGAAACTCTCATTCTCCGGGTCGGGGACATCTAACGAGAAAACCGGTCAGAACTGCGTGACGCTTCAGAGACAAAGGACAAATCAGTACCTGGGTCGACCATCAACAATGTATACAGTCTTTCCTCTGGATGGAAGACGTTAACGTAAACCTTCGGCGGTTCGACCGTCTGTTAGAAATGGTAATGAGTGTCAGTTCGAAGAGGTAGTCCAGTTACAATTTTGCTGACCCTGTTGGCAGTTAAGAAGATGCCAGGCTCGACCTCGACGTGACGCTTCGCGGGATCAGCGAGAAGCTGTTCCTTGGTGGCAGGCGCTGTTATTCGGAGGTCCAACGACGGGTGCAGATCAGGAAGGACGTCCGGGACGACGTGCATCTGGTGTACGCGCTCCATCTAGTGATACGTGTCCCAAATGGGTAGAGTTGAGAGCAATAGAAGAAAGGAAAAACGAACGACTTTACCAGCAAGTCCAGGTCTCCGTCCTTTCTCCATTTTTGTTCCACAAGGTGCCGATGAGAAGGTTTGTTCATGTCGACTAAGACGGAGTGCGTTAGCTCATGAATTTACACCTTGAGAAGAAGAATTACCCATAGCATTTGCCACTGACCACCGAACTTCAGGGATGTTCACTTCACTTTGAACCTCCAAGGTGTTCAGAAGCTTCTTCAAGTCTGCTAGCTTCCCGCTGTCATCTTCCGCTCCATTCGAGTTAGCTTCTAGGTTCGAAATCTCCTTCCTCACAGCCTCCGCCTCCCCCTTCAACCTAGATGAATCCTTCAAGATGAGCTCGAGCGCGAGGTCATACGCAGGCAGAACGCCCGGAGCAAGCGCTTTGTTCCATTGCTTCGGTTTTCCTACTGAGACTTCCGGACGTTTCTGTACTGCAGGTTTCCGAGGACCACCTTTGCGACGACGACGCCCGTTGGTTGTTGCTGGTGAGGAGGTCGCGAGTTTAGGCGCGCTTGGAGTCCGTTTGTCCTTTTCACCCGACTTGGGTGCATCCGTTGCGGCGGTCAGCAAAGACGGAGGGATGGAGGAGGCGGGAACCGCTGAGGAGTTGGCGGGTTGTAGGGTGGCATTGGCTCGAGCGAAAGACAGGGTGCGAGGAACAAGTCTTCGCGTGAGGGAGAACATGAGTGTCAGTGACAAAGTCGAACCGCGAGAATCGGTGTTCCCGCGGAGAAAACGCGTCGCCACATTTCTTCACACCGTGGCTTTATTTTCTCAAATTCGCGCCTGGACTCGATACGATGTTTTGTACAAGCACATAACATTACAGAAACATGCAGAGAGGGAGGAAAATATGTACTTTCAAGCGTCGACCATTACAGAATATTAAAGCTACCAACAAGATACCCAACAAACAACACTAGTGAAGTAACAACATTGCCATAATAAGCACGCAAACCGCGCTGCCGGTGCAGAGGAGTCAGTAGAAGGGTATACCGTATGAACGAACGAAGCTCGTGCTCTATAATTATGCACAGAGGAAAGGATATCGCAGGGGGGCAACGGTGAGAAGGTGAGGGGAGGAGACCAAGAAAACAAACAGCCAGGACTAGAGTTACACAGCAAGAGAAAGAGCATGATACACAGTTTGAGGACATACGAGGGACATAGCGATAGGAACGGAAGTGGGTGAGCGCGAGGATGCAGGGAGGAGACGCTAGAAGGTGGAAGACTGAATGCTAGAGGACAGGGCGTATCCAGAAACGGTAGTTTCAGGCTCACGCAAAACGCGGTATTGGAATTCTGAACATCATCGCATTGCCAAATCAGCGAGTGTTGGAGAGTTTTGATAGATTGACAACTTACCGCCATCGCGTATTATGGGGTTTGAGCGCCTCTCGCGCTCCTCAGCCTCCTCCAGTTCCATTTGTATCTCAAATGGAGCTTTCCCACCAATGACAGGAGTTCGATAACCAGAAGGTACAGGGTCCGCTTTGGGGTGCCATCGACCACCTCCAGTTACTTTGCACAAGGCGCTTGAGCGTTTCAATGGGTAGGCGTCCAGTTCACCGTAAGAGCGTTCGGACTTGCTCAAGTCTAGCCATCGATCCGAGCCCGGAATTGACAGACTGGAGCTGCTGGGGATGTGTCGCAGAGCTTTGTGGAGGGCACGGGGTGAGGCCATCATAGGGGATACTAGGGAGGAGGAATCCGAAGCTGAGTCGGAGAGGGAAGTAGGTGTAGAGGAGCGATCAAGTTCCGGTGTGCGAGGCATAGTCACGCCGTAAATCTGCTCCCAGCATCCCTCACAAACCCGCGAGTTCACAACAGGCGAGAGGGGAGTTTCGTATCGGTAGATGGAGGAATGTCGTGGAGGGTGGATGAAGTCCAACTTGGACGCGTCGAGTAGCGGGGTCGCCCTAGCAGCACACGACCCACAGAATACACCACCACACTTTCGACAGTGCTGTTTACAACGAGCTGTGAGTAATGAATGGATTAGCGGAAAGCGTGTAGCTTACATGACGCCTCTCGAACATCGTAAATCTGATACGGCAGAAGAAGTTGTCGCAAGTAGTGGTCTCTGCGTCGGCCTATTGGAGGGAGGGCAACTAAACACTTGCGATGGGACAGGGAATAAGTCATATGGGCTTACCTTCCAGAGACGTTTAGGCAGTAACACAGCTAAGTGCTCATTCGCCCGAGTGGGATGAGGGTGGCATACGCTGGAGGAGGAGGACATTATGGATAATAATGGATTGGAAGTAGGAACGGTTCGCCAACCAAGCACGATGGTTTATATAAAGTTGGGATCGGAGATCTCCTCCTACCATTTCATTTCTCCCTCCGAACTCCGATCCAATACGGTTACAGTATTTACTTCTCGGCACATGGTGTCCGTACTGTCATGGAGGCATTTATGACTCTTCATGGCAATATAGATATTTCCCTGCCGAGATCACAGAAATCAAGGGACACTTCACTGGAGTTAACCTGGAGTATCCCTGGAGCTCCCAACTCTCTCCCAAGGATCCACATGCACAGAATCGTCTCCAGCAGTATCCAACTACCCGAGTTTTAGCGTCATAACTTACGCTTTGCTTTTGCCGCCAGGTATGGAGTCTATATCGTCTTGCCGCCTGAATGAGTACACTGGTGCATGGCTCCTTCGAAAGTTCAGTGCCATATGCGTGGCCTCGGTGCCTGTGGCAACCGTACGCTTTGGTTCGACTGCGTTACCCTTTCATTTGCCCCGGTCCTGCGTGGTCCTGATCGTCTTGACGCCGCGGCGCCCTGTAGCAATATCGTATTCGTTTCCATCTTGACATGTGTGAAACCTTGGTTCCGACCAAGTGGCCATGTGCTCCTCGCTTATTCGAGTGGTGTCTTTGCCGACACCAGTGAATGCCAACGCGACACCATCGGTCCGACCAAAGACCCAAAGTGCAGCGGTGCGTTGACGATGCGGCTGGTCAAATCCTGTTCGCATAGTCAACGCACAGTCAAATGGTATGATACTCAGGTACTTATGCTGCAGGCGACCAAGTCAACATTCGTCAAATTTACTGGTAGGTGCTGTACGAGTACTGCGGTGCAAAAGAGGTGTATAGTCTACAACAGAAGCTCTACAGGATCAGGATGGGCTTCGTCGGCAAGAAGATTATCGATGGGTACATACTGTACACGAGAAAATCAATCAGCATAAGAAATCAGAACGCCTGAGGTCCGATGTAACTTGCAGCCCCACAGACTCCGTCGGCGATGTATTCCTTAGAGCGTGCTCCTCTGCTAAGAACAACCTCCGCCCTCCCTTGCCAAGCTCGTTCGTCCGGCTGACTCGCTGGATAGGTGAATCGTCGAGCCCTTTCACCAAGTTTTCAAATGATCCCCCGGGCACACTATTCCCGCTGTGCAATGTATCGTCCGTACGGCTGTTGTGTCGCCACGTCGGGGCCCGCTTGGAAGGTGTTCTCGGAGCCTGACCTCCCCAGCGCATCGACCACAGATTCCCTCCCTTGGGTGTATGGAAAGGCTGGACCCTGATGCCCCTCGAGGGTGTTGATGTTGGGTCGAAATCCTCGTCTTCAGCATTGTAAGATTTGTGTTGCCAGACTCGCACTGCGTGCGCAGTATGCGCTTGCCGAGGTGTCCTTGGCCCGTTCCTGACCAGTCCTTCTCCCCACGAGCTTCTACTGGTGGATGCTGTGTCGCCGAATGTGCTGCTGCCTCGCACGGGAGTAGTCGGGGCTCTCACCCCTTGGGCCGAAGCTGTCGTTGTCGTTGTCGTCGTGCCCCCGGGCGACTCTTCCGTGAGATGGAAGAAAGGTAGATCCTCTGACCCAGCTACTCCCCTGTGATTCGTGTCTGTAGGTACGAACGTCGGTTCTGCAAGTAGTGATGTAGCCGGAGGAGGCGTCGATGGCAGTACGCACTCTTCACAGAACCATGGTTCTTCTTCGGGCCCGAGCTCTTGAATGCTTCGTATTCCAATGCAATCCAAATGGTACCACCTCCTACAAGCATCGCATTGAACCATCTCGCGGTCTTCGTCAGGCTCGCCGCACAAACAGGTGGTACCGTCTTCACTGCGACTGCGCCGCCTTTGAAGGGCGCGGATGGACTTTTTCGACAGCAGCGCAGCCCTAGCGTCGGCTCTGTTACTTTGTGACCACAAGTGTGCCTTCTCCCAATAACCAGCCGAGCCGCCACGGTGGTGTTCCCCAAAGGGTATCGACCTCTCGTGCGGCGGCTCGTCCTCCTTCCATCTAGGTCCGTCGGCGTCGTCGTCATCCTCGTCATCGGTATCGCGATCAAGAAACCTCTCAATGCAGCGTAGCCTATCTTCCTTCTCCGTCTTTTGCATGTCTGTCCTCTCGTCTCGACGTATTTTCCACGGGAAGTCTTCATCGGGCCAATTAGGACGCTCAGCTTTGGGCTCTGTAGGTAGAATGGATCGCCCTTTCCCGGGGGAGTCGGGAACGTCGCCCCCTTTCTTCTTCCGGCGGTTACTCCGTTTCTTTGGAGTGGGCTCCGGAGGTGTGGGCTCCGCCGGTTCCTCTGTAGTCGTGTTGATATCAAAGATGACTCTGCCCATCCCTTCTAGATGGATCGGAACCAGCTTGGCGCCTGTAATGGTGGGACCGGTTTTTTTGAACGCTTCCAACCTTCGGCGTTTCCGCAGCTCTTTCTCAGATGGAGGCGCCAGCTCCTGAGGAGATTCTGCGGGTGAGGAGGGCTCAGGATGAGGGGATGATTCTGGTAATAACGAGGGGCGCTGCCATTCCGCCGTTCTCTGCAAATTGTTCAGTCACGCTTGCATTCGTGCGAAAAATTCATGTTTCTCACGTAAAGACCATAGCCACCCGCCATCAAGCTTTCCTCAAAGCTTTCCTCAGAAGTCTCCTGGAAGAGCTTAAGGCGTCGGCCCTTGGTTGGGCTCTCCGTGATGCCGACGCCCGGTAGTCCATCGTCATCTAGCTCGGGGTACTCGCTTTGCGAGAGGTCTGTCTCCGCTCGCTTAGACCGCCTAAGATAATCAGGTCGGCGAGTTTCGGCTGCCCTTTGTGCCTCCATCTGTTCCTGCAAGAATTGGCTTCTGATGCGATCCATCTCACCTCCGTGCCCCACAGAAGAAGATTGATGAGCGCAGAGAGAATCTTGACCACCAAGCGGAGCCGGCGATTGGCCTGGAGTTTTGAAGTTGCCAGAGGTAGCTTTTGCCATGAACGGAGATGATAAAGTAGATGGTATAGAAGGTTCTACAGAACCAGAGGATGCTGGGGACATTATGGTGCCGTTGACTGGCCGAACCGGGGTGGGCGTTTCTATGTTGATTCTAGCAAGTCTATCAGTAGGCGTCATGAGAATACCAGGGAAGGAGATCCTACTGGGGATGTGGTATCGAAGCAAGTTCTGAACCTGATGCGTGGAGCCTGAATGGCGGTAAGTTTCGGTTCGTGCAGTGCAGAGCGATACTCTTACATGGCTTCCTGTTCTGTAGGGAACATAGCGGGCGAAGGGATATGACTACGGCTTGAGTCAGTGATGAGGAGAGAATCGGTAGCAAGACAGACCTACCTGGGCCCAGATGTAGCCAGTTGCGAAGTGTCGAAGTTAAGATGCTGGGTTTGGTCACTGGAGAGGTAAACGGTTCAGAGAAGTCACGGCAACACATGTGTGTGGGACGTACGTTGAATTTGGGAATACGTTGGGCGCAAAAGATTGAGGAAAATGGTGTTGATAATGGGGAGGATGGAGCTGCTGCTGGAGACTTCATGGTGGTGTTAGTCAATCTACAAGTAAGCGATGAGAGCAATAGTCCTTACAATTGTGGCGCGGGAGGGCGAGAAGTAGAAGCATACGTCGACATATCGCGAGGGCTTGGTAAATAATGAGTGACTGAGCGTGGTTGCAGTTCTGAAGGCAAACCTTTGCGGCAGGGGTAGATGTGATGGAGGCTTAGCGCCCAAGAATGGAGATTGTAGAGGTTCGTTCAACCTGGAGGCCAGTATAAGTTCAGGTATTCCAGATAATTTTGTGGCACAAAGGGCGTACTGTCTGTTGCTGGTACTCGCCATGGGTGAGTTAGATGGTTGAGAAGTAGAAGCGGTGACGTTGCGGTGTTTGGAAGATACATGAGCATTGGAGGTCGTCAGCGAGTTGTAAGCTGCAGCGAGGCCCATAGGGTCGCTGACATAGTCAGTAGGGCGCATTGTTGGCGTTGACTGCGGCAACGGAGCGGAGGCGAAAGCAATGAGAAAGGAACTGTAGAGTGGGATGAAGAGATGAGACAAGAAGTGGTTTGAACCGCTTACACAAGCATCACATGACCGTTTCTCAGCAACTCTCTGCGCTCGAGTTCTTTAGTGGCATAGGCAAGTGCAGATAGCCTCCCTTCTGTTCTGACCCACCTCATAACAAGAGACCGCCGATCTCTTCTGTATCAGGTGGCCTTCACTTGGCTCTCAAACGAGTGAACGCAAATGCCTCTATTCTCTCAGCTTTCGATTGGGACTCATTGGCCGCGCAAGTTTACGCCGAAAACCACCCAGCGACACCAGTGCTAAGAGTACAGATCATATCGTCTTTTCCAAAAGCTACCTGTCTGAGTTCTCCGACAGACGGATATATCACTCCTAACTGCAGAATATCTGCGATCTTTTTCTGTGGATGCATGGCTGCTTTCCCCGTCGTGCCAACCATATACGACTCTTAACCCAAACGCTCAAGGAGCTAGTGACCCTCGGGCGAAATCGTTCCTGCACCTTGTGGAAAATGTACTTCCAGCACTACACAGTACGGAGCATCATCCCAAGTATATGTTCATTGAGAACGTCGCCGGATTCGAGGCATGTATTTCCACGTCGCTGAAGCCCGAATCACGAACGCTGATAAGTGCACCTTTAGACATCAAGCACCCGACAGATGTTGCTCAAAGTGCTGGAGTCCTTGGGGTACTCATATCAAGAACTGCTTATTACCCCAGTTCAGTTCGGCATACCCAATATGCGACGGAGATATTACTTATTAGCCAGATCGTCTACGCTCCTTCCCTTTCCGACCCACGTCGAAGGCGTTCTTGACTACGTCCCCGGGCGCTGCCAACCATGGCGAGACGACTATTCTGCGGTCAAAGAGATCAAGTCATACCTAGATCCTGAGGATGCGTACGATTACGAGACCTATGAGATAGCCAGAAAGACTCTCCACACTTGGGGCAGGCTCTTTGATATCACCCTTCCCTCACGAAAGCACACAAACTGCTTCATCAGAGGTCAGTAGATTTCTTCTTCTGGCAAAAGTTATTGGTTACTTGACTGCGGTTGCCTATCTAGGTTACACCCGACGCGTGGAAGGAGCTGGCTCTATCCTTCAGCTTAACGAGGACCTGAATGTGAGTGTTCTCATATCTCGGCTCGTTTGTGTGCTCACCTCCGCCGTCCCTAATCAAGACCACCGAAGTATTTGATGCGTTTCTCGAAGCCAAGGAGCAAGGATCTACCGACGCAGTCCGTCTACTCGACCCGTTGCGTCTTCGCTACTTCACCCCCTCCGAGCTTCTCAGACTATTTGCTTTCACGGATCCTAGGAGGGACGAAGAACAGTTTGTCTGGCCAGCAAGCGTCTCGACAAAGGTCAAATATCGCCTTATAGGCAATAGCGTCAACGTGAAAGTGGTATCCGAATTGATCTCATATCTGTTACACGTTCCCCCTCCACCTAGCTAGACCTTTATGCATACGATTGGTGCCAATTACCCACAGTATGCTTGCCGGCTGGGAACAGTGCGTTCCACTCCTGACGATCACCCATACAAGCAGAGGCCTTTCACGATGTGAGACAACAATAACTCACGTCAACTACCAGTTTTACAATGTTTAGACACTGCCGACTCGGATTATGTCCGGCTTTCTTCTGCAGGTCTACATACATTTCTCGCCTCCTGGACATGTCGGAAGAAGATCGCAGCTGACAGCCCTCTCTAAATTATCAGCCCGTGTAGCGTATAGCTTCATCCCTACTTCTATCTTTCTATTTCTACTCTTCTTGGCTCTCAAAAAAAACCCCGACGTCGACCATATTACTCTCTCATCGCCTCTTCTTCTACTTCGACGAAAACACCAAAACCAATATCTACATCTATCACCTTGCTTGCCACTCGATCTATGTCTCCTCCCAAGGAAAACTCAAAAGCAAAAGAGGTCACTGATGCCTCCCAGGAAAATGAAGACGACCTGGTGCCCTGGCTGAGGGACGTTGCCCCCTCTCACCGCCGTCGACAAGGATGACAGCGAGGAACCCCCAGCTACTCAGGCCGACATGTCTCACTCTGCTGAGATGACTTCCCTCGCGTCCCATCGCGGACACGCAGTTCAATCTGCTTCCCGCCTCCATGGCTGACGTCACCGAGGGCGGTCAGCAGGATCGTCGCCACTCCAGCGGCGTTCACCCACTGCCGGACAACATCCCTCCCTCTTCCGCAACCCGCGTGTCTAGAATGATCGTGCAAGCGAGCGCGGTCTCTTATGCACGCAGCAAGGCGGCCACTGACGCCGCTGTCGACGCCCCCGTCGACCCCATCGCCTCCGCCAGCCCCTCGGAGGCACACACCGAATCTGCCTCATCCTTCAAGGGGAAAGGGAAGGGGGTCAAAAGCCGTCCGCTCCGACGGCGAAGGACATCCAGGCCGGGATATTCTCCAGGTTGGATGAGTTGATGGTCTCGTGCAGGTAGACGCAGGGAAACACCGAGCATACGCGACGAGAGACGGGGCAGATGTACGAGACTATTCGCGTCTTAAAACGGCAGCAGGAGTTGCTCAACGACGCACTTCCTCAGGCGTCGACGGAGCGGTGCGACCTGCAGGACACAATTGCTCACCTACGCGGTTTCATCGCGGATCTCAACGCGACGGTCAATGGGTTGACCGACTCTCTAGCTGCTCAGCGCTCCGTTACCGACGACCTCCGCGCGTCGCTCACTGAGGAGAAAGCCACTGTGCTTGCTTTGCGGCGTGCTCTAGAAGAGCAGCAATCCAACCTCACCCCCGCACCTCCGCTCCTCACCCCAGCCCAACCTCGCAACCATCAACTACCTCTCTCCGCAGCTGCTCTTCCTCTCACCCGCGATGTTCATAGGTCGTCGGGCCGTGCTACCTCTCCTCCACGTCGTGATCCTCGTGAAAGAGCCCATCTGGCCCGTAACGATCGAGGGGCGCGGGACTAACCTTCTCCCCAACCTTCTCCCGTGGCTTCGACATCGCGCCTTCGCCTCGACTCCCCAATGCGCTCCCTGTCTTCGGATGGACGACCATCACGTTCGCCATCGCCCGCTCCCGACTTCCATGCTCCGGGGCCGGTGGCTCTGCGCACCAGCGTAGCGGCTGGGAAGAAGCGCGCTCTCGAGGAGGGGGACTCCGGTGTCAGCCAGAAGCGACTGAGACCCGCTGGTGCGATTGTGTATCTCGGCCCCTACCGCTGGCAGGAGTGAAGGATTTGTGTCGAACAGTTGAACCATATCTGCAAGGGGTTCAGGTCGTACAACACCACGGCTACTGGCCTCTACAATTACACTCTGCCCGGCGATATCGCCGCCTCGCCTATCGAGATGGGAAGTTTGGAGTGCGTGTTCAAGGAAATTGGGGAGGGCGAGGGATTTTGAGGGGTGGTGGAACAGGCAGGCTGGGCCGGCTTCGCAGCAGCCCCCGGTAAGGGCCAAGTACGGGGCGGGGGATTGACGGTGCGCCGCGCAGGGAAAGGACTTAGGGCCTTATTCTGGCCCTCCTCACTCTTTAGCACCAACCCATAGTCGTTCTTTGTTGTCCATAGGCTCTTGGAATGCTCATGGACGACTTGCTACTTCCCTGCGCGATCCCTTGTTTCTGGTGTTCATACGCCAATTCCGCGCTCTTTTTATTCAAGAAACCTGGCTCCGTCCAGGTGATGAGGAGTTCCGGAAGGTGGCGGAAGGGTATGATCTCCTCTCTGTTCCACATCGATACCAGTCGTTCATGGCAAGGGGAGGTGTGGCAATAATCGTTCGCTCTGATCTACCATATTCCCGTGTGCCCGTCTTCGACGGTCCTGATTACATAGGGAAGAAACCCTGCACCGCCACCTAACACTATTTCAATGGAAACATGGGCCCCGTTAGGCGTGAGGTCGCTGATTTCTTGGAAACCCTAGAACTGGGGGAGTGAGGTTGGTAACAGATGGATTACTAGCCAGAAGCTGATTCTCGGGGTTTTCTTGCAGCCTGAGGCGAGCGAATGCAATTTGGTGCTGAATTTGGCCTTTTTCCGCGTCAAGGGGGGATTTCTGGTGAATTTTAGCTTACGTGATTCCAGACTGTCGATGCACCGTGGAGTGCGTGTAGGCCAGGTAGCGGCCGTCAGACTGCAGCCTTCTCAGGGGCAGAGAACGCCATGGCCATCCGGCTCCCTTCGTCACTTTGCCTTCGAGGGCCGGGCCTTCAGTGTTCATGCTTCAAGAATCAAGAGGTACCTGAGTTTCCTCGTTGCATATTCTGGACTCACTCCGGTGGCCTGACCCGAGGCACATCAGAATTGGATCCATGTCACCGGCTGTATTCAGAATCCCGCCCGAGCCGGTCCCCACATTCTCTCACTGTTCACCCATCCGCCTTCGCGCACTCATCCCTCTACTTGTACGCTCATCCCAGTGTTAGGACATCATGACTAAAGGCGCAAGATCGTTCATTGTTGGTGTTGGGTGCACCGCGTTTATCAAGGTATTGAACGCTCTCTGCGTGTCACGCATTCTATGTAACTGAAGCGTACATTAGCCTCGCGGGGAAAGGCAGACTGAGGATGTTAGTCTCCTTCACATCAGTATCACCAAGTGCACTTCGCGAACC
The DNA here is from genome assembly GCA_004369125.1 of Pterulicium gracile. NCBI lineage: Eukaryota > Fungi > Basidiomycota > Agaricomycetes > Agaricales > Pterulaceae > Pterulicium > Pterulicium gracile. The sequence continues at coordinate 71,923 of ML178832.1, forward strand.
CCTTTATATTAGATGGGCTTTGAAGCTGCCGTCAAGGCTCTACTTGACGCCGGTGAGTATCTTCGGCGCCAGCCGCTCCAGGCAATGCATTGACATGCACTCCGAATGGCACCTAGGGATCACGTACGATCTTGTGGAAGCCGCCTACGTTGGCTTTGTGTACGGCGACTCTACCAGCGGGCAGGTGTGCACTCTGTTTCTAGAAAATCTACGCCGTCTAATGACCGCCTAGCGAGCGCTGTACAATTTGGGCCTGACTGGTATCCCAATCACCAACGTGAATAACAACTGCTCTACCGGCAGCACAGCTCTGGTTCTGGCGAACCAGCTAGTTAAATCTGGCAGTGCAGAGTGCGCTCTGGCTCTAGGCTTCGAGCGAATGGCGTCAGGGAGTTTGAAGGCTACATTCGCTGACAGGCCACCACCGACGCTGCTCATAAACGAGAAGTCGAAAGAGCTGGAAACCAGCAACAATCTCGGTGCTAACCATGGGCCCGGTGCACCAAGAATGTTTAGCAATGGCGCCAACGAGTACTTCCACAAGTATGGCGGGGATATCACTCACTTAGCCAAGATCGGTAATAACGACGTGTTTATTTCTCCTCGACGCGTATGTTGACGCCACTTTCTCAGCATCGAAAAACCACAAGCACTCCGTCAACAACCCTTACTCCCAGTTCCGCAGTGGCTGGACTGAGGAACAGGTTCTGAAGGCGCCCATGGTCACTAACAACTTGACCAAGTTCATGTGCAGCCCTACTTCTGTACGCTTTCCAGACCAGCTGGATCGTCGAATCGCTAACTAACGGTCTCGTTAGGACGGCGCCGCGTGTGCGATCATTGCCTCGGAAGACTTTGTCCACAAGCACCATCTAGAAAACCAAGCGATTGAGATTATTGCGAATGGAATGACCACCGACACAGAGAAGACGTTCAACGATAACAACGCCATGGAGGTCGTCGGCTATTCCATGTCGAAGAACTGCGCTGACAAGGTGTTTGCCGAGGCTGGCTTTGCACCAGGCAAAGGTCGCGATGAAGTTGGCGTTGTTGAGTTACACGACTGCTTCGCTGCCAACGAGGTAGGCGGCCGCTTGGCTGTACGCATGAGCTGTCACTGACCTCTTCCAAGCTTCTCACATACCCCGCGTTGGGACTCTGCCCGATTGATCAAGCCCACAAGTTAGTGGAACGAGGTGACAATACTGTGTGTCCATCTGTGATTCTTCGAATTTTCTATCGTCCTCATTGAGTATGGCTAGTACGGCGGAAAGTGGGTCGTCAATCCTAGTGGAGGCCTGGAAGCAAAGGGGCACCCGCTCGGTGCTACCGGAATCGGCATGCATTTCTATATCACCAGTGCGTCATGTCTCCCTTTCCGTTCAGTGGAGCATCATAATTGACTGACACTCATCTCCTCAGTGCAACTTCGTAACTGTAAGCGCTTCAAGCTGCAAGGTCAACGCTTTGAGCGCTTCTCATGCTTCTGTTCTACAGGGGCCGGTCCTATGCAGGCTCCGGGCTTGTTCGACACTACAGACAAACGTGGTAAGTATGGTCTAGTTCACAACATCGGTCTGGGCGGCGCTGCTGTGGTTTCTCTCCTTCGTCGACCTGAGTTCTTCAAGGAAGGTGGTTCAGACGGTCGCTCTCGGTGAGCTCCTCTTAGTTTTCTAGCTATTTTTGAACTCACAAAACGTGCAGCTTGGGCTACAACCACGCCCATGTCTGTCGCCGGGTCAGCCTAGAGGACGCGAAGCAAGTTCAGGCAAAGGGTAGAACTTCCGATTACCTTTTGCAGCACGCCAAACTATAATCGCCCTTTGAGCTGGTATACCATTATGTGCTTCCAGTTGCCCTTTCTCTTTCATCGGAGGTTATGTTCTACCTAAGATGATGCGTTCATGGCGCTGTCCTGTCGGTGTTTGTTCAAGCAGAAGATCTTCTGAGTTGTCTAGTACGGCTACCAGCCAGCAAATAAATAACTGTGTACATGTTTTCAGCCCGCAGCGGCCTAGCTAGACCAACAGTTCATGTGAGCGTCGAACCGCGAGCGACGCCTTTGTACCACGTGAATCGAGTTCCTCACTTCTGCTCCACCAGCGTCATGGACATTGATGAATAGACTGCATTTCTCTCATCTCCCCTTCACCCACCTGAATCCAACAGCATGGCCGACGACAGGACAGGATGGGTTTCCGCTCCCCATACCCGCGGCACCATCACCATCGTATTCTCATGTACGAAGGCTCTCCTCATACCCCTCTATTCCGCTTTCCATGTCGACATACCCCCAAATCCAGTGGGTAGCTTGAGACGGCTTCTACGCCGTCTCAAATGGGTCCTTGTAGGATTGGTCATGCCAGAGATCGTCGTCGTTCTGAGTCTTGCTCAGCATAGCGACTCTCGAGCCACCAGAAGCGGTGGTCTATTCAAGAACTGGACAATGATGCATGGGTTCTACATCATCATGGGCGGCTTCGTCCTCGTCTCTCATGATGGCACTCGACGAACTGCGAACTATCATCAGCTAAAACTCCTTAACGAGCATCATCCCGACCTGCTTGCCCCAATCTCTTCACTCCGGAAAGAGGACATCGCGGACAAAAGTAAAGCGGATGCCCTTGTCAAGATTATTGCCCTATCACAAGTGGCCAACTTGCTGACCCAATGCATTGGACGGGCGATCCAGAATCTACCAGTCACCCCATTGGAGATTGCCACTGTGGCATACGTGCCTATCGCTGCGCTGACGTACATTGCCTGGTGGAGCAAACCCCAGGACATTGCGGTTCCCACAGTAATCCCTATAGGAAACTTGGACGTCACCTCCATTCCTGATTGGAACCAGGACGAATCCGCCAATAACCTCGGCTCCTGGAGAAGCGTAGTAGTGCACCGCATGCAGGCGAACGCCAGACCCACGGACTGGCATCTCAACTTGTTCGCCTTGGTCCTCGCCTCCGTCTTTGGGGGTGTTCACCTTCTATCATGGAGTTATCCCTTTCCCTCCAGCTTGGAAATGCATCTTTGGCGACTCGCATCGGTCTTCGCGCTGATCTGCGGGTTTTGCTTCCACGTCCTTGTGAATGCGCTGCGCCGCATGTTACAGGGCAAGCGAGCACCGAAGCGCGAGGAGCTCACCCTTTCCAAGCAAACTACTGCCACTATAACCCTATGGTTCTACGACTATTTTGGATATTTATTGATACCCATGTATGTGTTCTCTCGCGTGTACATTGTGTTCGAATCTTTGTACTCTCTACGTTCTCTGCCCCCTCGTACCTTTGATATACCCGCTTGGACACAGTATGTTCCTAGTTAGTAAACCAATGGCATTGTGCATGATCTATGCGTTTGCAGCGTTTATATCCATTGTGCTGAATAACGAGATATCCATCTTGACACCAAAATTACGCTTTTCCAGCACTTCCTTAGTTCCTATGGCGGCAGCATGGGCAGCAGTACTTGCCGAATCATGCAGTGACCAGAGAGTGTTGCCAACCTTTGTCTGCGCGGCAATATGAAGGCAAAACCGTCTCTCCAGCAGACAAGATCTTTCTAATTACAGACAAAGCTTTTGGAAGGCGATCGCAGCTTTGCTCGCGCATAAATAAGTACATGATATCCATACTGAACGGATACTGCATATATTAGTCTATAAAAGCTGACACGGTTTACAACCAAAGGGAGCATGGAATGACCCCGCGAGACTTCCGTACTCCAGGCTACGCCCAACACCGAACCCCCCAGGAAGACAATGAAAAGGGATCTCAGGCGAGTTCAGGTAGCCCGAGAGCCTCCCTCCTGGACCGGGACTTAGGGTCAAAGAATGGACGCTCGCCGACGCTGACTACTCTGTTACCACCTCGGGGAGCGTCGTAGTCATTTCTGTGAGTGTGAAAACGGGAAGGCGATTGATTAGCTATTGATACGAGGGTATGAGTGATTTCAGGATGGACTTACGTCGCGGTGTGGAAGGAGCTCCGATTGTCCCAAATGGCGAGATCATTGCTTGACCATCGGTATCTTACCTGATATCATTGACGTAAGCAAGGCCCTTGCACATGAATGGGAGAACATACCTGAAGGTCATGGTTTTCGGAAAGATGCCTGAACAGGAAATCAAGAAGATTATCGGACTCATCCTCTCGGAGTTCGACAATACGCTTTGTGAATCTAGAATGGGCTAGATGGTCAGCCGTGGCCGACACGAAACGTGCATGAACTCACGTTTTGTTGACATATAGAGTCCGGAAACCGGTTACTGGGTTTGTTCGGATGACAGGACTTCGCGATGGAAGTCAGTGAAAGAGTCAAGATAAGAAACTTCGCTGGAACGCACTGGACAGCTTTGAGATGAGTTCCGGTATTTTCAGGTGAACCTCGGGATTCCTGCACTTTGATACCGGATGATTTGGCGTACTGAGCGGGGAAGAAAGCTGAGCAAATGTACAATGAGCCTTGCGGAACCAGACTTACGTCCAAGAAGAAACTTCCATCATGCACTGCAGTAAGACCTTCCAAAAACCTTTTCATAGCAGGAGATAGACGATCGTATGCTTCGTAGCCGCTAGGAGATAACTTGTTGAGAAACACTGCGCGCACAACGTTGAACATGCTCATCATACACACCTGGCCCACTGGAAGAGAAATGCAAGTCAGTACCGTGTGGAAGTAGATTATCGATAACATACCAGAGTGTCGCCACCGATGCGTGGTACAGTGTGCATCTTGAGCATCTGGAACCTCATTGAGCTACGCCCAATCAGGCGTTGTAATAATTTCTGCGTACCGTGTAGTCGGATGGTACGTTTTCGAAAGTAATATCCGCGTGCCAGCCATTACTTGCCCTGGTGCCCCTTCTCACATCGGCCCTGGAGATCCCACTAAAAGGTAGCGGTATGAGTTCAGGCGACAAAGGGGTAGCTCGGCAGTCTACGTACCCCATGGAGGAGATGACAGAAATGTCAGCCGGTAGCTCGGGGGTATCCTCAGAAATTGGATGGACGTGTAATTTTGAGGACTCCGGTTTTCCTGATAGCTCGCCCAGCTTGGTGGTCAGCTCCTTCATCTGGGGCACAGATATATCTTGGTTCTTGAAGAAAACAACGCCCCGGTGGGAGATGAGCGTAGCGAGATCCTTGATTTGTTGATCTGCATCCGGAGCTGAGAGCAAGGTTGAGACCTGCAGGTCGTGGAACAGAGTTCCAACATGGGCCGTCTCGTCCAGAGAAGAGTAGCCGGCGAGGGAGCCTAGCAGCGATTGAGACTCAGAGGATGCCATCAGGTTTACAGGGAGTTGGGAAGTGAGAGAAGGCAAGGAATGTGAGCACAACGTGGTGGACAGAAAATCGCGTTAGCTGTAGATAATTTGTCAATATTATATTGGTTTCGCCATAAGGCACATCAGTTGCCCAAGACTTCAAGGCGCAACCGGTAAGCAGGAATTGCGTGCTCTAACGCTGCGCGCACTTTATACTCACCTCCACTCCTTGCTAATCAAGGCCTGGAGTCCGTCTGGAGTCGAAGACCCCAGTAGAGCGTGGTTAAGCAGGATGTGGGGCGTGGTGGCACAGATTGAGCTGGAGCTTGGTTCAGCGTAGTCTTCCAAGAAAGACGTCATATGACGGTAGATAAGCTATAGTGACGGTGTGATACTCGGGGGCTGTGGAATCTTCCTGTCTGGAGTTCAAGTTCAACGTTCAACGTTCAGTGCGAGCGCCGGGCAGCTCACGAACAGCTCAACACGACTATACATACGGCGCTGAGGTGCTCACCAATCTTCACAGGTAGAACCATTTTAAAAGGCCGTTACCGCTGGAAGAAATGCTGCCTGGAAGGCCTTCGTAGGATGTTTTTGGATGTTCATTAAAAATTGTGTGTCGACGGTTGCCTCCAACTCGCGCCAATTCTCTAAACCTCCATAGCGGTGCCCTGCCCTTGCACGTGAGAAACAACCCCTTTGCTACCTCCCACGCTCATCGTGTACGGCTCCCTTCCTGACGCGCCCATGTCGCCATTCTCAATACCCTCCTCAAACACCAACATACCCTGCTGCTCCTTCAACCACTGTACACTGCGCTTCTCGTCTATGAAGTAACCCCATACTCTCTGTATTGATGCCACGTCGACGGAGTCGAGCTTTTGTTTGCGTGCGACGACCTGGGCGCAGGAGATGATATTGAGAGCATACCGCAAGCTGGTGTCTACCGCAATTCGAGTGAGGGTGGACAGAGCGTCAGGATGGAGAGTGGTATCTTCTTCTTGACACCTGCAATCGCGAAGTTTTCGTTGAGTGGTTGATCCTGAATATAGAAGGAGGTAATACACACCGTATTTTGATGATCTCCATGACATCCTCCTCGGTGTACGGCTGAGTACTGACAATAAGCACACGATCGAGAAGGTCTACTGGTAGACCGTGTGGGCTACGGAAGTTTGTGCCCCGAATCTTCGCCATGCCACGGTTTGAGGCCATGATGACCAATGGAGAAAGCTCGTTCTCCAAAGCCCTGTTGAGGAAGGAGAAGCACTCGATATCCAACATGTGTACTTCATCGATGAAAAGAACCTGGAAGCATCTCAGTTAGTCTCGGCGATAGCACCTATCATGAGAGCTCACTCCGGGAATGAACTCAGCCTTGCCCTCTTCTCTCCACTCAGCAACCTTGGCGTTGATTTGGTTCCTCAACTCAGGTTTGATTTCACCAGTGTCACCGGCGAATAGCGCGAGGAAGCCTTGAGTCCGACTATTGATGACATCTATCTCGTGCAAAGACACTGTGTGAACCACCTCTTTGCGTTTTTGGATCTCGCCCTCAGGGCAGGAGACAAACTTTGTCTGCGTGCAAAAAATCAGCAAGACGAAGGTAAATGACTGAGGTGTGCGGTTCAATAGTCGCAGATACGAGGGTGTGTTCAATCGAGAACTTCTGTACAAAAAGTGGGCAGGACAGCAAAGAAGAGCGACGTACATCAGCACCCATTGCGTCGTAGTCTCTCGAGCGGGCGAACGAGCGCCCGAGTTTTGTGATCTTTCCGGTGGTTTTATCAATGGCCACCACGTCGCCAGCAAGAACCTTCTCTTTGCTCAACGCGTCGATCATTTTGTTTCCCAAGTCGTATATCGTTTCCATGTCAGTTGTCTTGATAGTCAGTTTTCCGGTCTTGGTGGCCTACATAGGAAAGATCATCATGAGCGAACAGCTTCGAAAAAAAACCAGGATGGCATGGGGAGTGGTGGCGGCCACCAGATGTTATGAGGGCATAAGTGCATCGGATGGAACCTCACCCCAGTCATACTTCGGTCGATCTGGATCTCTACGACCTCTCCCTCGATGAGCTCAGTCTCTTCCTTAATCCGGACACCAATACTCCGTCGGAAGGCTTGCGTCAAGGCTTCGGTCTTTGACATGGAGAGCGAGAACACCTCGGATGCAGCAACCATCGTAAAGGGGACGTCTGGGCCCAGAGTCTGCGCCATACCTACCAAGTTAATTGAGAAATATCCTTCCTTTGAAACTATTATGAAGCTCACCCATGGCAATAGCGGTTTTCCCTGTAGACGGTGGCCCTGCGAAGAGCATGGCGCGTCCAGCGATTCGGCCCTCTTGTACCATCTTCAGGATCATACCAGCAGCTTTACGCGCCTTTCCCTGACCGACCATTCCCTGAGAGTTCTGTCGTGGTTCAAGTCGGTCGTCGAGACCCAGCCCACGAATGTGTGAATGTGCGCCTAGAAGGAGTAGATTGACAGTTCAGTTGCACATCCGAGTCAGATGAAGCACAGACGTGCCTATCCGCTCCATCTTCGTGATATCGCGCAGCTCGGTGGTCGAGGTTGTTATGTTGGTCGTCTATAGTTATCAGGCATATCCTAAGCATTTCCATGGTATCCAAAGGATTCGCGAAGCGTACCATGATGGAATGGCGGTTGATGAAAGTGGCAAGTGCTCAAAAGCAGCTCACGAGACTTTTGGCAGGCGCGTCTGAATTTTGCACTGGACGGTCACTCAACGACTTAACCTCGTCTTCGTCGTCACTGGCGTCGCACAGGCACCTTCTTCGATGTTCACCGCACTTCGCTGCGCCTCTCGCATAGTGCGACCCGCACTCTCCCATCCGCGTTGTTACGCTACCGCCGTCTCTTCATCCTCCGCATCCACCAACAGCATCCAAGCTGCCCTCAACCGCTCCACTTCCCTGTTCAAAACCTACAAACCCGTCACTCCTGGTCTTCGTCATTTAAAGCGACCACTCGCCCCACATATTTACCCAGGACGCCCTGTGCGTGCACTCACTGTTGCACGGCGCAAAAAGGGCGGCCGTAATAACAGTGGTCACATCACTGTCCGGCACCGTGGAGGTGGTCACCGTCAACGTATACGCACAGTAGACTTCCGACGAGACGTGGAGGGTGTATTTGACGTGGCCAGGATCGAGTATGACCCCGGACGCTCGGCTCATATTGCGTTGGTGAAGAGCCGAGACCCAAAGGCAACCGGAACGAAGAAATGGAGTTATATATTGGCGACGGACGGACTGAGGGCAGGAGACGTGGTGCAGAGTTTCCGAAGGGGCATCCCTGAGGGCTTCATTCCCGGATTCAAGACGCTCCAAGCTGCGTCTGCAGACCAGGACGCTAGTGCAGCGCACTCCGAGCCCCTCGACCAGACGAACATGGAGGAGGCCATTCCGGGCGCTCAATCCACGGAGGAGAACACGCAGGAGTCACTCGCTGCCGGTCTTTTGCGTACGCTGACCATTAAGCCTGGGAACGTCCTCCCCCTTCGACTCATCCCTGTCGGCACCCAAATTCACAACATCTGCCTCAAACCAGACGGCCCAGGGATTCTTGTGCGCTCTGCGGGCTCCTCAGGCCAAGTCATGGACAACAAGCCCAACGAGCGCTACGTTCACGTCAAGCTGCAAAGCGGTGAAGTGCGCAAGATTCTTAGAGACTGCTGCGCGACCATCGGCCAAGTCAGCAATACGCTCTGGAAACAGCGCTCGCTCGGGAAGGCTGGTCGCGCAAGGTGGTTGGGTATCAGGCCCAGTGTGCGTGGTGTAGCCATGAACGCGTATGTCTTCCCTTAACTATGGCTCAAACCTACAAGCTCATCTATCTCCGCTCAGAAACGACCATCCACACGGAGGAGGACGAGGAAAGTCCAAGTCAAACAAGCACCCTGTGTCCATCTGGGGTTGGGGAACCAAGGGTACGCGTACCCGTAAGCCAGGACCGAAGGGGCCGAAGAACTCGAACAAGATGGTTGTTCGCGAACGTCCAAGAGGCAAGGAGAAACGCGCCAACTAGTTTGTTGCTTTGTTATTACATTATGTTCTCTGGTAATGCATAGAGTTTTGGATAATGATATGCTCGTCCGTTCGGTCGAACCTCCCTCTACTCCTCTTCCGCGTCCCGCTTCTTCTTAGGCTCCTTGCTTGCCTCCTTGTTGCCTACCGCATCCCTCCATGCTGTAAGGTCGATGCCAATGTCATCTCTTGCCCTCTCAACAGCTTCGTGCAGCGCTTCGCACATTTGACCATTAGCCGTCTTCGCACTGCTCTCTGATCCAATCCCGTCACTCGGCGTGATTTCATATGTTTTCTCCGCCGATGCCGCGAATCCTGATGGTGTTGACACCCCCTCTGGCGGGCTGATAGTGTAGGAGATTGTTATAGAGCGGCACATAATGCTAGTGTGCTCTGGTCAAACAGCAGAATGCAGTAGCAGAATTGTTTGCGAACCTTGAGACGATCGCGTCGCTTGTCGCTTGGGACTAAGTAAAAGCCAGGCACTGCCACCTTTACAGCCTTGCCCACATTTCATCACTTCCATCACCAAGTCGTTAATGTCAATTGCTTTCAGGCTGCGTTTCGCTACTCCATATGTACTTAGAACTGCGCTTACATCTTGTTCTCACCGCGACCACCGTAACAGCTTCATTTCCTTAATCGACACGAAAAATGGATATCATCCGCCGTGTACGCTCTCGAAACACCAATGAGGCTAGCGAATCTTCCACTGGCAGCAGATGGACCATCGGTACTTTCGGCCGATCCTCTCCAACTAACGACGAGAACGACCAGGAAGCCAGGGATCCAGCGTCTGCTCTACCTTTACCAGAATCAGAATACCCAATGCCATCTCCGTCGCCAGCACCCGTAGTGCTGAACTGGCAGCCTTCAGAGTTGTATGATAACACCCCGGACCCTCATCTCGAGCTACAACGCGCCGAACTAGAACGATTAGGTCAACTCAGGCAGCAGTCAATCGCAGGATCGCGTCCTCCTTCGTATCCTGACTCTGGCACCATGCCCATGCCACATGTCCCCCAAAACCCGCCAGACGATCTACCAGCTATCATCATTACGGAAGGATCCCACCCAGGACACCCGTCGCCACCTCCCGCCGATGCAGACCAGATGCCGCCTGGATACGAAGAGTCGCGATTTCCCACTGTATCAGTCGTGTACTCATTCTCACCAACCCAATCTGGATCCTCCATGCTGCTCATCCCACCTCCTGCTCACCCCGACTCACGTCCGCTGTATCACATCTCTGTGCATCCCAATGTCTTCGTCCCTCTGTTTTACAAGACACGCGTAACCCGCGGAGGGTCGATTGAAGGCGAGGAGGTGGGCGACTTCGAGATGAACATCTTTCCTGCGGATGGTCGCCTCGTCGCCTTTGGACCGCCCCACGAGTCAACCGTATCTATGCGAGGGAAGGAACACCCATTAGATATGATCTTGACCAGGGAAGCACCCCGTAAAGTCAGTACGGCTTTTGGACCCGTTCGAAGGTTTACCAGAGAGAACTGACTTCGTCTCCATTCACCCACAGTTGCACTGGCGGTTTGTTGTCGCACGGATGAAGTGGGACTGCCAGTCCATACCCTTCCGAGTACGTAGCACCTCGATGCACTACATCCACCATGCTTATTTACACTGCTCCCAATCAGTGCTCACTGCACGCAGACGAAACCGCGCTGGCTTCATTCACTCCTGCTGCAGGCAAGCGCGAGCCAGGTCGGCCGCCCCCTCTGGCCACACTCGAAGTCCTTCCGGCAGGATTCAGGTACCTCGACGACATCGTGGTGTCCATTCTAGTTATCGAAAGGCAGAGGCTCACTCCCTTTCTGCGCAAGCCACGTATCTGAACAGCAAAGTCCAAAGTTGATACGGTATTACGTTCGTCGATCTCGTTGCAAGTTATAGTCACACGATGCATGTAGCTTTTATGGATTTCCCACTCACCCGTCGACGTCCCTTCAAATTACCACAGGCTTTCAAGCACTGACATCTTCATTTTCTCCCCTCCCACACCCCACAAGGCCTGGCAATGGTGCCCGTCAGCATTGACCTTGGGTCTACCGTAGTGATTACTGGCATTATGGCACTGTGCAGTATGTGCTTGACGCATAATATGAACGACACAGTGTACTTCAACGACGCTTGGGATGGGTCCCACAATCCTGAGTACCGAGTGGAGCGATGGCGACGACTCCGAGGATGAGAACGATCTGGCTAAAGACATGTGGAACTCAGATGACGATGACGGGGATTCTCTTGCAGGAGATAGCTCAGGGGACGAGGAAGTACTGCGAGATTGTTGGAGGCAGGATTAAGGCGACGTGGTTGGGTTTGTTGATGAGTAGTACGCTACTCTTATTAGCATGTAGTTTATCTACATGCCTCAAGTGAGTCTCCGAGACTTAACCAGGCGTGTTCCTGTGGAGGTACCCCCTTCACTGTCAGCCGCGAATACATCTACATCCTCGTACTTATTAGTTGCAGCTGCTACAGGTAAGGAAGGGACCGTGGCGTCTGTGCGCGTCACCATCACTCACCTAGGCTTGTCAATCGCTGGTCAATTGCCACCTACATTCTAAGATTACCCACCACGACCAAACTGTTCTATCCTCTCCGGCAGCAGCTATCCAAACCAACGACTACACCACCTATTCTCTGATATGGGGACGCGGCAGGTTCCATTGGAGGTCAATCGGACTATCACTTGCTACATGAGGGTGCTGACCTCGTGTACTATTTAGGACCGGCTCCTACCAGAGGGCATAACCTCCTCCTTTGTCGACGTCCGCGATTTGCGCTACCATTATCTAGACTGTCTGGCTCCTTATGAAGAGAGCGGATCTCACAAGCGAGCCCCTCTCATTGTACTTCTACATGGCTTTCCCGAACTGGCGTATTCCTGGAGAAAGATCATGATACCTCTGTCCAAGCAGGGATACCGAGTTGTCGCTCCAGATCAGCGCGGTTATGGTCGCTCGACTACCCGAAGAGTCGCATATTCCGACGACACCAGACCATTCTCCGTGCTGAATCTGGTGGAGGACGTGAAAGCCTTCACCCACGCCCTTGGATACGACCATGTAGCTGCCGTCGTTGGTCATGATGCTGGCTCCATCGTCGCCGGATTCTGCACTTGGCTCTACCCAGAAACCTTCCGCTCAGTGGTGATGATGTCGGCCCCGTTTACCACCCAGCTCCCAGGCTCAGCTATCAGCACGAAGCGGGTTCAAGAATGGAAGAGCTACCTGCAGCAACTGAATGAGCCCAGGAAGTACTACATGGACTACTTCTGTTCAAGTGCCGCCAATGGCGACATGTTTGGTGAGCCACCAAAGGAGCCACTCACTAGGGAGGAGGATGGTAAAATGTTGAAGGAGTTTCTTCGTGGATACTTCTATGTGAAGGCGGCCGACTGGTCCGTGAACGATCCTCACCCCATCTCAGACTACCAGCTCCTTCACCAACGTGTCCCGAGCTACTACATCATGCCCCTCCAAGCCACGATGCCACACACGATCAATTCCCTGACCCAGGACTACACGGTGGATATCTCCCGATGGCTGAGTGACCCAGAGCTCGACTTTTACGTGGCGGAGTTCGGAAGAACTGGCTTTCAGGGTGGGCTCAACTGGTACAGGATGTTCTTCCAGGCCAACGAGACCCTTGATGACCTGGAGCTCAAGTGCTCCAATGCCGCTGGCTCGATGCAGGCTCAGTTCAAAGTTCCCGCTCGATTCATTGCTGGGACGAAGGATTGGGGCACTTGGCAAACGCCCGGGGCAACAGACAAGATGAAGAGTCTTCTAACTCCTGATCTTGCGGACGGCGATAGAAGGGTAGTACTTATCGAGGGCGCAGGTCATTGGGTCCAGCAGGAGAAACCAGACGATGTGATTCGAGAACTCACAATCTTTGTGCAGGCAAATCGAGCTGCATGATTTACTATGATCGCACTTTCGCATTCGCCACGCAGCTCCATATTGTACGTGTACTTTTAGTGTAGTCTTACTACTCATTGCGCTTATGTCAACCGCTCTGAGAGCGCATTCTTTGTCTACGCGAGATACTGATACATTGTGATTCTACAAGGATTCCTCCACATCTGCCCTCATCCGCCTCAGTTCCATCATCTCAACATTGGTCAAAAAGGAGGGAGACGGCAGGTCGAAAGTAACTTCATCAACGTCCCTCTCCCTCTGCCTCACCACGTAACTGGAACGATAGCTGTACTCAGACACCGAAGTTATTTGCGTGGCGAACTCTGGTATCGGCCCACTGCCGGTGCCCCTGGCATACGACGGCGAGTGCCCCTCCGCGATGCTCTTGTTGAGAGACAAAACGATGGCGCTGGCTTGCTGGCAGTGACGGTCTATTTCTTCTTGTCGAACCTCTACACTCATCTGGCGGATATTGAAGATGATCCGGTTCGAAAGGACGCACGACATCGCCGCAGTGAAGCCTATGGGCACCTGCAGCAGACTCGCCTAGTAACGTGCGATAAGGGTTATGACCTCCAGCGGAGGAACACTAAGCATCAGACTTACTCTACCAAGAACCCATACCATCATGGTCCCAAAGTAGATCGCGAACATTCTTACAGAGAGTGTCAGTCAGGCGAAGACAGCAGAGACGTGCATGTGAGCTCACGCTAGGAAGTACAGCACCGAGTCCCTGACCATCATGCGCACCAATGCCCGCCCAGTTCTGAAGCTAGAGCTCCATCTCCAACATCCAGGACGTCTGCCCTGCAGACTTTGTCCTGATGTGTCCAAGCTGAGGGTCTTGAACCCCTTGAAGAGGACAAGTCCGAAGAGCAGCGCCTCCGAGAAGAGGATGGGGATCCAGAAGGAGTAGAAGAGTGTCGCAACACCGTCAGGGAAGCAGAAGGGCGTTCCTAGAACACTTGTGTGCACTGGCGGGTACTTATATGTCAGAACATGAATAAGCGTTCTTTCTCGAGGTACGCACCGGTTACCTGATTAAGGACGTGACCCATGACAATAGCTGAAGTGGTGGCACAGAGTGTACATGTAATGACTGTGAGTGCAAGAATATGCTTGTCTAAGAGGTACAATGCATAAATCCGCATTTGCAGAATCGCTGGGAAAAGGGCACAGGTGAGCATCTGTCTGTCTCCCTAATGAACGCTGCAGGACCCACCTTGTGCGAGGATGCAACCTATAATACCGGTGTAACCTTGCCAATACAAGAATCGTACACCTGTTCTCCAGCGTTATTAAGCTGTTCGTTTGGCTGCGAAGAGGGGACTGCCTTACAACTGCATGGATGAGGATGACTGGAAGTCAGGGAGCGAGCTTGACATGATAGCAGTGGGCCTTACAACTGGGAGTTCAGTCGGTCAACAGTGGCCAATTTGCATAGTACCGAGTGTACTCACATTGTTCGACAAAGAGGTGGTAAACAGCCCTGCTCGAGTGGTTCAGCACTGTGCCTCTGTTTCTCAGGACCTCGAACCGGAGTATACGTACCGTATGTGTTAAAGCTGTGAAAGTAGCACCATACGAGTCAGACCAAGTCCTCTTTCAGAGAGAAGGGTACGAACAGTGTTGCGAAAAGAGTGTAATATCGGTTCTGCACAAAGCTTCCGTTGAGTCAAGTTTAAGCACTGTGAGTATGCGCGAACCTACCAGAAAGAAGAGCACTTTTCCGCCGGACCATGGTGAAGCCTGTCCACAACCGTTACGCTCAGTCGCAGACGTTACTCAGTTGGAGAGACTGTGGCGAACCCAAACAAGCTCGATCTGAAAAGAACAGAGATGAGCTTTCGTGCTGGAGGTTCGACATCATCCGAAATTACGCACCTCTTTGTCCAGTGTGACCACTGAGAGCACGCAAGTCAATCTTATGTAGATAGGATGTTTCTCTTCGATAGACTCACGATGGTCGTATATAACGATACACGCGGACGACGCTGATAAACACTTCAAAATGGGCGTTGAAACTTGGGTAGTTATGAGCTATGATGCATACCAGCGGAGAACCTAGTGAGCTGTATGTCACGCGGCTGGTCGGGGATCGTCTGTCAGGAAAGCACCGGCAAGGACGTAAGCCGTGAGCGTCGGTCACCCAGTGGAAAGGAGGACGAGAAAGTAGACGGGAACGTTACAAAAGACGCACTACGCTCTTTATATGCTTACTACTTCCACCAAGGGAAGGAAGCCGGATGCGATCCAGAATGATACACCGGCAAAATTGTGTGTCCGAACATGATGAACGCAGGGCGATTCCCCTCCGTGATGTATGGCGAAGGCGAGGGATGTTGCGATGTTTGTCGTGAGAACGTGGATTGCTTGTATGTACCTGAAAGTGTAAAGAATTTGGAAGAAGGCCATTACGCCACAGAAGCGTCGGGAAGAATTGATATGAAGCAGGGGCCGGTTCTGGCTGGCATGGGAAAGCAATCATGTCATGAGACGCAGAGACAGCGCTCTTGCCCCCGTCCAGGAGTGCCCATACCTCCAGTCAAAGTCCTTAGAAAATTGTGTAGGTTATATGTCTGGGTCTGGACCTGTCTCTTTGGCCTAGATCAAGGACGTTGGCGGACAAAGACTCGGGAAATTCGGGCTTTAACAGAAAGCACGGCGTTAGTTAGTTCGGGGGTCAGATGCAGCAATCCGGTAGATGGGTGGGAAATCACCGAAATTTACGCTTGATCCTTGATGAGGTTCAAGCAAGGTTCAAGTGAACCGGAGGAAGCACTGTACTCATACGCTGCTGCTATTTGCGGTAAAAACACTGTATTACAGCCTTTCTGGTGTGTAAGGTGGTCATGCGAGAACCGAAGGGAAAGTGAGACGGTGTAAGCAATGTTCTCAAGTACTCTCGGTGTAGGTTCGGCCGTGTTTGCAGTTGGTTTGCAGTTCATCTTCCACTAAACGAATCAAGAAGCAGCCAATTTGCATCGGTGATCAGCTAGAATCCATACTACTGCACACTCGAGAGAAGCGTATTCTTGTGGAAGACACCTGCAGGTACAGATGGTAAAGGAGTTGCATGTCATGAAGAAGCGTCGATATTGGTTACGGAAGTTGAGCCAAGGCTGGATCAGAAAGGGAAGGCGATGGTGACTGAAATCGGACCACGGTCCGCGACCGTCTGTCCTCCCTTCTCCACATTCAAGTCGAACGCCTCGGTACACGCACATCCAATATGGGAAGACTCGTTATTGCCCACCACAAATCGTATCACCCCTACAGGCGGGATAACATAGACCGAGTCAGACGCGATGAGGAAGAAGCCAAGATTAAAGAGGCGAAAGAGGAAGGGAGATTGATGCTCGCTGTACGTTGTAGCTAGCTATCTGAGACCTAGAGACAGGCGCTCACTGCGCCTTTCGCACGTTACTAGGACTCTGAGGCTCGCATTGACAGGCTGAGAGATAGAGCGGGCGCGTCCAAGTCTAGAAAGGGCAAAGAAAGGGCAACCGAGGACAGCGCCCTCGAAGCTAGCCGCTCCATGCAGCCTCCAGCAATGTTGAGTTCAGGAGGACACATCAACCTCTTTGAGGACATAGAGCAGGTACGCTATCTACATGTGCTCTCTCGGCACAAGACCGTTTCTCAGATCGACTTCGTAGAACGCTATAACAACTGCCGTTCGTGCATCCCGTACCAAGAAAGACGAGATCACAGAGGACGAAAGAGGTGTCCGCCTAGCTCCCACTCAGAAGGATCTCAACCCCTGGTACACGGAGAAGCACGCTAAACTGATAGATCCTGATAAGCCCGACGACAAACAGTGCGTATTCTACCTTGCTCGCCCAATAGGATTCAATACTGACATGTGTACATCGCAGGAGAAGGGACATGGCCAGGAAGTCGACGCACGATCCACTTACTTCTATAACCAAGCAACTTGTCTCTAGGTCCTCCTCAACAGTGGATCGCAGATCTCACCCACCTCGCGTCGCTTCGTCTACAGACCCTCGACAAGCCCGAATGTCGAGAGAGTCATCTGAGCGAGAAAGAGCGCTCGCACTCATTCAACGCAAGAGGAGAGACGCGGAGGGCAGCGAAACCCCCAGTACAGTTTACAACACGCCTGGATACGCCGACATGTACAACAGGCGCGACGTAGAGGCCGCCCATCGCGACCGGGGGGATTACAGACATCGCAAGTGGGATGACGACGACGACAGATCCTCTCGAAGGCGCTCGTCTGGGGGTAGATGATAAGCCACAGCGGCTGACCTCTTAGCAGTGAGGAGAGACCTCCGTCGATGCACTTCGACTTCTTGTACAGTATGTGACCTTCGCTTCCAGCGACATTTCCGCCACCTCAAACCACTTCACCTACAGGTGTCTCTCGGAGATAGAGCCCTTGCCGCGATCACTGGGACAACACGATCGAGGACCGAAGACGATAAGCGTTACAGTCTCTGTCCGACCAACGTGCCACTTGCATGGCACCAGCGCCCCGCTCCTCATCATCACCGCCTTGATTAGACTGTCGTCCAACGAAACACCCGTACTATTCGCTACGATGAGTCATCAACGGGTTGTCTCGTCGATCTAGGTGGCAGTACTTAGCCGAGATTTAGCGTTCAACTTTCGAGTTTTGCATCGCCTCAGAGGACGCTTATGCATACCACTTTCTTGGGGCGCAGCGGAGCTCCCGCACGCAGCCATCCCTCGTAATTCGCGCCCGACTCGGATTTCACGCCGCCCCCTCCAGACCAGATCGGGTATCCCTTTCTCATCAGGGCGTGTTGCAGCTCGTGCATTTGGCGGAGACGCATTTGGCGGAGACATTGGGGTTCAATGAAAGCATCTCTTGCGATCACCGCTCGTTGAGGAATCGGTGGTTCACTTCGCTGTCCAGTATTAGTAAAAGGTTCAATCATAAATATTAACTAAAGATTCAATCATAAATATTAACTAACGTGTATGTGAAAGGAGTATGTACAAATGCAGCGAGGTATTCGATGAAGTCTATGAGTTATGCTGTGCACAGCGAGTGTAGTATAGCGAAAGCGATCTTGCCAATCATGACTTTGAGGACTCACTGTCCCACGAGCCAATGGGAACTGTCTTCATAAACGGACTCCCAAGTTCCAAAGCTCCGGTGAGAAGTAGCTCGTCAACTCATATCCTTTGGGCTTGACACCAAACGTGATGTATGTATGGAGTCCAGCTTTCGAGTCAAGTGGTCTATGTGGGCTAAGAGTGAAGACATTAGACTTGCAAGACAATGATATCCGGGAGGCATTGGGCACGTACAAGACTTTGGAAACTTCGCGAGAAACCCAGCCTTTCCCGTGCTCCCCGTTGGTCGGCCCTTGCACATTGGCCTCTGGGTGCGAGTAGAATGTTTCGATAGCTCTTGCCACCTGCAGATCGCTCTCGCAGTAATGACTTCATTGCGAAAATTGACGTGAGCACGATGAATCGAGAAACAAGCCATTATACTCACCTCACAGGCAGGTACACCTTGGGGAAGATCGTATCCGACCCAGGCAATAGCTCAAAGTAGAACAGCAGCCCAGTATTCGGATGGCTTGGGTGCGGTCGCCCACCAGGCTGCGGACCCAGAGAAGCGGTGCTCAGATCCACGGTGCGGAAAAGCAAGTGCCAAAGCATCTCCAGCCGAAGAAGAGACGACGAAAGAACGGGAGATGATAAACGTCCCCCTAGGGTGAAGGTGTGCTTGACAGTCGACAAGGACATCCGATTCATTATTCGGAAATATATCTGGAGGGGAGGAGATAAGCAAGGATGTGTGTGAGGGCCACGGAAGCTACCTACTTTCAAGCGGTTTGATCGCTGGTCAACGCAGTCAACCGACAAGATTTGGAGGCTGGGACCCGCGGCCTCATCGAGAGTTTGGAAGTATTGGAGCATTAACTCAAACGGCGCAGATAGTGCTGGGTTTAACTCCCTGATCAATGGGCGGAGAGCAATAAAATCCGTGTCGCCTGTATACAGAGGACCCCGTGGAATGCTTTGCTGTGGGGTGTCGAGAGAAAGGCAGCGGCGAGGAGAAATTGGAAGCCAATACGGTTTGAGAGTCACAATTCCGTCGGCTGCGAAGTCGAAACCTATCGGTTGGGAGATACACAGAAATCAGAATTCATCTAATGATTTTTGTTCTAGTGAAACAAAAAAGAAGAAAGAACACGCACCGATGAAGAACCTGTCACCGTCCGCTTTGAGGGTTGATGAACCTCCATGAGGAGACAGGTACTTTTCTATGGCGTGCGACCAGTCCAACCCTCCAAACTCAGTTGAAACGATGCCGACCCCGCCCTCTTCAGAGGCGTAATAACCGAGCACGTCCAAGCCTTTCAGCAAGTAACCTGTCCTCGGATCCCTGGAATACGGACGTGTCATCTGTCAGACTTTCTGTATCAAGTCTGTGATAATGGGACGAACTCACATAGGCTCAATAGCGAATCTTATTTGGCGATTGGCTTCCCCGGGGTTAGGCTGAGACCCACGTCGGTTAGGGATTACCCAGCTCAGCTCCACCGAGCTTCCGTCGGCGGTCATCATCGACCTCGATTGGGCATCGGAGGGTGCGCCCAAGAAGCCCAAGACGCGCGAATACACGAAGACCAGGAAGCGACATTGCACTTCCGCTGGATACTCTGCGATCTCCACCATGGACGCGAAAGGACGCCCTACGGCGCGCCAGAAGAAAAGAGACCGTTGGGTAAATGGCAGTAGCTATTCAAAGTAAGCTCGTTAGCACCGATGAAGGGTAGATTTGGCTGAGGCAGTTCACCTGAGAAAGGATGTCATACACCTGAAGTGCACCAATATGGAAGCCCGCCGTCGGCCTTCTCGGGGCCGCAGTCGGAAATGCATCGCCCAGCATCTCTCTCACACAGTTCACGACATTAGTCGGTGTAACCCCATCGTTCCAATCGGTCGGGCCTGGTCGGAATGATGTCGATGTGACTGGTGCTGTGGCGGCGGGATAGAACAGTATTAAGCTTTCGACAGGTGACGAGAGCCCCGAGAACAAGCAAAACTTACAGAAGTAGAGGCGATCGCTTGTCAGAGAGTGCATATTAACTTGAGCTTTGCTGGAACTAGCGGGGTGTTTGGTGCTTCAGCCTTCACTGCTCAGGCTCTGCATTTATGGGGCCGCAGAGAGCGAGGACCCGAGGCAAGCACATCCCGGGCAAAGGACGCAACAACGTCAGATCGTGTGTCGATGCTGGACTGAAACAATGCGAGCGCAATACGAGCGCCATGGGAGTAGGCCATGTTGCAGAGCCTCCTCTTGTCGCAAGATGCATGTAAGTAGGTCGGAAACGACAGCGACTTCAAATGCTACGGCGATCCGCTGCCTGCGACGGAGGTGCGGGGCGTTGCCGAGGCACAATGTGTAGCGAATTAGAACGCATCGCACACGGCGAGTAGGTATACTGGGCGGGCTCGCCCAACGATTTTAACGAGCTCTTGAGAGCAGTTTGCAGTGACTCGAGCATCTAGCAGCGGAACCGGCAACAGGTACGCGCCGCCTAGTAAGCGGTTCGGCCAGAATACACAGTCCGAGAGATGCATTCGCCGGTTTTTCATTAGTACATCGTCGAGCTTGAGTAAGCGTTTCGAAGAGCGTATGTCAGCTCCGCTATGTTGCAAAAAGCCAAGTACAGCAATCCCGCGTCTCTTCAACGGGGACGAAATATCGATGGCGTAGATCGGCAGTGGTACGTGTAGAAGTCCGTCCGTTATTGTGGCGAAAGCCGAAAGTGGCGAGTACAGCCACGATAAGCCAACTGATGTGGAACTCCTAGCAGACTAGCGCCAATGGCAAGTTACAAAGTTGTTCAACAGTTACATGTACCACCGTTACGGCTACTGTACACAGTATTGCACCAACAAGTCTAGCCTTCACTGAAATTTCCTCATTTATTGTAACACAAAACGTATGAGAAACAGTATTCTAGATTACGATCGTGGCGCAATCGACGTACTCCTGAAAGCACCCCGAATACAATCGAATCCCAGCGTCTCCTGCTCGCCGGGCTTCAGCGTCGTAGGGTCACAAATCACCGTCGTAGCCCGATATCCCTTCATATACGGGTGCACCCGCAAATTGCGTACTTGTATCCCTGTGGCTATAATCACGAAACATGATCAGCACTCACCCGACGATTATACCGAGTCTGGTGTAAGGAGGCGGCGTTCTCACCGGTGCCGTTGTACAGATCGAATATAATGCCGTTCGTCGCAGTATCGACGCCCTCGACGTAGTTCCAGCACGGGTCTGAGATGCACGTCCCGTCGGCTAGAGCACAGCGAGGTGAGGGAGAATGAAAAGTGACCACGATTAGCGCAAGGACGCAGCCTTCAGGGCATATGCGGAGGAGACGCAAGGGGATAGGCACGCACTCCATTCAGGATTCAGGTACCCGCCAAAGTTCTCAAAGCGGATGTTCTCAATGAGCGTACTGGTTTTGTTGGTGTTCGGTGGTCGCGGGCCCTTGTCCTGGTCGTAGTAGCTGAAGTGGCACTGGCGTGAGCCGTAGCGCGGGATACAGAGAATCGAGATATGCGTACTTTTGGGTGATGAAGATAGGCGTGCTGACGTTCAGGGTGACGATGTTCCTCCAGGTGAGATTTTTAGCGAGTCCTCTCCCACCAGTCCAGCTCTTAAACCTGGCGCCGTACACGGCACCCTCCATGACCCAGTTCTCGAACAGGACGTTCTCGACAGAGGAGTTGAAGCCATCACGACCAAGCGAGCCGATAGACAGACCGTGGGATGCGAATCCACAATATCCGTTCTTGGCTACGATATTCTTGGCCCCATGAACGACAGAAACGCAGTCATCCCCATTATGCCCGTAGTACCCATCGAGAGTGATGTTCTTCCCGGAGAAGTTGAACCCGTCGCTGAACACCAAACATATTTCATTAGCAGCGTTCGAGCCACTAAACAAGAACGAGCTAACCTGTTGAACGGGAAGCTGATGGTATCATCTCGAGTCGCGTTACCAGGGGCAGCATCGACAAAGTGGTTGAAAATCTGGACGTTCTGTCCCGGGATATTCCACCCCCACGCGATGGGCTTTATCACCTTGAGATCTCTGAGAACGCCGTTCGTAACGTTGAACGTCGCTAACTGCGGACGGAGGATCCGGTTGCCTATGTCCCACCACTGAAGAACGCGTCAGCACCGTAACATACTCGTACGCAAATCCTCGACCCTACCTGCTGCCCGTACCCGTGGAATTGGCCCCAGTTACGTTTATTGGAGCCGGAGATTTCGACATTATTGCCTTGGAAGTAGAACCAGGGGGTTGCATAGCTAGATTTCGGATTCGTGGTAGCGTTTATCCTTGCCTGGACAGTCGCCATGTCGTTGGGCAGATGTATGTTGCCTTGGACAAGAACCTTCACGTTTGCTATGGAGGGGTTGAGATCCCACACGTATGAATGAAGGTATGCATCGACGTACAGAGACCATGAAACTGAACAGGCGTCCAAGCGTTATAGTCAACGCCTTCTTTGAAGACGATTGTCGCGTCTTTAGCACACTGCGAGAACGCGTCGAGTATGCGTGGCGTGTCGTCCTGGCCTTTGACGTGCTTGACCGTGCAAGCCTTTTTGGCCGAAGGAGCACTAGCGTAGACTACGCTGGAGATCGCGAGAGATGCAAGAAGAGTCAGGCGAACCATGTTGGGAAACCGTTAACCTGTGGGCTAGCGACAAGAGCGAAGATGCATCTGGCGGGGTTCTTATAGTCGGTACGAGGAATGCGCTTTTCGATCAGACGCTGCCGCCGAGGTCATCATGGGTTCAACTGAGTCTAGAGAGGCGGACCGTTGAGTGCATCAAGGGTGAGGGGGTGGGCGCCCGTGGTGAAGGCCACTTGACTGCCGAGCAACTGTTGAGGGCAAGAAACTCAAACTATTAATAACATCCAGAGGGGATTCCAGCCAGAGAAATCCGAGATTCCGCCGCGACGGATGACGCAGCTGTACAATAGTTGGTGAAAGCTTTAGGCGCTCGGAGCCCTCTAGTATCCCACGACGTTCGGAGATCCGCTGGCGGACCGTGCGCTATTAGGTACGGAGCGCGCGCGGTGGTCTTACAATCCACGGGACCGTAACAAGGCTGTCACAAAGCGGACTTCGATCTTTCGAGGTCAAATGTGTGATCTGTTAGGACTTGGTATTCCAAGTATACTTATAACATTGAGTGTGCTGATACAGTAGAACCGTACTTCTTGAAGCCGTTCTAGTGAATACCATCTAGTAGAGATTCGCAGCGTTGTTTGCCTTGGGGGCCCGGATCTGAGGAACGAGGTGAGCATTTGCCCTCTTCACGATTCTGGCGACATTGGGGGGCTTGCTTACCTTGGTGATATTCTTGTGTATCAGGTCGGTGAGAATCGCATACAGATTTCGAATATCCGTCAAGTGCTGCTTGGCCAAGAAATGCTGCTTCTCGTCGTGGTCTTGGAGCGCCAGCTAGAAAATGCGAGTGAGCTGGGGTGTGTCCGGACAGGGGCGAAGACGAGAGTGCGTACCGCATAGTCTTCTAGGTGGGGATACTTGATTAGCTTCGAGCAGATCTTGGCTCGCGTGAGGTGATCGGCTCGAACGGCATCGCGCAAGCTGTACGCGCTCTCTTGTGCGCGATGAAGCTCAGTCAAGACCTCTACGCAAAAAGTTAGAGTTCACTATGCACAAGGCCTTCTATGATCCACGAACCTTCTTGAATCTGGACTCCAAAGTTGTCCCCGTCTTCGATCCTGGGCATGATCAAGTTCACCCAGAGCTATACAATGCAAATGGTGAGTTGAGATTGTTGCGTCGCTAGAGGGAAAGAGGTTCAAAAACCTTGGTTTTATCCTGTGAAACAGCGCAATCAGCAAAGAAGATACGAGCATAGGAAATAGTGGTGCTTACCACATTGGTCGCGAGCTCCTGCGACTCTCGCCGGATGATGTCGTGAAGTTGAGTCATGTTCTTGTTCGACTTGATTAGGTTGGGGTAGATACAGCGCGCGGGTTCGTTTGCATGAGAGGCAAGACCGTTGGCGGCAGGAGTAGGTTCCGCAGCATCTTCTCGTTTCCGCTTCTTAGCTTGATGCTCTGAATTGTCGGATGCGGCCGATGGGGGAGGGTAGATGTTCGTGTCTGTGTGCTTGAGGGCATTCGAAGCGTGGAAAGGGGAATCGGACTGCTCCGCTCCGTCAATGAGAGACTGCAGCTCTCTATCTTGCGTTATCAGGACTTGTAAAAAGCACGCAGAAATGAGTTTCCTACAAGATCTGGGTGGTATGAGCTTCTGTTAAGACACGAGCATAGTGGCAAAGCTCACCTTGGATGGAAACACTCGGAAGACTATTTTCTCTCCAGCAGAGGCTACCGTCTTCTTGAATTCCTGGAACCAAGTTGATGAGAGCTTCCACGGGCAGCGGGGACTAGGCTACCTCGAACTTGGCGGCGACATCTTTATCCATACTCAAGGCCATTGTACTTCGCGGTACTGAGGCAAGTTGGAGAGTGTGGCAGTGCCGACGTATGTCAAGAATGTGGACCTCCCTTTGCGTTGTCCTCTAGCTGCCTCAAAGCGAAATGTTGTACTACACAGAACATAGTTAAATATCCTAGTGCATTGGATGCGTATCCTTCGTGCTTGCTACTGGCAGACGCGCCGTACGGTTTGGACTTTTAAAGTTCTCCGACGCGTTTCAACACGTGATCGTCTGCACACCTCCTTGGAACCGAACGCGATCACTCTCCAGCTCTGCCAACTCCGTTCTTTGGGCTACTTCCGACTTCCACTAGAACGGACATACGCCAACTCAGGCCATCAATTTAAGCAATGGCTTCCAATTTGGCATCTCTACTGGACTCGTCGAAAGCCTTGACTTCCCATCTTTCGCGACCAGACTTGCCTTCCATCCAACTCTCTCTCGAACAGATTGAGGCTCAGTCGCGAAGACTAGTCACCAAGCAACATGGAGTACCTAATGATACTGATAGGGCGTAAGCACTGCTCGAATGTCTTTGCCGGAAACGGTCAACTAACATCATTCCAGGAATTACCTGCTTGCCCAAGCTCACGTTGACGTACCCGCATTGTCCAACTCCATTGCACATCTCAACACGGCAGCCACCTTCGCCCCTCTGCAACCTCTCCAGGACACAGATGTTGCCGGATATTTACGACATGCCCACGAACAAAACTTAATCTCCACGATAGAAGAGGGCCGACGGGCAACGCAAGAGGAATTCTACCGCGTGTTGGAGGAGAGGAACCGTCGTGACTGGGAGGCCAAGAAGCGACGCGTGTTTGAAGAGCTCGGTGGACGCGTTGGTGCAGATAACAATAAGGCTATGATGGACCTGAAGAAAAGCTATCACTCGAAGGGTGCTCTCAATGTAAGCTCGACCAACTTCCAGGTACCAGCGTGCTAATATCGTCCGGTCTATACAGACCAGTGTGGCGCCCAGTATAAGCCTCGCGATGCAGAGCAAGATGGCTGCTTACCACAACGTCGTATCAGAGCTCAACTCTGCCAGGCTGAAGGGAACGTCTTACCCAGTCGTCCACAGTCTGATCAACGCGGCTTTGGCCGTCAACGGCGATGTACGTTCCGTCTACCATGTACTCCACTCGACTTCACGCCTAACGTTAAATCGCATCTAGACATACAACCTCCAAATGGCTCAAAATTTCCACGTTCTCTCCAAAATCACCCTCGAACCACCTTCCGTTGCCTCCGTCGAGCAAGCCGGCACTCACAACCTGAATATCCCACGAATCGAACGCAAGTTCGCCAGGGCTTACTTGGGTGATCCCGAATCCCGCGACGCCATCTCGCTCCGCAAGCAGATCTCGAATGGTGCCAGAGTCGCGCTGGAGGAGCAATACTGGGACGTCGTAGAACGCACGATCCAGTCACATCCCATGGAGGCACAGCTCGGAGGTGACCCAAGTGTTGCGAACAAAATCCGAGCGTTCCTGTTTGTGCGCTACTACAAGCATGGAGAGTGGCAAGATCGTATCGAGGTACGATGTTTTCGTATTTTAGTACAAACAAGTCCCTGATGTTTTCCACAGCTGATTGGTGGTCAACCCTTGTGGGCGAAACTGTTCTTCCTAATCCGAACCGGGCATGGGCAGGATGCATTAGACGAGGCCCTCAAGCACAGAACGCAGATCGAAAGGCGAGAGGCCAGCTTTGTGAGCCATCTGCGAACGTGGCTCGAGTCCCCGGAAAGAAGGTGAGAATCTTGCCCACGGTGCTTTCTACGACCATGCTCATCATATGATTTTAAGACTGCCGAAAACTCATCGAGACCATCTACAAACTGTGTACAACTCCCACATGCTGCACTCGCAAACCGCCGATCCGTTCAAGCTCGCGCTGTACAAGCTCATCGGCAAACTTGAGCCCTCAAGACGCAGTGTCGCTCAAGTCACTACCACCATTGAGGATTGGCTTTGGTTCCAGTTGACCATGGTGGATGAGGATGAGGAAGGTGGCCTGAGAGGGCTGGCAGACGTACTTCTTGGCTACGGAGAGAGACACTTTGACGGTGTTCCCGGCCAGAAGGGCTCCAGGAGGGGTGTCTGGGCTGGTGTCCTTCTTATGTGCGGACAGTTCGAAAGGGTATGTTCCCAGTCCACTTCTTGCTTCAATGGCAATTCTGATTTTCGCAACTCAGGCTGTCGCTGCGCTCTGGGAATATCAAGAGACAGAAGTCGAAGCTGTTCATCTCGGTATTGCTCTCGCATACCACGGCCTTCTCAGGCTATCGTCACGAGCAGAGACTTCGGATATGACCCCGCGTACGTCGCTAATTTTGCTTGCTGCAACTAGTCTCGCTCATACTTCATGTCTCAGTGACGATATCCCCCGCCGGCCCTCCATCACTCAGCCTGTCTACCATCGTATGGCGATATGTGCGACAGTTTGTCAAGATGGATGCAAAGGAGGCCATGCAATACGTGTACTGCGTCTGCCTCAGCTCAGATCAAGGAGACGGCGTCGGTAAGGAACAAGTCGAAGGTGCATGGGAGCTTGTCCGACGAATCATCGTCTTGGCCAATACTGGCGCCGCATGGGAGGAGCTCGTCGGCGGCTTCAGAACGGATGGTGTCCGATTCGTGAGCACACCTTTCTCGAGCTTGCTCGTACTCAACTGATTATCATTGGCTGTAGAGTGGCATCATCGAGCAAGGAGCATCTTTACTGCAGCTCACCGACAGCAAGCAACTCAACGAGCAGATTCTCACTCGCGCCGCTCAAAACTCGCACGAAAACGACCGGATCTCAGAGGCTGTCAAGCTGTACAACCTGGCCGGCGACTATACCACTGTCATCGGATGCCTTGCTCAGGCCCTGGGCAACACCATCGCGCAGCCGACGCCGGATGAGAAGGCGAGGAACATCGAGAAGACGGCGTGTGAGATTTTGAGGCACTACGAGAGGACGAACAGAGGGGTGGGCAAGGACCGCGATGCGGTGGTCAGGCTTTTGCGTATCAGAAGTGCTCTGGATGCGAAGGTTGCTGGACGACCGGAAGTAGCACTCGAGGTGAGCAGCACCCTTTCGATCTTCGCTGTCTGTAGCCTGCCGCTAACCGCATGCGTCTACACAGATCATGGAGTCTACGGAGTTGATTCCTCTGGACGGTGAGATCGCCAAGATCACCAGGAGGGCGGAAGAGTTCAAGGATCTGCACGAGTCGTTGCAGAGGAATCTGCAGGTGTACTTGCCGTTGACGATGGACTCGCTCGCTGGAGTGTATCACAACCTCAAGTCTTCGTCGATGGCTGGGGATACTACTCGCCAAGGGGTGAGTCTGCCTTGTGCATCCATGTCGTCTAAACTCATACATTTTCGACAGACCTTGCAGAAGCTGCGAAAGAAGTCGAGGTCAATCATGGTATTCGCCGGTATTCTCAAGTACCGAATGTCGTCAGATGTGTACTCGTATCTTGCAAGATTGGACGTTGAGATTGCCCTTTGAAGTGGGGGTTCTAGGTCGATTCAAATACATTTCCCTGATGAAAAGTGTGTACACTCCTACAGTATGATTTGTTTTTCTGGGACAGTTGAATTCAGCACATGTAACACCGAGAAACGTTGTCGAATAGCCGTCTGTCTGGTTGCTAGCACTGACCCTGACGATTATTTCGCTTTGTCTTTCGCATGTGCGACATCTTGACTTTTGCCGCTGCGAAAGGGAATACGCCAGTCTACACATTGTAATGTATGTTGAATTCAATGTCGCAGCGTGCGGCAGGTCAGACAGTTTGCTGTGTCAACTGCTGCGGATCCTTTCTGGGGCTAGTGTTGGCGTCGGTCGGGGCTAGGATGGGAGGCTCTGGAAGATTCGGAGAACTGAGAAGAGGGTACGAGCGTTTCACGTGCGATGTTGATGGGGTCCAATCCATGATCTGGGAGTAGGAACGCCGGTTCCCCATGCCTTCTGGCCTAAACCAGCCAGTCTTGCAAATCGCTTCCCAGCTCAATCAACTCCCTCCCTCCTCCTGCCTATCAAATTGGGCTGGAGCTCCGACCACCGCCACACTGTCTTCATACGCCCCCCTCCTAGATAGCGAACCGACTCGCGCCCCATCACCATCACGTCCATCGATTGCTCCCGGCTCACCGGCACCAGAATCGCGGCCGATGGCCAATGCCAAAAAATACCCCCTCGTCGTCGCGCAGTACAATCTGCGTTCCCACCCCACGCGTACGGAGCACTGGAACGTCGCGATCCTCGAGTCGCGCGAGCGGGCGCACATATACGAGCTCGCGGGCAACACGGACACCTTCCACTACGAATACAAGGTCGTGTCGAACTTTGCCAGGTCGTCCAACTTTCGCGGCGGGTGTTATGTGGGGTCGATTACGGAGGACAAGGTGGCGTGGTTGAACGAGAAGCTGAGGGAGGTCACTATCGTGCTGCATAATCCGGACTTTGACGCGCAGACGTGGGTGATCAACGCGGTGCGACATTTGAAGGGCGAGGAGGGGGTGGTGATTGAGGAGGTGAGGGAGAGGGTGATTAGGGCGGAGTTGGAGTTGGAGAAGGATCGGTGGGATGCGGTCGAAGACACCATCGAAGATAGGCTGTTCCACAAGCCGCGGAGAGAGATGGGCCCTGTGGTCTATCATAGCGCGAACCCCAAAATATCGGAGCAGCAGCAGGAGAAGACCGACGGTGGTGGTAATGTTCCAGAACAGAGCGTCGGGACAGAGGCTGGGACTGGGGAGAGCTCTGATGGTGGCAAGGCGGTTTCGGAAATTCATGAAAAGTAATTTGATAACGCACGGACACGCACGGACACGCGATCCAATGTACGAGCAGAAACGGATGTTGTTGTTGTTGCCTAGACTAACGGACAAGCCTAGACTAACGGACAACGGATAGGGTATTATTGAGTACTTTGCGATATTGTACAAGGGACGTGTGGTATGGGTACAGGATTAGCGTTGATTAGCGTCGAATCTATGGGAGACAAAACAAAGCGGGGTATGCCTGTTCTTCATGTGTTGAGAAGAGGCCCAGAGATAAGCAGCAGTTCATCCTCGATCTTCATCTCCTGCTCGTAGCCACCAAAGATCTCCTCCCATCCGAGCTCCTCCCACTCGCCGTGCTTGCCGTGCATAAACTTGACGGCCTCCCAGTACCGTGGACGCCAGCCTGCTTGCTCCCAGTCCAAGAGGGCAACGACAGTGATGTCTTCATCTTCGAGTCCATCAACCTTCACGAGGACGTTCCATGGGGAGATATCTCCATGTGTGAACACGATGGGATGCGTGTCGTTCATCATCTGGCGCAGCTGACCCAAACGAAGCGCCGTTGGGGCGTGCAGCTGCCCGAACGCGACGAACTGATCCAGCCTCCAGTCGTGGAAGTCGGCTACTGTGGGGAACGGGCCGTGCATCTTCTCCGTCGAAATACGAAAGTCGATAAACGCCCCGTCGTTGGGTGAGGAGACGGACTCTTTGCTGGGACGAGGAACGAGCTCTCGGAGTTGTTGGACGTAATCCCGTAACGTTCGGCAGACTTTACGTCTTTGGGAGTGCGTGAGTTGTTTCCAAACCTGCTGCAAGAGTTCTCCGTCGCCGATGTATTCGATGATGAGGTGCCCGCCATCACTGTCTTGCCAGTAGTCGAGGGTCCTGGGTACTGGGATGGTGGTGTATTTTCTGACCATTTCTAATGCTTTCGCTTCTATTGAAAGCCATTGTGTAGACCTGGTTTTGAGCACGGATCCATAGGTGAGGCGCTGGGCGCTATAACCTCCCTTGAGCGGTGGGTATTTGGAGGTGGCGCGACGGATGAGGTAGGGAAGTAGAAGGCGACGGATAGGTCTGGTGAAGAAGTTGACTATGCCGTTTTTGGCACTGAGAAACAGGTGACGGGCCCAGAGCAGGAGACCTGGCATACGGGCTCCTGTTGGAACCAACCTTGAAGTGGAAGCGAGCGCAGAGGGGTACACAAGCAAATACAACTCTCAAGAAACTTGGCTGGGCTGATGTCATTATCAAGCTGCTCAATTTGATTTCATAGCACCGCAAATGCCGCGAAAGCGAATAATTATCCATGCTTTACTCTGCCGTAATCGTTCCAACACGGTTCTGTCCTTCAAGATGGTCGCTGCGTGCTTTGATAGGCCCAGATGGACGGCGGAATAGTAAAAGAACTGTACTGGCATGCCAGTGACGTCGATGTAGGAAGCATCGTCGGGTTATTACCGTTGCCGGCTTAGCCTGAGAGCTAGGAACGATCACAAGGGCTCTACAGTATAGATTGGTCCCTCCCATCATCATGATCGCCCGTTCCAAAAAGTGCCTTGGGCTGCATCCTTCGAACGCGTTGTTTGTAGCGTTGAGAAAGTCCTCGTGCACTGCGAAAAAACGCACATCAGTATCTTGTAACAGCTTCTTGCAATTCATCAGGTGCCAAGTGAGTTATCCTCGAATATCTTCCACAACACACGTTTTCTGAATGGCACTTCGACAGCCAGAGCCGACAGCTTTGTGGAAGCTAGTGCACCGCTCTGCCTTACATTTTTAGATGCATCTTAGAGGCATCATGCCAATCGAACAAGAGACCTTCGGCAAGCGCTATCAGCACCCAAGAACAAGAGTACTTACACCACTTGCGGGCGTTCGTTCATCCAGAAGAGAACAAGGTTCACTCGATGACATGCTGTACGTATATATCTCGAGGCCACCGCAGCTACGCCTCGTCTATGCAAGTCTAGAATGCTACTTGCATCCAGAAGCCGAATCACGCTTCGCCGCGTTCGCTTGTGGACGTCTCTTTGGGTGTGTTTGTTCGTTCACGCCGAAAGGCGATACTGCTGTGTGCTTCTTTCTAACATGTATACAGGTCTTAGAAGCTCGGGTTCTAGAAGCTAGAAACTGAACGAACGCGCATCTGATACCTCCGCCCCGAATGCGCCCCCGGAGCTATCCCACTGGGCGCACTTGCCTTTCCAGGACTACTCTCGCATTCTAGCGCATCATCCTCCACCACCCAACACCCCGGACCAGCCGCGCCAGTCGCCACCTCGCATCGGCAAATCCCAGCATTGTTCGAAGTGCCTGTGCATACCACCGAATGAGGCACAGGGCAAGCTGTTCCAGGACTTACACCCCCTCATACCACCACGCTGGGACTTCGGGGCATGACACGTCTTCTCAACCCTTTATCCAGGAAGCTGTAGCCAAAAACCCAAAGCTCAATCACCCTTCATCAGATTGCGGCGTTCTATGAATCAATATGAACGAACCTCCTTCCACATCCGCTTACCAAATGCATGGTCTCTAAACCCACAAACAAGTGAGCCTTCCCTCCTCTGCCTGGCCACTGCTGTATGAATGCCTGTACTCACAACTGTATGCCTAGATCCGATTGCGAGGCTGTCCGGCGCTTCCCGATTCCATTCACATGCTCGACACGCGTATCAATCCAACACCTGGATTTAGCCTTTTTGAACAGTACCTGCCATATCCGGCCAGTGGAGGAACCTCGCCCCCACTTCCACCGCTACATTGTTATCCAATGTCCCTCGGCATGACGGCAGGACTTATAGCAGTGGCCTCGCGCATCAGGACAATCGCGTGGGTGGGATCTGCTGTGGGATGACTGGTCGAACTTGCAGCGGGAGATGGTGATTATAAAGTGGATCCCGATTCCCCGAGGTCTGCGCTTTCAACTTCCATACCCACGCACTAGACCCGCTGTTGTTTTCCACTGCAGCTCATCGCCTCTTCTCCATGCAATCACAACCCAATGACCTTCCCCTCTACAACCGCCCTAATTGGGACTTCAACTTCGTAGATCCGCCCGCGCATATACCACCAAGCGGCGTACAGGACCGTTTCCTCGCCGACGTGCAGGACGAGTTTCAAGATGATCTCCTTGCTTTTGAGCAACTCGCCGAACGAATCACCGCGCGCTTGGACAGCATTGAGGCTCGTCATCGCTCCGAGCCTATCCCTCCTGCCATGAAGATCGCGCACTCCTTCGTTCAGAACCTTCTCACATCGCTGCTAGTGATAGAGAAGCGCACAGAGCAGGCGGCAGAGCTATTCTCGTACTTTCTGCTAAAAGAGGGACTTGCGGAGGAGCTTCCCTCGTCATCCAGTCATTCCAGCGAGCTTCACCCGCTCTACCACACCTGGTCGTCCCTTTCGGCATCTCAGGGCCCAGCCACCCACTCCCAAGCGTCGGACCTGGAGTTCAATGACGAGCTCTTCTATGATTCCTACCTCGAGCGGAGTACAGAATCTAGTTTTGTAAGTCCTCCGTAGTTCTTGCCAACCAGGGCCTACTCATCAGCTTATGCACCGCTCAGAGACGAGACTCATACGCGGAATCATACCTGCCCCCCACCCCTTCCGATACCTCTTCAGTCTTGTTCCACATGGAATACCCGGAGTTCGACCCGAACCAACACGTCGAGCATAATCATCGTTCCCTCGCTGGTCTGAAGCAACATCTCGCGACCCCTTCCCCGAACATCGGCAGACAAGGAGCGTTGTTCGACGGTGCCTATTCTCTCGGGCCTGGAAGCCACTTCTTGTCGCCCGCCAGTCCTTTTGCTAGTGAACCGGAAACGCGGCTTAGCCATGGTGCATCGGGCCATGGGAGGAGCCCCGACATTCGCATGGACCGCAGTCTCTCGAAGTCTCCGGAGGGGCATTCGTCCTCCGAGGGCTCCTCTGGTGGAAAGACCACCATGCAAGGTTCCATCGCCGCACTTCCTACGCGATCCTCCGACCCTTTTCAGTCGGCTACATCCGCGACAGGTCCAGGAGAGGTTCGCTCGTATGCTACCGCCGAGCCAGCGATGACATACGAACCTCTACCCACCTATAACTCATTGGGTACGCAGCGTCACCAACAGTCAACGTATGCGTTGGCCGTGCGCCCCCCAGCAATCGCCCTACAGCCCCATCTCAGCCAAAGTACTGTCCAGCTCAACTCCGGTGGCCAACTTTCCACTTCATCCGCTCTTGATGCACCTTCGCGTTATAGCCCATCGCTGGCGTCTTCCTCCCACATTTCACACGGATCCGGACGTGGGCGAGGGGGTTCACCGTCGACCTCGTCGGTCCACGGCTCAGCTTATCGTCAACACTATTCCAGAGGGGGACCTCGATTTGGAGAGTTCCCGGCACCTCACGGACGACAGCCAGGTAGCTCCGGCCCAACCCCCACTCGACAAGATCCACCCAATGTTTGGTTAAACTTCTACAAGAAGGGGGGCGCCGTGCCTGAGCTAGGTATTCGGGATGTGCCAGGCGGGGTTTCTAGGCTCGAGAATCCAGACGTCATTGCCGACGTGTTTGCTCGCGTTCATGTTACTCGTCGCCAATATCGCAACAAGGACCTGAACGGCTCCTCTCCTATCGTGAAGATGGTTCCGGATGATCCCTTCCTCCAACGGAACGCTCTCGTTCTCGTCGCTATGGATCTCTTCCGTCTCAGAGACGATCTTGAGGGGCAATCCGAATTCACCTACCTCCACTCCATGGGTCACTTTCCAGTAACCCAGGGTGTTGACCCCGCACAACCTACGGCAGCAGTACCGTTTCCTCACCAGCAAGACGTTACCAACTCGAATGTCGCCAAGCATTTTGCGAGCACTGGTATGACACCCAACTCCGCGCACACGTTAGGCCTGGAACAGTGGGCTACATTCCACTATGGTTCTGAAGATGTGCGGAAACATCTACGAACCCTTCGAGAAGCGCGTGCACGACGTGATTCTCTCGCAGGGAACTTTTAACGCTCAGTGACTTGAAGCATAACGGAGTGGGCGCGATTGATCCTCGCGACCTTTCTCTTCTCCTTGCTCTCCGTCTCGTTCTATCCCAAGTCATGATCATCTTTGGTACTTTCCTCATCCTATCCCGCGCCTGGGCCCATCGTCCATCAAATATCCATCCCCTTTGTAGATCGCCGTTTCGATACCCACTACATACCTGCTGTACATTCTCACTTTACCACTTTCATCAGTGAATCCACATTTCTTTCTTCCCCGAGGGTCTGGCAGCAAAGCAAGGACTCAGCTACTTCCTTTGCAACAGTGTGTTACACCGGGGACGTGTCCGCCTTCTTATACAGAAGTATGTTTATCGTAGAGTAAGTATGAAACGCTGACTTGTCCCCCACAATAGGCTCGATCTGCTAAGTACGAACTTGAGCAAACGCACCCCGAGGTATGATTAGCGCAATATCTGACGATAAGCAAAAACTTTCCCTTTGATTGGTAAACTCCCAGGACTTCTTGCTCTCGGTGAATCCAGTGGGGGCATACGCGAGGCACGACTCTGCAAGAGCAGAGTTGATTGTGGTTCCGGAGGACAGAAGGCCAATCTAGAATGTGCGTGCAATGTATGAGCGGGGTGTATTGGCGAAGGACACGGAAGATATACGCACCCAGCAACGATTCTTCGTCCCGTGTTCGGAAGGCATCCACGTCATGATTACCAGATTTTTGTTGGGGTCTGGGGCAGTATAGCCGACGAGGCCAAATAGACCGTTTCCGCCGAATTTCGACAGCACGCCGCCAGATCCACTTTAATGAGCGGACACAGGCATCGGTCGCTCCTGGTTGTCGCCGTCCTCTTTGTAGAAGCTCGTACCAACCGGTTTACGGTCGGAGGGTGTGTCGTTGTTGATGTTCAGAGTCATCGCTTAGCCCTGGAAAGCCACACGCGCATCAGCTCTTGGTAGGTTAGAACCAAAGCTAGCATATGGGTAAGACTGATTGTGCCTGCAGGGTCCTACTGGAGAGCTTCATTGTAGGACGTACAAAGAGGGGGATTCGCAACGGGGACACCGCCCACCTTCCGCCGGTTCAAGGCGCTTTCCACCTTTCTTCGATAGCCACAATGTAACTGATCGCTGGTTTAGATGCTCGTGGGCACCAAGTCTGTGTACCCCTTCTTCGCACCTCGGAGCATCCAGGAATTGCAGGTCTCCGATTGGTGTCAATGGAATACATACTATGCTACGCAGGATCCCATTCGATTTGACCCTCTCCCCTGCGATGGATCCTACCCCATGTTTCGGTAGAGTCCTCACACTGTCAAAAGAGCAACAAAAACAAGTATGAAATTCCGAAGCCCGGGGTGGATGCCAGAGAGCGCGAGCCATTCTCTCGTAGGGCGTGGTGGCAGAACGAAATTTTGACAACAACGACGAGGATCTGCTTACAGGAGACTACACCAAGGCACAACTAGAGTATACCGTACTGCCAAATCTTCGACCAGCTCGCGCCCTTCTACTGTCAAACCCCGATATGTAATATAACACGCTGAGCGAGTGACAACCATGACA
Source organism: Pterulicium gracile (assembly GCA_004369125.1). Lineage (NCBI taxonomy): Eukaryota > Fungi > Basidiomycota > Agaricomycetes > Agaricales > Pterulaceae > Pterulicium > Pterulicium gracile. Next base: position 108,055 of record ML178832.1, read on the forward strand.
TTCCAAATTCCAAAGCTCACGAGCTCAGAATCTCAAACAGACGCAAAACAATAGTACTAGAGAGCCAACACCTCCAACGCAAACCCCATCTATGTAGCGATTCTACAAAGCAAAAAGGCAAATGTAACTGAAGCAAGTCAACAAAGCATATGATACACGAGCAAGAAACGAGAGTTTGTAGAGTATAATAGGTAGCAGCCAGAAACCCAAGCTCCCCAGGAGCTGAAGTGTAGAATTCCAAGAGAGAGAGAGAGAGAGAGGAGAGGAGAGGGGGGAGATACAAACGAGTCAACAAAACACGGAACGAAGGAGGGAGTGTGGGGCGTCGCCGGGGAAAAAGACGTGCAAGAGCAAGAACAAAAGAATCTCAGAACGACAAGCTATATACATGTAAATGAGAGAAGGCGGAGGAGATATGGTATATAAATATCAGTCCCCTTTCAGGGCAAGGGAAGGCCCTCTAAGAAGAAAACACCGTCGACGCTCTCGGTGTACTGGTCACATCCGACGTCTCGCTCAAACCCGAGCTAGAAGACGCCTTCTTCGCAATCACAACCGGCTCCATCGACGCCCTCTTCGCCACCGCCTCGAGCTTCAGCGGCCTGGGAAAGGAGCCCCTCTGGCTCCCCGGCGTCCCGCTCCCACTACTAGCATACGACGCCCTTCTCTTCTGCGCCTGCTCCGATCCCCTGTAGTTTGCGAACTCGCTGTAGTCCGCAGGAATGAGGGGCGAGTCAATGGGAGTGGAAAGCAGGTCGGGGCTCGCGAGACGACTCTGCGAATGCGAGTAAGTGCTCTGGGAATAGGCAGATTGGAAGTCGTTATCGGACTCGTCGGTTTGCGCCGGGTTGCCGCCGTAGCTGAGGGAAGGAGTGATGGGAGTATTCTCGGCGGACGAGTCTACGGGTTTGAAGGCCGTGGGAGGAGCCGCATTGAGTAGGCTGACGTTGATGGCGGAGAGAGACGAAGAGCGGCGAGGGCCAGAAGGGACAGAGCGTTCTATGGACTGGCGCGGGGTGGCAATGGTCGGGGAGTGCTGGGAGGTAGCTGTGGTGGGTCGCGAGGCAGCCTTGCTAGTCGTAGGCGTGGCAGAAGATAAATCTCCAGCTGTCTGAACCGAGCCTATCGTCGTCGTCGTCCCACTCCTGCTCCTCGTGCCCGCCTTCCTCCCGGCCTTCTTCTTCCTCTGCCGCGTCGACGGAGTCGTATAAGCATCCTCATCCGCATCGCTCTCCTCCTGCGGCACCTGCTTTGCTCTCGCCCCCTCCCTGAGCTTCTTCTCAATCTCCTGCACCTTCTGCGCAATCGTATCGCTCTTCTGCGTGATCCCCTCGTCGACCGCGTTCATCTCGTTATCCAGGTCAACATTCGAGAACCGCTTCCTGTTCGCGCTGACGGCCTGCCCCTCATCCTCCTCCTCGATCTTGCCTCTCACAGCGAGCCTCTCCCTATGGCCTTTCTTCATCGCATCCTCCCCCTCACCCTCGTGGCCCGCCAAAGTCGTATCGGTGCTGAACGTCCTCGAAGACCGCGTCTTCACCGCGTCACCGGTCTTGCGAGACCGCGACCCAGTTCCAGTGCTCACATTCGTGCTGGACGATAACCGGCTCGCAGGACGCGACTCGGAATATCCGTAGTCCGAGTCACCGTCGTCGATGCTGACGTTCACCGTCATCGACGCGAGCGCACGTTCGATCTGAGCTTCGACGTCCGCGATCATATCAGCGCGCTCCGCCTCCATGCGCTCCATGTTCGCCCGCATCTCCTCCAACTCCGCCTTCGCGTCCCGCGTCGCATTGTCCGCGTCCGCAAGTTCTATCACAGTCCATCAGTCCAAGCCAGGAAAACGCCAAAACGGATGAATGAATAGCACTCACGATCCTCCAACCTCGCCTTCTCCGCCGCCGTATTCGTATACAGCCCATTGATCCTCCTCGTCTCCTTCTGCTCTTTCCCGATCTTCGCCCTCAGCTGGCCCGCCTCCGCACCCAACTTCTCCGCGTACTGCTCGAAGCTCACGAACTTGTCTCGCCAGAGATCAGACTCGGTCATGAGGAAGTTGAGCCGGCGCGTGAGGCGCCCGATCTTCGTCTCGAGGTCGTCCCGCGCGTCGACAAAGGCGGTGGCGCGTTTGCGGATAGCGAGCTGGACGTGTTGCTCGGCGACGGTGAGGCGGGGAGCGCGCTTCGTGGTGCCGAAGGTGCTGATGCGTTTGAGGAGGGAGGGACGCTTGTACTACATGGGAAGAACGAATCAGCCCACGAGGAAAGAAAGACGAAGGAGAAAGAAAAGCCCCCACCTTGTCCTGAAGCACCGCATCGAACGCCTGGATGACCCTCGTCGAATGCCACCAACTCGGCGCCTTGATGGGGTCCGCGACAGCAGCCGTACTCCCCCCTCTCTTCGCCTGGATCTTGCAAACGGGCCTGAACCGCCCGGCAGGGAACGCCTCCTTGAACTCCCTGTAACACTCTCATTAGAGATATTTCCCCATGGGCTAGGAATAGATAGACTCACGTCGGCACGGAATGATCAGGATGATAATTCTGATCAAACGCAGCCAGCAGCTGCTTCCTGTACCTCTCCCTCTGCTGCTTCACTGACACCGCGTTCGGCGGGGGCGACGGGCACGCAAGGTAGTTGATGTCCCTGCAAAAGGTAGCATGAGCATGATGCAGAGGAATCAAGACCACAGAACCCTCGAGGACCAAACAAAGAAACCCCGACTCACAGATCCACGACACACACCTCCGCCGGCGGTCTAATCGAGTACCTCGCCTCCGTCGCAAGACCCAAGATCCATGGACCCGGATCATCGAGGTATATCTTGACATCCCTCGCATGCATCGCAGGGAGCGCAACACCGCTCCATCCACGTAGCTCGACGAGGTACTTGATCGTCATCACCGCGATCTGTAATGTTGTACCGTCAGCGTTCCGTTCATCAAGCGGTTACCCATCGAGGGCGTTCTACCCATCAACAGGGAGGGAGAGGGAAAGAGCCAGGAAAAGCCGACTCACGCCCAACATCGCCGCATGCCTCGAAAAGAACAGCACCCTCCCCGTCGGCGCCAACGCAATCTCACAAATCGTCAAGATGTTATCCACGTTCAAACACTTGAACAACGGCCACATTGTGAAATTCACGTCGACGAGGCCGCGTCCAAAGTCTAGGCCGCCGGGGAAGCGCGCGATGACTTCGAGTTCGTCGTCTCCTGTAGGTGTCTTGGGTTAGCGCAAGCGGGAAAGGAAGAGTGGGGAGGGGAGGGAGGGAGGGAGGGGGACGAACCAGAGGCAGTGCCCGGACGAGGCGTCGTAGGACTCGCGTCGATCCTCACAAGTTCGCCTGCTCTTGGCGCCGGATGCGCAAGGATCTTGGAGATCTGCAACGTATGCGACTGTACGTCCTTCGAAAACCTTGCCCAGCTCAACGTGAGGTAATCCCTCATAAGGTCGTACACCGGATACCTCGACACCAGCGCTACAAATCCCCAAACCAGAATCAGCCGACCCATTCCATGAGGGATGAGTAAAGGGAGAGTGGACTTACTGAGAGCATAAGGCAACCAAAACACCGCGTCACCAGGAAGGAACAACGTGCTCTCCCCCGGTCCATGCGCCGCCCCTCCCTCCCACTCACTCTCACTCGCCCCTCCCCCGCCCCCCTCCGCATCCGTCTCATCCACATCCAAGTCCGTCTCCGCATCCGTCATCCCACCCGCACCACCCCAAGGCGACTTGCCCTGCTTCTTCAAACTCTTCTTCGCTCTCAAGTTCGGATCACTCGTGCCTGCACGTAGGGCACGAAGGCGAGAGTGACTGCTCTCCCTCCTCATCCTCGACGACTCGAGGGTCCGTCGAATCGCAGCGCTGCGCTCCGCATCAGCATGCGACCACACGGTAAGACATACACCGTGGTACGTGACTGTATTCCCGCCTGCCCTCGTTTGTGTCTGTTCGTGCTGCGACGGCGCATGGCCCGAGGAGAGGATAGGTGGACCGAGATATGACGTGCTCGGGCGGGCAATGTGCGCTCCACCGCCTGAGAGTGCCATGGAGTCGTATGGGTGAAGGTGGGTGGCGGAGTGGGAGTGGAGGTGGTTGGTGGTGAGGACGGAGGCGCGGAGGAGGTCATGGGAGGATGCGTTGGGCGCGAGTGGGGTCTGGGGGGCGGGGAGGTCGAATGTGAAGGTGTGGGCTGTTGAGGCGGGTTGAAGAGTTGAGGTTATGACTTCGATTTCGCGGGTGAAGGAGAGCTGTGAGAGGAGGAAGGGGGTGAGTGATGGGATATGACGGAGTGAATGAGGGAACGTGGAATAGAGTTAGGATACAGTAACAGACGTTCCATCACCACGAGGTTCGCAAAGAAACAAATTCTCACCTTGAGAGCCTTGGAAAGCATCTTCCCCACCTCGCTCTTAGACAATGTCCCCAGCCCAGGACCACTCTTCGTTGTCAACTCCGTCGTAGTCTCTCTCCCAGCGCGCCTAGACGTGCTCTTCTTCTTCGTCGCCCCTGGCGAGGCGCCCGTACCCGGGCTCACGGTACTCCCCAACACCTCGGGTCTACAGCATCAGATGTTCTGATTCAGTCCATCATCCCAATAACATAACATAACATGAAAAAAACATACCGCCACCACCGATTCACGGCGTTCTCACTATGGTGCAACCCCATGACCGAGTCCTGGTCTGCCAGCGTCCACGTGGCTGGGCTCTTGGGCAGTCCGGAGACGACGTAGAGGCTTGTCAAGGGGAAAGAATTGGCAGGTGCTAGGGGGGGAGGCGGGGCGTTCCTAGCTGCTCCTGTATCTGGCATTGAACGAGTTGATTTAAGGGATGTTCGTGTGGGTGAAGACAAGGCTGGGATAGGTTCCTGAGGAGGAAGTGGTTTAGTTAGGTGTACGGAGGAGGAAGAGGGGAACATGGCGGGGTGAAGGAAGGAAAGAAAGAAAGAAAGAAAGAATGCAACCAGGATTCGAACGAGTGGGGAAGTAGAATCATGCGGAAGCTAAACCTCGCCGAGGATTAATGATGTTGTGTAGTAATCCACTAAACCTAGTACAGTAGTCCCAAGCACATAACTCAAACAACTCACCATACTACGTTGGTGTCGTATTCCAAGCAACCTAGAGGCTTTATCCGACCTAACGATAGAAACAACTTGCTCCCCGTTCTCAGTAGTAACCGTCACCTCCCTCTGTCGACCAGCAGCACTACTCGTCGACTGTCTCCTAGATGAACCTGGGAGTTGATGCGAAACAGCACTCTCCAAATCCTGTGCTTCCTCCTTCTCCAGAAATTCGTACTCCTTCTCGTCCGGTTCGTCTTCCTCTTCAATAGCCCGGTGGTCGTGCTGAGGGTGGGAGTAAAATTGAGAGGGGGAATGATGATTGACGCCTGCGTTGTTGGCGTGAGAGGAACTGCCAGTAACCAGAATGATCGGCGCGTCGGAACCAATATTCGCGTCGTGGTGGTTGCGCCCGCCGCTGTTGCCCATGGTGGCGTTCGATACGCCAGTGCGAGTACTAAGCCTCGATACCTCGCTGGCATTGGATAATGTTCGAGGGTGGCCATGGGCATAGCCGTACAGCCCTCCTCCCCCGTCGTTGGCACGGACGGTGCCGGTGGTGGTGGTGGAGAGGTTGGAAGAGGCAGAGTAGTTGGACCATCGGTTTGGGTCGCTGCCGAATTGAGCAGCAATGGACGCACTGGGTGTGCGCATGTCGAGTGTAGACATTGCTGTGGTGGGAATAAACGAATGAAGTAGGCGTAGGCGGGGTGTATAAACGAGGGTGGGTGGGGTTTGGCAGTCGCACCAGAACGAAAGAACTTGCTCAGGCTCTTCTCCTCCTGGACCTCACAGTCGAAGTTCAAGAAAGAAGATAGAATTCCAAACCACCTGCTCCCAATCCTAGCGCTCGCTTGAGCTCCCAATCTTTTTTACCCCGACCATAAGGTAATAGGTAGGTATACACACCCCCGCCGGGAATATATTCAATCCACATCAATCTCCAGATCGCCTGCACAGTGTTGATTCCGGCGAAAGCACCATCTCCATGTGTTCCATTCATTCCAATTCACTTCGAACGCCGAGTAGGATTTCCTTTTCCTTTTGTGAGAGAATGGGTAAAACGTATCACCTATCCAACTCCATGCTACGTACATACCGGTATCGTCCAGAACGCTGCGGTAGAGCTCACAGCAGACAGAATGCTAAGAGAACTACTAGTCCCGTCGCCCTAGCTCGTCCAGCTTTCTCTCAACCCTGCACGCGCATTCCTTGGCCCCAGGGTCGAACAAAAATGGCGGGCCCGACCGGCGTCCTAACTTTCAATCTATGCACGTGAAACGCATCCCGTCATCCTCGCATATCTGCTGCATATTTGCCTGCTTCTCACTCCATACTGTACTACATATATTCACACCCGTCTCAATGGAACCGAATCAACAGCAAGGTTCGTTCCGTTCACCGGCGTGCATCCAGTCCTGCAGGGTCTCCATCCAATTCCTCTCTAGCCAATAACAGTGTATGCTCTCTGTCCAATGGTGTTCGAACGATAACCAAACACACTACGACCTCAAACCGTACTTAATCGCAACCACCGCTGTTAAGCTTCAACCAAACCTCAAACTTATCCCGATAACCAATACCATCACCCCACTAAAATTAAATCAAAGCACCGACATCTCCCTTTGTAATGAGCACGCACGTCCAAACGCCACAGGTCCCCGTCGACCCTACAACCGCCCTTGTCGTTATTAAACTTCATTCTGAGTGCACAAATGAAACGGCGCTTACACATGACGTACGTCGAGCTGCTGGCAACCCATTCACTCAGTGTCCGAGCAACGGTGAGCCCACCACCAAATCGAGGCTCCCGCGCATGGCCACAAATCCCGAGGCAACGAGTCTTACAAGTTCCAGAAGCATCACGGAACGGTTGGGCAAAAGCATCGTGCGTGGGCAGCAGCCTCATTCCACCGCGCCACTACCTGTAAGCCTGGCTCGGATGAGAATATAGTATGGAAGTATGCAAGAGTAGATAATAGTATGTACATGGCGGAAATCCAACAGAGATCATCTAGGTATATCCAAAAATGCGTGGCCAGATGAGGGGTGCATTATATACCGAGTCCGAGAGAGAGAGAGAGAGAGAGGATGGGGGTAACAGAAGCGAAGGGGATAATAGGAGCGAGTGGATAACAGGAGCGAAGAGCAGTGGGGACGTAAACCAGTCACAGTGTCCAAACGGGGGAAGCACAGCGCAGCACCATGGTAGCGACGGGATGCTTCTCTTCGGTGGACCCTGCCAGGCCCTGGCGTCGGTGAAACGTCAAGGTCCGCTCGGGTGCTGGGGTCTGAGACATTGGAGGCATGCCAGACGTCGCTATCGTCAGGACGAATAGACAGCAGGCATAGAGGATCCACCGCCGCAGCAGAAAAGCCTAAATCGTCTCCTTCGTGCTCCATGCAACCTATCAGTGCGCGACGAAGCCTGACAACGCTCGACGCCCAACCTATTCCGCCGTCGACCCCGCGACATCTGTCGCACCACCTCCCCACTCTCACACAACCCCTCCCCTACGTCCTCCCGAATCTCCCCTTCAGCCACCCCCACTTCCCTGCTCTCTCCCTCCTCACGTCCGTTCCTTCCTCTCGACTCGAAGAACCCAACAACGGCTCGCTCTCCTCCCTCGTCCCCTCCTCCTCCCCCACCCCCACTCCACTCTCACTCGCTCCCCTATGTCTCCTCGCAGACACCCCCCTCGCCGCTCCTAACCCAGCACCACCAGATCCAGCCCCACCCCCAGCCCCACCCAAACTAACCCTCCTCCCACGAATCGCAAAGCCCGGACTAACAGGCGACAGCCCAATCGCAAAACTCGGCAACGACGGGCTCATCCTCGCACTATGATGCGGATCGTGGTGGTCAATCGGCGAACCCTGCGACTGTCCATGTTGATGGAACCCAACAGGGGAGAAATGTAACGAGCTGTGTCTCGTGTGGCCGGAGAGTCGGCGTTGGTGGAGTGTTGGGGAGGAGGTGGAGGAAACTGTGGGTGATGTTAGGTGTGGGCGGGAGGAGGTTGGGGATGTTGGGGATCGGAGAGGACGTTTGGGATTGGGAGGGGGAGAGTAGGCGAGGGAGACTCGGTTCTGTTCGTCCTGTGTCATGGAGCTTGGCTCGTCTACGTCGTGGTCGCTCTCCCAGCCTGCATCGCTCTCCCCGTCGCTCTCATCTCCGTCTTTGAGGCTGCTTCGCTCGCTGTCTGATTCGGGGTCGCCACTCTCTGAGTTGACGCTGACGATCCACACGCCAGCGAGGAGGACAACGATGCCGAGAATCACGAGTCCGAGGTGGAGTGGTGGGATTAGGGCGAATTGGTCGTAGTACACCAGACCGTTGACAATCGAGGAGAGGTTGTAGAAGCAGAACGCGGCTGTATTGTATGCACTTAGCAAAACCAGAAAATGTAGATATAGAGAAACTGAACGTACAAGGACAAACGATCGTCGGATCGGCACCGACCAACGCCTTGTGCATGTACCACAGCTGTAAGAGTGCAAACACCACCAGCGCCAGAACGAGTATCCAGCTCTCCCATCGATAAAACTGATTATCCCCTTTCACCGTCAAGAGCAACAATTCCACACCAGACTTGGCAAATAACAAGCACATCCCGGATAGCACTCCAGAAAGCGACGCGTACGACAAGGCTAGGAACAATCGCGTACGATGTAGAGCCCGTGTCGTCGGGTTGTTAAGCGAGGGCGAGTCGTCCGGAGGAAGTAGGTGCAGCTTGACATCGCGGGGAGAAGGGGACGTCGAGTCTTTTGCGAGGAGCGGCGTGCGTTCGCTTGTAGCGAGGCTGAGATTCCCTTGGACCGCCTCTGTCACACCCGTCGTTAGCGCTGCGGGGTGCACCGAAGTGTCCATCGGCGAGCGAGGCACAGGCGTAAGCAGCGTAGCTTCTACATCTCCCCCAAACTCGGTCTGACCGGACTCTGCTAGTCTTTGTTGCCGGAGTCTACCACGTTCAACGGAGTACTCCACTGCATGTGTCTATTCATCCTATCCATGAGCCTCGTACAAGGGCACAAGAGATGGGAGTGAGACTTACCGCAATCAACCAGACGGCAACCACCACACCGAGTATACTGAAATATGCAACAAACGCTCGCCGTCCCCAAAGCGCCAACAGGTCTTCCAGACTTCTCGTCTGCTCAGGCACGACCCCGAATATCCCGATCATCACCGCGCCTCCGCCAATAAGCACTGTTCCTAAGATGAGAAGTGGGGAGAATATATCGCCGAGGAGAAGCATGGCAAAGAGAGCATTGAAGAGGAGGGAGACGGCGCCCAGTGGAGCAAGGATGACGACAGGTAGAGAGGCGATTTGGACGAAGGACCCGAGGATGTTGGAGGTGATGAAGATGCCAACACCGAGTAGCCATAGTCTACAATATGGGTCAGTGAAGGCAGAGTGCAGGTTATTAGAGTTAAACTTACGGTCTTCGGTGCTCGACGCGTTGCTGATGGAGAGGTAGACGCTGGTTGAGAACATGGCTCTTGCGCTGGATTGTAAGTCCTAGGGATTGGATGGAGGAGGCAAGGAGGCCAACGACGATCCCGAATGGTATGGACAGCGAGCCCATCACTGGGGCGTCACGGAAATCGTGAAGGAAGGTGAGGAGTCGCGAGATGTAGAAGCAGCAGGAGTCGGAGGTGTGGTCGTAACGGTAGCAAGTCAATGTCAAGAACCACGTGTTTACCGATGCTCAAGGTGGCAGATCCTCAGAGGGGTTCTCATTAGGCTGTCAGTGAACGATCCCAAACTCTATGCTCTTTACTTGCACTAACGGTCGATGTACGCAGCTCTGGTAAAAAGAAAGAAAGTGATTGGCACAAGTAACGCGAGCAAAGACGTTCATGGTCGTCATCAGCGACAGGAGGACCATAAATTGTGGCGCCAACTGTGGACGACATCACGGAATGCTCGGACGGAGAAACATCACAATCTAAACGCGTTTACTGTAGCAACTCTATTCGGGAAACCTTCCAAGCGTGCGCTATGTCGTGGTACGCAGCTCTAGATGGCTCCAGTCTGTAAAAGAAAGCTTGCCCAAAGCTTGATAAGCTATCGGTCGCATCTTGAGTGCATGAATGGCGAGTCAGGCCTGTTAACAGCAAGTGTGTGGTATGGCCTCGTCGAGGCGCGGAAGCTGGAAACGATGAGGCCTTGAGGCTGCTGCATGGACCGGGAGCCTCTCGCTCCTGGCCAACACATTCAACTGCAAGTTGTTGTCAGATAGTAGACATGCGGCAGCGACAACAGCTCAGTCGATGACCCTTTTGTGTGCGTTCATGTTCGGAGTCAATGAAGAATGGATCACAAAGAATGGAACAGGGCCGCATTGAGCCATTGATGCACACCACCCAATTGGATAGTGGATTTAGGGCGCCAAACAAAGCCATACATAAAAACCCTCTTGCCATTCGCCTCCATCCCCCACCCTCCTTTTACCCGTCATCGTTCCAGTCAACCTTATAACCCTCAGCTTGCCACAGACCACAACACGACACGAACCACTGCGTTACCAAACTCTACTGTACCCGTAGCACTCATCGCATCTATCTACTACCGCAATACAAAGCTGTAGACACACATCGCATCACACGACCATGAATCCCTCCACCAGCACCGACACCAGCACCAGCACCACATTCATCGTCACCACCAGAAACAACAAGCCACGCTCAGGTAGCAGCACCAACAGCATTCGCACAGCGTCTTCCCGAAGATCGTCCTCCTCAGGCTCCTCCATCCGCTCCATTTCCACCTCAGCATCGGACCGACAAATCGTCGAGTCCATCCTATCCCTCTCTGCCTCTCCCCAGCCCCGTCCTCGTCCCATCCCAAACTCATACTGGGCAACTCCGGCATTACTCGCATGCGAGTACCCATGGACGCCCCTTGTCCTAGATCCGTCTCGCCAGAAACTCGACTGCGTCCTGAAAGCCGGCGTCCGGACCTTCATTGACCTAACCGAGGAGGGCGAGTTGAGCCCGTACGCTTCCCACCTCTTCGCCAGGACTGAAGAACTCGGTATCGACGAGGCGGACGTGGAGTACCACCGGTTTCCTATCGTCGATCGAAGGATACCGAGGAACAGGGAGGCCATGTACGAGGTTCTCGAGGTGCTGAAGGATAATGAGAGACGCGGCAGGATCTGCGCTGTCCATTGCCGAGGAGGTGCGTTCAATACACTCCTCTCTCTTGTTCCTTTCATATTGCTGACTAGCTTCTGACTCTTGCCAGGCATTGGACGCACTGGCATGGTGATCGGGTGCTGGCTCGTGCAGAGCGGCCTGGCGAAGAGCGGCGAGGACGCCCTCAAGGCTATCGCCATCAAATGGCGTACCGTCGAGAAGTGCACTCGCTTCCCCCACTCGCCAGAGACCGGTCCCCAATTCGAGTTCGTCAAGAACTTCCAGCCGCTGCGCCATGTTTCCTAGGTTGGCACCACTCTTGTGCAAGATCCGAGATCCGACCTGAGAGCGGGACTCTCTTCGGTGACGCTTCCGAGCACCTCACCCTTCCTTTCGTTCCTTCCCGTTGGACATTGTCTTCCTTTTCACATTGATCTCCCTCCAGCATCCCTTTTCCTCCCGTCCAGCCCGTTATCCACCCATCATGCCTCTAACGCCCGTCCGTCTACCTTTTCCGTATCAACATGGACACACAGCTTTCCTTCCCTTCATCGCAATCTACCTGCATCCCACTTATCTGCTTCTCTCTCTCCCTGTGGTTTCCTCATGTTCGGGATGAACCATGCCCGTCGCATCGCATCGTGTTTCCCTCATGGCTCGTTATCACTATGTTCTCTCTTCTCGTTAGCTTTCTTTCCTTTTTTCTTCTGTGATCTTTTCCCCTGCTCGTTCATGTACATAGACACATCCCTTCATCTCACGATCCAACACGAATCATCCATCCTATCTCTGATCGACACTGTACATATCATCTTCAAAGTATCTGTCTGCTGTTTCCTGTCGTTTGGTGGCCATCTCGGTCGTTGGTGTGCACAATCCAATAACTATTCCACCTGTCACAGCAGCTAATTCATGACTGTCCTGGACAAGAAAGATGAATCCTGTAGTTAGTGCCTTTGCTTTTGAGAAGACGCACAGAAGCCACAGATGTTGCATTCGATTATTTTATCAAGCTTGGATTTCTGATGCACAAGGGCCTCGTCGGTTCAAGCGGTAGTCGCGGCCAGATAAGACTTCGCGAAATGGAAGAACCACGCGTCTACGGCGGGGTGGAAGGAAAATGTTGAACTTCCAGGTGCTATATCTGAGTCTAATGGTCTTCTCAAGGCAAAAACATGCGCATCGTATACAATAGCAATGTACATTCCAATAAACAAGCAACGTTCCTCTTACATGCAACCACCAGCATTAACTTTCCCCTACTCAAAGTCACCCCCACCCCAACCTCCCTTATCCCTCTGCTCCCCTTCCCTCCCCATCTTCGTCTTCGTCTTCGCCTTCCTCCCCCCCATCTCCTTGTACATACTCCGCATCTCCACCTTACCTGGCTTCGCCGCCCCTTCAGCCTCGGCGCGCCATCTCTCCTCTCTGACCTCTCGGGGCGTCTGATCGCCAGACCCGGAGTGTCCGCCGGAGGAGTAGTTCGTGTTGGATACCCCCCTGGAGGGAGGGGAGGAGTACGTCTCCGTGGATCGCTGAGCGACGGTCGAGAGGTGGATGACGCGCTGTAAGATAAGCGTACCATTAGCATGCAGCACAAGACGAGGAAGATCACAGACAGGCAGACGTACCCAATTCTGCTTCGACTCCCTCTTCGTCCACTTCCCAGGCGGAAGACTGTCATCGCAGAAGTTATCCTTCCTATAATGCAGGAACCACACTACGTGTCATGTCGGTCATAGTCAGCGTTGGACTTTCTATCATCGCTGGCATGGGACGCACCATAGTTGATACTCTGACTCCTCCTCCACCTCTTGCAAACCCGCGCACACCTCGCCAAATCTTTGATACTCAACGCGCCGAATATTCGCTGTGAAAGCTCCGTCGGCAGCGTGCGCAACGGATCGGTGACTTTGCCGCCTTTCTTCGAGGTGAGGGGTTTAAGGGTGCGGTTCAGACCGGATTTATTGCCGTTTGTTCTGCCCTGTTAAGAGTGAGTGGAGAGTTGGGGAGAGGGTGGAGGTACGACGTACTGGTTCGGGATCAGGCGATACTGGCCTTGAGCGAGCTGGGGTACCAGGTATAGATACCTTTGAGGATGGTGCATTAGTGTACGGCAATGGAATTTTGCAGAGACGAGGACTCACGACGCTAACAAACTCATAATCCGAGTCGCTCGTCTCAATATCTCCATCTTCGTCCATCCGCGCGTCCCCGTACGTCGTCGTCCCCTTTGATCGCAGTAGTCCCTGTAATAGACTCATGGTTTGTTGTTCCTTCGTTGACGGTGGTGGTATGTGTCGTTACGGTGGTGGTGGTAGTGGAGCGGAAAGCAGATTGCAAGGGTTTGCGATAAAGTCACAGTTGATTAGCTGATGACGTAGCCGCGGTCAAATCACATCGCGCCCCGCATTGGGAGAAAGCCCCATCTCTCCGAAATGGTTCCGCCAAAAAACCCGGGTGTGCAAGAGAAAGGCATAAATTACAACGGCAAAGTCCAAGTCCTCTCCAACCTACACCAGCTCATCTATCACCAGCAATAGCATAGCAAGACCAGTACCTAAACCGAGGTAAACAACATCCAAATTCCCTTCACATAGCTCACAATCTCCCCTGCATCCAGCTTACTCTCCCCGAAAATACGGTCCACAAACGTAATTGGTACCTCCCCAATCGAATATCCCAGCGCGCGCGCACGCACCATCATCTCCATCTGGAACACGTAGCCCCGCGACTGGGTCAGCGAGATGATGTGTCGTAGCACAGGAAGTCGGTATAGTCTGTAATGGGATGAACGTTTCAGTCCGTTACTTCGCCGTAAAAACTCAGAAGGAGAAAACACACCGGAAGCTTCCTGTGAGATCGCTCACACCAGGATCGAGGGCAACGCTAGCGACATAGTTCGCCCCACGCGAGATAAGCTTCCTCTTCAGGTCCCACCCGTGTACGCCTCCCGGCGCGGCGTCGGCCTGGTAGGGCGTCGGCGTCGAACGGTATCGCGTCCCAGTGACGATGTCGAGGTTGTGTGCTTGTTGCAGGCTGTCAAGGCAGGAGTGAGTAAGATATATGCTCGTAGTGAGGATGCCGTGAACCAACCGGATGAACTGGGGGATGAATTTCGGCTATACGACGCGTTGTTAGGCCACGAAAGCTTAGCAAAAGAGCAGCGGGCGTACGTGGTGGGAAAAATCGGCGTCCATGATGATCACAAAGTCGCCCGTGCAGAAGTTGAGCCCATGAATATACGCCGTCCTGCGTGATTATACTTCCTTAGTGCCCAAGACGCTCATGCAAGACAGATGAAGTAAACGCACCCCAGTCCAAGCTTCCCTGCCCTCGGCCTCAATAACTGTGCAAAGACAATATCGAAAACACAGTGTATGAACGCAATGCAACGCGACGTACGATTCTATCCTCGCCATACACGGTGATGAGCTGCTTCGCGACCTCTTGCGTCCCATCGGGACTCGCGTCGTCGACGATTATGATTTCCCACTCTAGCTGACTGTGAGGACATGATGTTAGTACTCAAGTACGCGCATACATTCAGGACACACGACCGGCCATCCCATCCCGTTCCATATCCAAATGAAGCAGGACTCACTTCTCCGTAAACGTCCTGGCCAGGAGCCACACAATCACTGGCAAGTTCTTCCTCTCATTATATGTAGGCAGGATTACCGAGTACCGGTGCGTGTCTGCGCTCGCAAAGGTGCCTTGCATGGTCAGGGACGCAGCGCTTTCGTACGGGTTCATACAATGGTGGGATGGGCTAAGTTGGTGTTGGGGGTCGCGAATATGGACGACAACAGTTCAGAGAAGTACGCGTGTATATGCTAGATGGAGAACGAGTGGTCGTTGATGTTGAGGCCTGCTCGGTGAGGCCTGGCTGGCTAGTGCAACGGCGTACTGTGAAGGAGTGGATGAAAGCGAGTTGTGAGGTGGCGTGAAATCATGATGGCGCTTGCTTTCCGCCGCTCTGATGTCTACGCTCTGCTCTGAAGATCTAAAATTTCATCCTTGTTCTGTTGCTCTTTTGGTCGTGTGAAGAATCTATCATGCACGATGATGCAGTAGTGATTGAGCGGCGCCACGGTTCACTGTGTCCACAGAGAGGACAAGGGGCTCACGTTTAGCCACTTGCTTTCAGCTCGCATTCTCTCACCTCAACTGCCATCTTACTCTCTGTGCTAGCTATTAGGACTCAACAGGTAAGGACGAATACTGTGTGTTGGATACTTACTTACTCCAATCCTTTATAGAAAGCCATGGAAGACCGCGTCCAGCCCATCGCGTACAAGCTCCTTGCAGAAATCATCATGCTGCTCGTGATGACAACTTACCATATCCCGTATACTAGCAGCGAGCCTTGGACTCCAGAAACTCTCGCATGGACAGCACATGGACACCTGACGCTTGTGTGCCGAAAATGGCGGACGATTACTTTGTCTTGCTCCGTAATTTGGGCGGACATACCGTTCTTCCTCCTTGCCTCCTCGCCTCGCTTTGAGGATATCTTTGCAAGGTCAAGAAAAGCGCCCCTCCGGTTGATGTTGGAGGCACACTACTACCTTGGACCCCCTCCTACTCTTAAGCCTTGGGAATCACCCAGAATATACCCCATTGACGTGGCCCAGTGCCAACTAGAGAAGTTATTCGACGTGACGCGACTATTGGACCTCCATTGGTATGCCAATGATTACACCCAGAGTGAAGTCCTGGCGTCTTTCCCTGAGGATCCAACGCCAAAATTACGGTCCATCATCCTTTCCGGGTCACATTATGACTACTTGCTGCCGAACGACCACTCGCCCCCAAATCATCTACTCACACGTTCAAGACCTGCGTTACGTGAACTGCGTCTCAATAGATTCCCAAATCCATGGACCCTTCCCCTTGGCGCTCGTCTTTTGCCTGCTCTATCCGACCTGCACCTTTCAAATTTGAAGCCAGCCGTGCCTGTGGAAATCATGGCAGCAGCGCTCGCTTGCTCTCAAAAGCTGAAGAACATACACACACACTACTCGCTCGCAGCAATCGCCAACTTGCCTCAGCCAACCAGGTCGCATGAAGCTCGACAGAAGATCCATCTTCCCCTTCTCGAATCCCTGCATGTTGAACAAGAGGATGTCCTTCCCACACAGTTCTTGTAGCCTCTTCTTGGCCACGATCCCGAATCAACCCGGCTGAAATTTCATTGCTACACGGGGGGCGCAGGGCTTAATGACTCCGACGTACAGGGTCCGTTATTCGACGTGTTCGGGATCGCCGCTTCCAACCCTCGCAGACATTCGTCAGAAATGTCACTGGAATTTCATCAAATGTGGATCCAGGTGAACCTCGCTGCCAGCCACACGCTAGTACAGCACAAACCTGCGTTGGCGAGGAGGGGCCTGAACTTCTTTTCTTTCTACGCCTGGATGGACTTTCCTGATTGGTTTGACGAGACTTGGAGGGGATACACGTCCTGGGTGTTGAAACACTTCATCTGGAAACTAACCAAGGCATTACCTATTTCTCCTCGGAGTTTCTGGTTCCATTCTTCCAACGTCACCCATACGTAACTTCGCTTCATTTAAGCGGTCGCACGCCCGAATTCCTGGTGAACGCATTCAACACCCTCCGCGGGGATCATACTATCGACACAAGAAAGAAGACAATCTTGCTGCCCAAGCTCAAAACCCTCAGCATTACCACTGAGGAAGAGGTCATTCCGGAAGAATGTGTGTTCCCAGAAGACCACGGTCTTGAATTTGATGCTCTTAAGGCGCTGCTCCAAAGTCGAACTAAGAAGCATGCGCTTTCCAAGCTTGAACTTTCCCACTTGGATTGGATGAACGAAGGCAGATATGTTGTGCTGGAGGATCTAGCTGACCACCGACGCACGTCTATCTCCTGGGACGGTTGGTTTCTGGCGACAGTTCAGACAGCGATGAGAATCATGGAGACGTCAGTGCTGAGAGTGAAGGGACCGATGATGATGGAAAAAACCAACTGTAAACGACGTAGACTGTGCAGAATGCATAATCCTCACGGCTCGTTTCGACACGAACGTCCCTCTCATAATTGTAGTGTAATTCTGTGCTCTTGAGATTACACCAGTAGAATGAGTACATTGTGCAGAGCGTATCCGGTGAGCAAAGTTGAATGCCGCGAGCACACATGTGCCTGGCGCGAGCGTCGGACGCCGCCGCGGATGCAAACTGCTTTGCCCAGAACATCCATGCATGGTCCACAGCTTTTCCTCACCTGAGCCTGTAATCAGACAGAATACAATGACGTTTGTGTACCTCTTCTCTTACCTGCGCGTCCACCACCAGCAAAATCGATATCAGTTCTCCCTACTCATCGAAAATAACGCCTCCATGCATGCAGTGACTTTCTGTGTTTGTATCGCGACAACGGTACTGGTGTCAGGAATATGCATCTGCACGTCGCATCTCACGGCCTGGCGTTCAACTGCAGGAGAATAGGCGGAGAAACCACGTCCAACCCCTGTCCTTCGTCGACGCTTTCCACCGCGACGACCACTGCCTTCGTGGTGCCCAAAGTGCGTTCTCAAGACAGAATCCAGACGTCAATAGAGCTATTACTCGCTTCCCCTGAGCAAGCGCACATGCATCTTCTTGGGCTTCTCTCATCGCCAGCCTGTCGCCAGCTGCTAGAGGAATCCAGTGCACCCTCACAAGACCTCCACTGGCTCTTTCTGTATGTTTTCGGAGGAATTGTGGGGCATTGGTACGCCCAGAGTGATGTCACGACGTTGGCAAGGCGGCGAGTTTTCGGGGAGATTCTACTCCAACGTTCTGCTCCAACGAGCAGGAACTTGCCTGCCAACCAACAACGGCATGGGGCGTGACTATTCATGCACCTCCGTCGCCGACTGAAAGTACTGATAGTCCAAGAAAGTATTTAAGATGGTAGGTTTTCTTTGCCTCCTCACTCCACAATACCCCATTCGTCTCCTCTACAGTCTTCGAACACCCGACTATGATCAACAAACTCACCACCCTTGTCCCTTTCCTCGCCGTCGCTACTGGCATCGCCGCTCAGTCCGGCTCCGGCCGCACCACTCGCTACTGGTCCGTATCCCCATCCATTTCTGCTCAATTTAGTACTCAGTACTGACCACTGTACATTGCCTCTCCATAGGGACTGCTGCAAACCCAGCTGTAGCTGGAACGACAAAGCGCCCGTTAACCGCCCCGTCCTTACCTGCGACGCCTCTGGCGCCATGCAGACCGACCCGGACATTCCCTCCGGGTGCGGAGGTGGTAACGCCTTTACATGCACGAACATGTCGCCGTTCGCGGTCGACAACGATACGGCGTATGGATTCGCTGCCGTGAGTATCGCGGGGAGCAATGAGAGCGCGTGGTGCTGCGAGTGTTACCAGTTGACGTTCAAGAGTGGGCCGGTGGCGGGGAAGAGAATGGTGAGTTTGTTTGTTGGCGGTTGAGTGCGACGCTGACTTCTGGGTGAATAGATTGTGCAAGCTACGAACACCGGTGGTGACCTCGGCAATAACCACTTCGATATCCTCATCCCTGGCGGCGGTCTCGGTAAGTCTGTCTCAACGAACCTAACTGGTGTCACCAATCTCAAGTACACTCCTACCAGGCCTCTTCACCGATGGATGCCCAGCCCAATTCGGCAGCTGGAACGGGGTACGAATTCATTCACTCCGAATCGTCGCTAAGTACTGACGGAGAGCTTCGTTTCCAGGGCCAGCAGTACGGCGGCGTCTCGAGCCGCGCGGAGTGCTCCAACCTACCGGCTCGTGAGTTTTGAGCTCCACAACCCATCCTACTGTGAATCCGCTTCCTGACGTCTTCCTCTACAGCTGTTGTCGCCGGGTGCCAATTCCGCTTCGGTGAGTCTGACTCGTGTCCCTAGTCTTTGAGGAATGAGAGTGCTTATCGCGTTTCACGTAGATTGGTTCCAGGGCGCAGACAACCCAGACGTCGACTTCCAGCAGGTCCAGTGTCCTGCTCAACTCCAGCAGATTTCGGGCTGCGCTCGTCTCTAAGACAGCGTGGTGGCGGACGAGCCGAGCTTGAATACAGTATCCGATGTCGCGGGACCTTGTGATGAAAGACTGAAGTTGAAGTTTAAGCCTTTGTAATTATTACTACCATATCTTTGCGAATCTCATCGAGTTTTCGAACGCATCATGAGCAAACGATCTGGGTAAGCGGCGTTGTGGCAGCTCTGCTCTGGACCGGATTATTCAAGCAGCAAGTTCTACTCATGGTCGTTTCTTTGAAATCGCTGCACTGTTGCGCCTTTCTTCTCGGTTTGTCGTCTGAGTGAACACCACTTGTGCTCCGTTTTTCTCCCCACCTCAACCTGGATGCGTCCACCACATGTTCCTGCCATACCGCTAATTGTTGCTGGAGTTGAGAGGCAGTTTAGCTTTCACCGATGTAACGCTTAACCCACTGTCGTCGAGTCATCAATATCCCTGCCACTCACAGTAAAGTTGCGCGTAGAATGGAAAGATAGCTTTGGCTTTCGCCGATGTGTGTCTGCCTCAACAGTTCATCCTCGCCAGCACGAGTCCTCCCAAGCGCCGAGAAAGCTACACCCTTGAACCGAAGCTCAGGTCATGGAGGTCGACACATTCATTCAATCATTGCCCGGAAAAACTGGTTTTGCCAAGCGTGGGCGAGTCGCCTCAGGTCTTGTGCTCGAAATCGTTCAAGCTGGCTAGAATACATACACGAGGATACCGAGGGATTCCGGCTTTACATAAGCTACGCAAGATGTTGTACTCCGTATCGGTGGCGAGAAGCACTGGAGAACGCCGCGGTGGTACAGTAATACGCCGCCCTCACCAGAAAACCGTAAAAGTCAACGCCGGAATCTTCAATCGAGCAAACCCTTAGAGGCCTCTAAGTGCAGATAGCGGATCTCCTCAGGCTCTTGGTTTCACCCCACGGCAGAAGGTGAGAAACTCGTGAAACCGCAATATAGCTCTCTGTCGACCCTTCATTGTATACCGTAAGACGTTTGTCTATGACGGTAAATCTGACGATGTTCTCAAAACCTTGGGGATGTGGGTGCCCGACCCTCTTGAGTCGCCGGAGCTAGCAAGGCGCTTGAGTAGCATCGCAGCGCGTGGCGCAAAAAGGTCCGAAGAGGTTTGTGCCTTGTTGCGCCGTAACCACCATGATTTCCATATTCTCGATGCAATTATGGTCGGGAGTCATTCATCTCTGGCCCAGGTACTCGTCAGGGACACCACCGTTGCCATCAGGCCTGTCGACTAGTGCTTGCAATAATGGAAGATAAGCACCGCGACCTTGACGACGAGCGAGCTCCGCCGCTGGTCCGCCGTCGCTTTATGAAGTTGTCACACGTGACACACTGTCACATTGCGAATGTTTCGCTCTTGTTCAACCATAGCTCAACGAATACAGAACTTTGAATCACACGGCGACATGGATCGCTGGAGTAGTACCCTATGTGTGACATATCTCGATTTTGAGCCAAACGGCTCACGTAGAGTTGAGTTGATAGCGCTGCAAGCAGCGGGGTGGCAATCAGATTCGCGGTGAATAGCAAACCACAGTGCAACCGTATCAGGGCTCTACCAAACGCGATTCAGCTCAATTCCTCCGGTGAGTATTTGAAGTCGGCCTATCCGGAGATGATCTTGTCAGGACAAGTGGAACACTTGTGTTGGGAAGGATGAAGGGCATGTCGAAGCTGGGCCAGCCGAATAAGGAAGGTATCATGGTGGCGCCACAGACGTTCATTGATTATGGCTGAGCGCTACCTTAGCTCGAGCCTAGTTAGGCAAAGGTTGGCACGACGCCCTCCCAAGCTTGTTTGCGGTGGGTAACGACCCGGGTTCTAGGCAAGATGGCAGTATCCAGGGGGTTTTTACAGAGTCCTCCATGCTGATGCGATTCCGCCGCGGAGGATCTCTACGTAATCTTCAAGAAGAAGGCTTAGACAAGTGGACAACAGGCCCCGTCGTTTGATTATAAAAGGGCTAGCGTCGTGCTGGAGTTTCCTCACCTCCTCAGCTCGCTCAATCTCCACAATGATGAACAAGCTCTACTTCCTGTCTTTCCTTGTCGCCGCCGTCTCTGCCCAGTCTGGTTCTGGCAAAACGACGCGTTACTGGTTTGTTCCATCTTTTCTTCGATGTCTTCTTCCCCCACTGACCGTGTTCGCTCACTCAACAGGGATTGCTGCAAGCCTAGTTGTTCGTGGAGTGGGAAGGCCGACGTTACCAGCCCCGTCAGGACCTGCAACAGGCAAGGCACTCTCTTGACGAACCCCAACGCCGTATCCGGTTGCGATGGAGGAGATTCCTTCACTTGCACAAACATGTCCCCCTGGGCCGTCGACAACAACACCGCGTACGGGTTCGCGGCCGTTAACATTTCCGGAGGAAATGAGGGTTCTTGGTGTTGCCAGTGCTACGAGCTCAGCTTCACCAGTGGACCTGTTGCGGGCAAGAAGATGGTACGCTCAAAAGCACACCCACACATTGCGAATTTATGCTAACGTGAATATGTGTGACAGATCGTTCAAGCTACCAACACTGGAGGTGACCTCGGACACAACCACTTCGATATTATGATGCCCGGTGGTGGACTTGGATGGTTCACCCACGGCTGCCCGGCTCAGTTCGGTAGCTGGAATGGCGTAAATCATTTTTACGCCTTGGATTCTCTGAAATGCGGCTGATGGTTTACTTCTGCAGGGTGCTCAATACGGAGGTGTCGGTGACCGTAACCAGTGCAACCAGCTTCCATCCTGCATGTCTCCCTTCACGCCTCTCTCGCCTTAAGTGACCTAACGCAGTGTTTTTTACAGCTCTCGTGAAAGGCTGCCAATGGCGCTTCGGTGAGTGTCCTGAGCTATACGCCTGACCACGTTTCGTTACTCATCCGCGTTCACGCTCCTGCTACAGATTGGTTCCAGGGAGCTGACAACCCATCGGTCAACTTCAAGCAGGTTACCTGCCCTACCGCTATCACGAACGTCTCTGGGTGCACTCGCCGTGACGCGCCCAAAGCGCAAGCACCGGCGCAAGGACAGGTATCCTCTTCAACCCAAGCACCAACCCCATCCAAGGCACCATCTTCGTGTGGCGTCTGATCACCGAGTATGGAATCGTTCGTGCATATACCCATAGCGCTTGGTTCGGGCTTTCATTACGACTAGACGTACAATATCACTCTCATTCTGTACAAAAATTACATTCAGCGCGCTTTTTGGTCGTTTCACAGTCAAAATTCCCTTTTTGGGTCAGCCCTCCATTCAAATACCTGGTTTCTTCTGTTTTGAGCAACCTTGCAGCCATCGCGCCACGTTTTGGTCGCAACGCGCTACAGTTGAGCTCGACGCGCCGTACGGTGGCTCAAGAGCTACGTCTTGTTGGGTAGCACGCGCTGCGATGACGGGAGAGCGCTACTCATGGATATATCCGAGAATGAGTTCAATCGGACAAGATATGATATGCGTGAACATTTATCAAAGGAAATTCCCTACTGCAGCGGCTAACTTCATCCGAACTTGGGGTGAGACTATCAAGTATATCACCGGTCCAGTGTACCCGTCTTCACACCGGTTTTTTCTGAGACGATCTTCCTGTTGGAGCACTTGGTGGGAGCGACTCAAAGGATTGCGTCGACTCCACCGGAGCCTTGTAGGTACATGTAGAATATTCTAGAGTGATATTATCTG
>ML178832.1:138805-226924 GCA_004369125.1 Pterulicium gracile
ATATTATCTGTAGTATATAAGCTCGCTCAGAGCAAGCACAATCATCATCTGTTTCTACTGTTTTACCCTTCGTCTACTTGCCCCTGCTCAATACTTCCGTCGCAGGTCGCAAGGAGCATATTCAAAGGACTGCTTGCCAGAGGAACCCTTGGTATGATGGTCAAAGTGTACAAGTATTACATCGCACGCGCGAACTGTCGAATATTGCCTGATATGGTGAGAGATGGGACAAAATCACTGGTTTCCGGGGAAAATGCTTCGGTGGGTGTATGGCCTCCTCAGCGCAAGACCGACCAACACCATGCACGCACTTGGCGTATCAAGAGAGCTTTTTCACATACCTTGTTTCTTAGCACGCTCGCTAGATGTCCTTTTGACGCGTTCTTGTGAGATGTGAATATACATGTGGCTTGAGTTTTCCATATCTCTGACGATGTCACGGTGCTGCCAAAGCCTGTAAGTACCGATGCCATCAGGCTACCGCTCAGAAACAAACTCCAGCTTGATCCATACCACCGCCTTCGCTTTCATGGGTAGCATAAGGTACATTGTCTGTACATCAGTTTTCGAAGTGTACAAGACCAATAGAATATCCCGACGCCATCAATATTGACATAACACCTAGGCCTGCTCTGAATCCACCACCGTTATTGATGTCTGTTATACCACTAGTGCAGCAACGGCCTGTAGTTCGGTTTCAGTCTCTGGCTTTCTACTATTTATTATTACTGTGGGTTAGTCCTACTACATCTAAAACACTCTAACAAGCTTTGGGACTATCCTTATTGTCAGCAATCTGCAGCGGATCCATACTTTCTTATGATCACTTCACAGCTAGTAGCTCATTCATCATGATACGGTTCCGGCGCTCGTCTTGAAAGGAAATCTACTCGCCGGGTTATCGAAGGTCGTGATGAATAGCAAAAGCTCGCGCTTGATACCGAAGACTCGTGTGTTTAAAAGCCAGAAGCGTTCGGCTTAGAATTAGGACGAATGAGTGCGTGTGAAGCCAAAAAAGCGTCATGAAAGTTCGTGCGTGGGTCATAATATTTGTACACATTGACCGTCATACCCTTAGTCTATGCTGATGAAACAACCTCTTCTTCCTGCTTTGGTTCATCTTGCACCAATGCTGCACCGTGGAAGGCCTGTTTTCGGTTTCAGAGGAAGACCATGTAAATTTGCAGCGAATGTCACCAATCAGACCAGACGGGACACTGATGAATCCGTAAGGTCAACGTCCTTGAGCTCGAGGCTGGGAGCGATTGTGTGGCACTTGGGCAATGGGAAAAGGCGCTTCAAAATCTTCATTGAGCTCTTCTTCAGAGAGCGATTTTAGGTGAGTTTGGTCATCAAATGGCGCGCTTGGTAATTTTTGTACCAAATGGCCCTCATACATACATACATAACTTTAAAATATAGTCTGGCAAAAGCAGCTTTTGCTGAATAGAAATTTGATCATATCATAACTCGCTTAGGCTACCCAGGCTGCAGTGTCTGTTAACGAGGATCGTCCACGTCTCCGGGTACATTATCAAACTTTTATTCTCGCAAACTTCCATGTCAGTACGTAAGTAGCGCAGTGGTACCTGGGTTAGAAAATAGTGATGCGACGGTAGCGACGCCGCCGCCTAAAGTCACGTTTCATGGACGCGTTATTGCCGCCGGCCACGGAAACTGCACACTTGGAGGAGCTCTATCACAACCACCATGGCCTCCTCGCCTCCACCCGATGCGTTCCAGCACCAGCTAGCTATCAAATTCTCCCGGGTGCTCAACATAGTCAACCCGAATGACCTCCTTGCCAAACGAATCATCGACATAGGTAAAAACCACACCCTAGAGGGATTCAAGAAAGGTAAAGTCACCATGTACTCATCTTCGAACTGTTCGGAATGCTAATCACAACTTGTGGTATCGCCAGCTGCGAGCGCTTTCGGCAAGTTTCAGGATACCTTTCTGACTGAGATTCATGCCGAGATTATGTCCCATGCTCAGCAGGAGGCAACGGGACATGCACCGGAGCCAGTTCAAGGGATCACGGTCCACGACAGCGAGGTACTCGAACCTGAGCCAGAGCGTCAAGGTGGCCTCTTCCGTACGGATGCTGTGAGTCAACGACGTTACTTCTACATCTACTGGATCGAGCTAACACTGTTGCTACTTTGATTTAGCGGCATACCTTTAAAACACCGGCTGTCAAGCGCGAGCCTGCGACGCCTCGAACATCGTTACTGGGCCTCGACAAACTAGCCAAAGAGAAGCGAGAGAATGGCGACGAGTGGGCAGGAAGTCGGAAGAAGCAACGCCTGGATGATAACGGGCCTGCCTCCTTCAAAAGTTCGTGTATCCAGATCCTGACTGTCCTCACACGTCTGACCCAGTGCCTCCATAGTGCCCAACTTACCGGCCTCGCGCAATGCAAACTTTCGACAGAGGGAAGCAGACACGCCATCTCACCCAGGTGGTATGTCAGACTCAGGCCGAAAGCGGTTGGATGATTACAGGAAAGAACGCGAGCGACGTGGTAAGCACATCCTCTGGATCAACTCTAGTCGTGTATGGCTCATCTCTCATTGATTGAAGGCGAGGGTATTCGTGCATCTGTGGACAAACCAAAAGACGACGCACCACGCGGTCTGGGCGACTTCCAACGCCGGTTGAACAGAGAAGAACGTGGACGCAGAGGTGGACGACGGGACAATTACGGCGACTCGACTCCCCGCTCCGATCGAGATGCGCCCAGCGTGCGGGTGCCGAACGTTGGGTGGGACTCGACTCCTCGCAATGGCCGAGATGGCGAGGCTAATGGATGGGGAGAAGCACGTAACCGGCGTTGGGATGCTCCAACACCGCGCGTTGCTCGAGATGGCAGCCCCGAGGAGGGTGCTATAGGCCTAGACGCAAGGGAATGGGAGGAAGAGCAGCTACGCTTGGATCGGGACTGGTACACTGGCGCGGAGGAAGGAGGCGTCACTGGGGATGATGACCACAATCCACTTGCCCAGTACGAAGATCTACGAACCATCAAGGATGCAGAGATTGCGCACAAGCAGACTGTGGGTCCCGCTTTCAAGCACATTGTGTGCCGCTTTCTGACGAATCCCCTCACTTTTAAAGAAAAAAGTGTCTGCTCGTCAAGCCCAATACGTACGTCTCGCCCTCCATATCCCAGAATAACTGACTGATTTCTACGGCCACATCATTAGAACGCCGACAACGACATGTGGGAAGCAAATCGTATGCTGACATCCGGTGTGGTCACCCGCAAGACTGTCGACCTCGACTTCGAAGACGAAGCCGAGTCTACTGTACATGTCATGGTGCACGACCTAAAGCCGCCATTCCTAGACGGCCGCACTGTATACACCAAGCAACTCGAAACCATTAACCCCATCCGCGACCCAACCAGCGACCTGGCCATCTTCTCTAAGAAAGGCAGTGCCCTCGTGAAAGAGAAGCGTGAGCAGGCTGAGCGGGCGAAAGCTGCTGCGAAGCTCGCTGCGCTAGGGGGAACAGCTCTCGGCAACATCATGGGAGTCCGTGACGAGGATGCCGAGGCCGACGGTAAGCCACTCATTCCTTCCCCTGTATTACTTTCTTCGGAGTTGCACATTCACCCTAGCCCTTGTGGTTTTGTTCCTTGTCAACAGCCGATGCTGAACGTAAAGCCCAAGATGGGGAGAAGGAGGACTACAAGGGCGACAGCAAGTTCTCCACGCACTTGAAGAGCACCTCTGGGCAGAGTTCGTTTGCTAGGACGAGGACGCTCAAGGAGCAGCGAGAATACCTCCCGGCGTTCGCTTGCCGAGAAGATCTCATGAATACACTTCGAGATAACCAAGGTCTGTGCAAATCGCCATGGAACGCATCGCGTCAATGCTGACATCGCGTAGTCGTTATCGTCGTGGGTGAGACCGGCTCTGGGAAAACTACGCAGCTGGCGCAGTTCTTGTATGAAGACGGTTATTGCACTCATGGGCTGATTGGCTGTACTCAACCTCGGCGTGTGGCCGCGATGTCAGTCGCTAAGCGTGTTAGCGAGGAGATGGAGGTATGAATCAAGTCAACCTCTGAGCAACATCGTACTGATAGTCCATTTTTGTAGTGCAAACTGGGAAGCACCGTCGGGTACGCGATCCGTTTCGAGGACTGCACATCTGCAGAGACCAGAATCAAGTGTATGTTCGCCATCTGTTGGAGTGCCAGCCTCTCCGTCTGACTTCTCGCCAGACATGACTGATGGTGTGTTACTGCGCGAGTCTCTCAATGAAGGAGATCTGGACCGGTACAGCGTTATCATCCTTGACGAGGCTCACGAGCGATCGCTGAGTACGGATGTGCTCATGGGTCTGTTACGCAAAAGTGAGTCATGTCTGCATCCTCCACTCAATTCGTGCTCAACTCTCCTCTCCTTCAGTTCTATCCCGAAGGCGAGATCTCAAGTTAATCGTCACTTCCGCTACCATGAACGCAGAGAAGGTACAGTTGCATCTTCAATAGAGTCTATTTCGGTTTTGGCTGACCTTGTGCACGCAGTTCTCCAACTTCTATGGCAGTGCTCCGACGTTCACTATTCCTGGAAGAACGTTCCCCGTCGAGATCTACCACGCCAAATCCCCTTGTGAAGACTATGTCGACAGCGCCGTGAAGCAAGTGCTGCAAATTCACCTGTCGCTGCCTCCTGGTGATATCTTGGTGTTCATGACTGGGCAAGAGGACATCGAGATTACGTGTCAGGTCGTCAGCGGTATGTCTTATCTTTCCTATGTGCTCATGCTGCTATTAAGACTGCTCTGGTCTAGAACGACTGTCGCAGCTCGACGAACCGCAACCACTCGCGGTGTTGCCAATTTACTCACAGATGCCGGCTGATCTCCAGGCGAAGATCTTCGAGGCTACTAGTGATGGGCGAAGGAAGGTCATCGTCGCCACGAATATCGCCGAGACGTCCTTGACCGGTGAGCAACAGACGATTCCTCTCAGGACTGATAAGCAACGCTGATCACGTATGCATCCCAGTTGACGGTATTCTGTACGTCGTCGACGCGGGCTACTCGAAGCTGAAGGTCTACAATCCGAAAGTGGGTATGGACGCTTTGCAGATCACACCAATCAGCCAGGCCAATGGAAACCAACGGACTGGGCGTGCTGGTCGTACAGGAAGCGGGTCAGTAGTCTCCCTGAGTTCATTATGTGGCGTTGACTGAATAGCTCGACTGGATAGATTCTGCTACCGTCTCTACACTGAGATGGCATTCCGGAACGAGATGTTCGAGAACACGATCCCCGAGATCCAGCGCACGAACCTCGCCAATACCGTCCTACTTCTCAAATCCCTTGGTGTCAAGAACTTGCTCGAGTTCGACTTTATGGACCCACCTCCTCAGGCCAATATCCTGAACTCCATGTACCAGCTATGGGTTCTAGGTGCCCTTGACAACGTTGGAGATCTCACCTTTATCGGACGCAAGATGTCGGAGTTCCCCATGGAGCCGTCGATGGCGAAGATGTTGATCACGTCTGTGGAGTACAAGTGCTCGGCGGAGATGTTGACCATCGTGTCCATGCTGAGCGTGCCGAGCGTGTTCTATCGACCGAAGGAGAGGATGGAGGAGGCGGACGCTGCGAGAGAGAAGTTCAATGTGCCGGAGAGTGACCATTTGACGCTCTTGAACGTTTTCAACCAATGGAAGAATCACCAGTGAGTAGATTTGTTGTCACTCGGAGGAAGAGGGTGCTGAACGACGGGGACGTAGATATCGTGACGACTGGGCGATGCGACACTTCTTGCACCCGAAGCTACTCAGGAAGGCGAGGGAGGTACGGACGCAGCTGGAGGACATCATGCAGTTCCAGAAGATGGCCCTCATCTCGGCTGGCACGGATCACGACGTCGTCAGGTGCGTACACGTATCTTTAGGGGTTGATCCTCCAGCTTATCGCGTGTTCTCTTTACAGGAAAGCGATCACGGCAGGATACTTCCACCAGGCGTGCCGCGTGAAAGGTATCGGCGAATTCGTGAATATCCGGACGGGTATACCAACACATCTCCATCCGACGAGCGCGCTGTATGGTCTGGGCTGTGAGTTCGCTATGCTATACTTGGGACTGGGCAAACCGCTAATATTTATCGACATGCCACAGACACGCCGTCATATGTCGTGTATCACGAGCTTATCCTCACCTCGAAGGAGTACATGACCCAAGTCACTGCCATCGATCCTTACTGGCTTGGTATGTCCCCCAACTTGGTGCCATCCCGACACTCACTGACGTTGAACGCTCACAGCTGAGCTGGGCTCCGTATTCTATTCGGTGAAAGAGAAGAACTTTGACGACCGGGGGATGCGCAGGCAGGCAGACAGGGAGTTCTCCAAGCGAGCAGAGCTGGAGACGGAGATGGCGAGGCAGCGAGAAGAGTGAGCTCTTTCCGATATCTGCCATCAGAGCAAGGAGTTTCTCATACGCTTTGACAGGTCCGCCCGAAAGGAGAAGGAACAGGTCCAGGCTGCTAGCGCTACGCAGTCAGTCTCGAAGATTGCAGTGCCCGGGACACCACGGAATTCTGGCATAGGGGCGGGTGCGAGGGTTACGTCGACTCCTAGGCGACGGGTAGGGATATGAGCTGAATTCTGTTGTTGGGAAGTATAATAGTATGATAGCATATGGGCTTTGTGACTACTTCTATAGAGAGTCCAATGGACCCATCGAGAGTATCTGGGGCTGTAATCATAGACTGTAATCAAGACCGTGCGCGTGCTGCAAAATGGTGTAGGGTTGGCCTGGGTTAGAACCAGTAGAATGCTCCGCCGCGACATGGCCATCATAGTCTCCTTTTGGCAGACTTACTGACTACTGATCTGCTATAGAGGCGACGTTTGATCAGTATGTATGACCGTCAGTGAACATTGCTTTCTTCAGCCACCATGTCTCGCCATGGTCGGCGTTCCTCACTTCTCTCCTTGTTCTCCATATCTTGGCATCTATTAGCTGCGGCAGCACACACGGTTCCAGTGTCTCTCTGGGATCGCACCGGCCCTAAAATATGTTCTGGAATGTGGGCGAACGATGAAACGTTCATCAATGGTATACACACCTATCCATGGCCCACGCCACTTGCGTGCCCCAGGTCTAATTAGCATCGGCGCTGCAGTAACGTTGGATAGATTTTCGTCGCATGGACAGCTGGCAATGGTAATTTATGAGCGGGGAGACTCGCAGTACCTTGGAAAAGCCGACCCGGACGACATCGAATCCGAGTTCCAGTGGGTGTGTGAACTGATGTTACATCAAGTGGTTCAAAATGGCCAACTGACGTGACTTTCACCTCTCAGAAAACATACGTCTGCACAACCAACGCGCAAGCGAATGGACTTTGCACGTCCGAAGAGCTTGGCCGGTTCATCTTCGACTTCCGGCATGACAATTGACGACACCAGCTTCTGGTCCGCCCGGGTTGATCTATCCGAAGAGTCGAAATCAGGCCTCCCGTCAGACGGTTCCATTCCTTGTGGCGGTTTTTGGGACAATTCTGAACTCAACCTAATATCCCCGCTGAGTGACGCGTCGCCTTGGCCTTCAAGACGGAGCCCGATAGGTGGTAGTTCGCAGTATTCGGGATTCTGGAACAAACCCCGCTAGCAATCCAATACCAGGTTACAGCCCGTATGCATCCCACTGGAAGAAGAGAGCCGATCCGGCGGGTGGCTTAAACCCTAGTCCGAGTGGTGCCTTGGTCTATGAGGACACTGTTCAGTACCATGTTCGCAAAACGGGCTACTACTGTGTGCGTACGTGAGATCACCATCGTCTCCGTTATCTAGTATGGTCTGATCGCGCGCGTCGAAGTGCTGGTGCGATATGTGCAAGTGACCGTACTCGTCTTGGCCATCTGTTTGAGTTCCCTCTAAAATGTTCCAGGACCTCGGACTCGAGGTCGACTACGACGGCACAGATGCTGACTTAGAAGAACTCCCCAATGCGGAGTTCCAAGCCATGGAGGAGGCAGAGGACGTCAGCACTGGAGACGTACCTCTGGTTACGTTCACCCCAGATGAGGACAAACGGTCAGCTACTTATCAACTGCTACTTCGCCTACACATAATTGACAGGCTGATATTTTCCATACTGAAAAACTGGCTACTGGCCTGATTGACCCATGGCCGTTCTCAAGGCATTGGTTGATCCAGCGATCACGATCGTCAAGATTCGTCTCGGCAATCCGAGGCGGCCTTACGGGCGATTTCTGAATTTATGTGGGTATATGCAGTATCCTGTTGCGTTTGCTCCGTGCTGAAAGTACATTGGCAGACAACATAACCTCCATAAGACTCCCAGGGACGGCGAGCCTGATAAGTACACCACTATCATTGCCAGTTCGTCTTGTCTTTAGCTCTACTCGGAACTCTGCACCTAACATCCGCCCCGATAGCGGTAACGAGGTTGATCGAGTACATTTGCCGAGTATCATATCCCTTCCACAAAAGCGCTACATGCACGTCATTTCCGAACTCCTGGTGGGGCTCAAGACAGGAAATACCATAACAGAGCGGCAAGTCTGAACCACGCCTTTGCTCGAGTCTGTCTTTAAAACATGATATAGGGGCATAATGTGCCACGCCGAAGAGCTGTTTTCCTGCAGCATGGTCCCGTTGCATGCGGTGAGTTCTGCTGTCCAGTCAACGCCAGATGCTCAACGCCACCGCCGAATCAGGCCGCTCATCAGCTTTCCTCCTTATTCCCCAACTTAAAATCAGGGAAGACTCCAATCTCGTGGGTACAGCTGCACGAACATCCTTCCCAAAGTTCTGCACCTCTGCTGAAACTACCAAACACTAGCAGGTGGACTCTCTACTGGAACCGCCTTCACTACTTGTTGTCTTGCCTTTCAAGAAAGCGCACTCAACACTGATGATATCAAGAGATCTTGCATTCTCTACGTCCAACACTCACATACTAACTCTACTGAAGACTCGCGTCGGGATCCAAGAGCAGGACTGGACTTGGTTTTTATTCCAATGTTTTTTTGGATGACATCGGTGAATTGAAGTATTATGCATTGCGCATCGACGGCGCGGGGAAAAGAGGACGACGAAGGGGGACGATTGCAGTTGTGACGCCGACGACAGAGCGTAGGGCGTTCTTGTAGCGCATGGGGAGCACACAGCGCGCAGAGGGGGGTTGAATCAAATGGATTGTTTTACTACGTTACTTGCGGGCACACATCATAGAAGAGAAACAACTGAAAAAGAAACAGAAGGCAAAGAAAATTCTGCTCCACGACATGCATGAGTAGAAGATTGAGAATGCGAAGGAAAGCAACGCGGATAAGGGAAATCGGGAGGGGGGGGGGAATAAGCGCCCGTTGCTCTGGAAGCGCATTCGACTGGCAGAGAACAAGGAAAACGCAACAAATGAGGTGCATGCAGAGCACGCCTTGTAGAGTTGTAGAAAGAAACGTGGCGGGAGACGCGGGATCGTGCGTTGGCAGCACGTCTCACCAACGTTGAGGGACAAAAGGAACATAGGACTCACCGGTGGCCCAAGCCGGCGCGACCGCACACCTCAGCTTACTCAGACTTCTACTTCATCTTCCCCTCTTGCATCAGCGTGAGATTGACGTCGTCGTTGTCTTCGTTGTCTTCAAGTCCTGAACGTTGAAGTACGCAGGCAAGGGTGCGGATCTTGAGGTGCCAGCCGGAGATCGGTAAAAGGCGTGGCGAAGCGAGAACAGTCGTGATTTGCAATTAAGCAGTTGGAAGAGGTGTCGAGAGTTGAGATGCGCTGCTCCAGTGCGCAGACGAAAGAAGAGGAAGGAGGAAGAGACGAGAGGAGGATACAAGACGCGGCACCGGTGTCATGTGCCTAGTTGGCGGAGCCGGAGAGAATCAGATCAAGGAGAGATACAAAAGTATGGATTTATGTCAGGGGCGCTTGTCAATGGAGAAGCTCAACGGACCCTCAGCGTACCAGCTCAAACAACCCTCCCCGCTCGAATCCCTCGTCCGCCGCACCTCTACCCGTAAAGCATCAGATCCCGCAACTTCATCCCGCAAAACTCCAGAGCCCGCATCTTCGCACTCCTACAGTCCCGATCCCCCATACGAAGAGCCCCGGGCGTTATATCACCATCATCCGCACCGCACCGCGCCTCTCAAGGACCATTCTGCGTCTCCCACCCCGGGCCAAGGTCCACCCTCGCCTTTACTCCATGGTCACTTCTCGAGAGGCTCGACAGCGACAGCGACCACGTTTGCGACCTTCGATAACAGGTCTTATTTAGATTTATATGGCGACGACGACAGAGACGATAATGACCAGGCGTACGACGAACATAGCGTCTATTCGTTCGCAACTGGTACCGGGACCGGGACCGAACCGCCTGCCAGAGATTCGTGGGAGGCAAGGTCGCATACGGCAATAAGAGATTCGGGAGTACAACCTAGGAGCAGTACAAGCTCTGCCCCAAGACCATCCACATCAACCGAGGCGCAAGGCCACCACACTCTCCCGTCGGTAGTTGTCTCTGTTCCTGACCTCGAACCGGACGAACCAATGCCACGGTCGCATCACTATAACGACTCCTCGGCATCGACGAACACGGTGAACAAGACACCAAGTCGTGTCCCGAGTGCAGACGGAGGCACTCGAAACTTTTCTAGGCCTGTGCGCGCGACGGCACCAGGTACACCGCCCATTCCGTCCGAGGCTCAGAAGTTTCATGTGCTTGAGCGGAATGCAAACCGTTCTTTGGGAGGCGGCTCCCCGAATCAGCAACACCATCACCAACACTCTTCACATCCGTACTCTCCCAAGCAAGGCTCGCCACTACAGTCCAACACTCCTGTCAGGCCTGACGAAGGAGGGTACTTTCCGCAGCAGCGCCAGCCGTCTCCAGGCCCGTCTTCGGCACACATGCAGCAGTTCTCCTTCCCGCGAGGACCTGCGCCCTCGTCGCCTCTCCCACAGGCTCCCCATCCAGGACAGGGGCAGGAGAATATGCTGTCCCCCAGATCGCACTCGCCCTCTGCACAGCGCAGCCTCTCTTCGTCTCAGTCTCAGTCTCAGTACGCATCGCGCAGCAACTCTTCCTCCTCGCCCCACCCTCACCCTCACCCTCACTCTCAACCCCCATCACCCTCTTATCCAACGTCCCCATCTACGACCGCAGGCCTATCCACCCCACGCAGCCTCGCCCTCCCTCGCGGTCCTCCCTCTCTCCGACCCTCCTCTCCCAGCAGCCTCTACTCTAACTACTCCTACTATGGTAACCTCGAGCATTCTCCTTCGCCCACCTCCACCTCCTTCAAGAATCACGCCAATAATGCCACAGGAGGGGCAGACGGCGCACGCTCCAAACACCTCTCCACACTCACCCTCCTTAAACACGCCCCTCCTCCACCCACTGAATCATCCCACGCACACGAGCTCCTCCACCTCGGCATAACCGCACACGAGGCCGATCGACTCTCCGACGCCGCCTCCCTCTTTGCCCAATCAGCCCGCGAAGAAGGCGGGTGTGGGGTGGGAATGCTCATGTTCGGGCTTACCTTGCGACATGGGTGGGGATGTGCGAAAGATGAGGAGGGCGGGTTTGGGTGGCTGAGGAGGGCGGCGGAGAGGTCGGTGGTTGATCTTGAGCGGGTGAGAGGGGGAAAGGGGAATGTGGAGGGAGAGGTGAGGGTGTTGCAGAGTGAGCTTGTGTTGGCGATCTATGAGGTTGGACAGTGTTTCTTTCATGGGTGGGGGGTGGCGAAGGATCAGAAGATGGCGGTGGTGCGTATTGCATCTTCTTCGTGTGGCATTGGACTGACGAAGGAGGATTTGTTCAGAGCTACTACGCCGTTGCTGCGCGTTTGGGAGATAGCGATGCGCAGAATGATCTAGGGTTTTGTTTGGCGGAGGGGAAGGGGTGCAAAAAGGATAGGAAGGAGGCGGCGAAGTGGTATCGCGAGGCTGTAAGTCTTCTCTTCGTATCTCGACATTGTCTCTCTCGCCCGCCTTCTCTTTCTCTCCCATGCTGACGGAACTCACCCTGAAGGTCAAGCAAGGCATCAGCGACGTCGGGCTCGCGTGGATCTATAAAGACAAGTACATGTGATGACGGCTGGTACGCGATACTTTAGACGTCGGACTGACCGGGTTTTTCCTACTTGCTCTCGTTCTTCTTGTGGATTTCTTTTTCTACTTCTTTGGGTATCACTCTTTCTTCCTTTCTTTCTTGAGTCTTGAGTCCTTACATCGCTAGAATATTACGCTCCTTCTCTTGCGCATCATCGTATACCCGCAATCTATTGCTTAGTTTGCTCCCGGAGTTCCTCTCGAGGGATCATCGATACTAATTGCGAAAGGAAACTCATGCAGCGGCAGATTCCGGATCCTTGGAGGTTCAAGTGATGCATATAGGTCGTCTGGGTCTGCATAGCTAAAGCCACTACTCGTGGCACGACGAAAGACGAGCGCCATCGTGATCACACCCATAGTACTTCTCGCTGTCTTCGTCGCGTTGTGGAACGGTGCAAGAGTCGAAACAGCGCAAAAGGCGCCCAGTGTGGTGATGGTGCAGCAAGGGTGAAGTGATCTCGTAATCGTCAGCAAGTGTCACCTTCGATGCCTAAATTCATGGACTCTCCCTCTCACATCCTCTCACTAATCTCACTTGATCTGCGCCCCTCGAATTTGAAGCCAGCCGTGCCCGTGGATATGTATTATAGCAACTCAGGCTTGCTCGCTGGCTCTCAGCGACATTCTCTTTGACCGAGTGCCTTATGCTGCTCTTGGCACCGATACACCGGAAGCGGGCCAGCGTTTCATCGTGATCGATTGCTCGTACTGCAGGACTGAGACTTGTACCGCTCCACCGCCACCATAATGAGCTGGTCCACCCTAGAAGGCACCGGTGATCTTGACTTGACTTTGGACTTCCCAACACAACGCTAAAGACGGAAGATGAATAATCAACGACCGCGTTCGACGTCGAAGATCTGCGGGAGAAGATGTCTTTTCCTGACAAGTTCATGCACATGCCAGGTACTTTGTGGCTCTTCGTCGATTCGTGATGTGTGTTAACTTCTTTCTATACCAGTCGCTGATTCTTGGAAGCCTTTGAGCCTTCCAGATGAGGACCCTGTGGGTGTCCCAGGTTGGAAGATGCTTCGCAGCGGGCATTCGTTCGAGCAATTCAGGGCCAATTACACTAGGTTCTCCTCTCCCGAAGGGAGCAAACCCCGAACGACGTTCACTTTTGATCAAGAACCCTGCGACTCTGTATACATGACACGCAAGTTCTTCCCTGACCTGATGAAGCACGTATGGGATCAGTGCTGGAATCGTGACGCGAGCGTACTACTTGCGGACCAGCCTGGCTCAGGTGCGAAGCACTGCGCTCGCAAGTTCTGCGGAGGTAGCCGACGTTTTTTCTCAGGGAAAACCATAACGATGTACTTTCTAATGGCCTGCATGCTGGCTTCCCACCCCGGCCTGCCATTCCTCTTCATCTTGGGCCAGCCTGCTTCAGGTGCGAGGCACTACGCTCGCATACATATTCTACGGGAGTAGCTGACATGCCGTTTCCTCAGGGAAAACAACATCGATGTACTTTCTCATGGCCTGCGTACTGGCTGTCCACCCAGATCTTCCATTTCTCTTCTATGAATCGGGCACGATCTATCCGTTTTACCGTTCCCACGTCTACGTGAACGGCACATCGCCAGTGCTCCCCAGCTGCACAGACGGACACAGACGCAAACTTCTATGCTTCGTTGATGTAGACAACCAGCAGGGTCAACGGGTTGTCTATCCCCCCGGCTCTCCTCAGGAGTTTCGAAACGCGTTCCCTGTTGTTTATCCAAATCTACTCGTCGCAAGAAGTTGTCCTATTTAAACGAGAGGATCAACGCGGTTCCTGCCACGAATTCTCTGCTTCCAATGGGCACAGCACTCGATGAGCGTCTCGTCACAGACATCATCCAATCATCGAAGTGCGCTCGGGATCAAGCCATCTCGACCATTCTTGACTATCAGACACGCCATGAGCTCTCTTCTCGCCAAGTATCCACCTCCACCACCGTCGATTCTATGGAGGGTGTCGACAGACCCACGGCAACATGACAGTCAAGCAGAAATACGGGTTACTCGTCGGTTTTTTGACCGAACGGTTCGGATTTGCTCCTCGGGAGATTCTCAACGCAATCGAGAATCCCAGAACCCCGTACGGGCTTCTGTCCGATGCGCTATTGCAACTCGACGGTGACAGCCTCTGGGTGATGATTGTCGGGGGTAGAGATGGAAAGGTACAGAAATCCGAGCCTCATAAGTTGTTTACGATCCTCCCTGACAGAGAGTCACCAATCGGCGCCAGTGGTATCGCAGTCCGTCCAAACTTCGAGCAGGCCTTCAAAACGGACTTCGTTGCCCGTAAAGTCGTGGAGTCTATGACGCGGTGGGCTCATAAGGATAGTCTGGCGCTTTACAAGCAAGTGTCCAACATGGGAGCTCCTGCAAGCGCCCTCCTTGGATGGCTCTACGTACCGTTATCCATGCAACGATTGTCCGAATTCGGCAGCGACCTTCACGTCATGGAAGAAACACAATCTACTCAGCAATCCATCACATTCACGACCCTCGAACGCCCGGAGAAAGCTACGGAGTGAGTATCTGCGTTTCGAATGGTATTCTGCCAATCCTCCGGTGGTCACAGATCGGGCTCAACACCCTTGTCGTTCTGCTCGCTCCCACAATCCCCTCTTCGACGCATACCTTGCCGAAAGAGTCGACGATGGGGTGATCCTTTGGATCCTTCAGCTGCCAGTACAGCGCAGCGCCCATCGGGGGCCAGCCACAGGGTACAGCAAGATCGAAGAGTTGCAAACTCGTATCAGACGGAGACCGACATGAGTCACGTCGGTGTGACGATGAGGTATGTCCTGGTGAGCCCCTTTGACGTTCGTGTCTCTGCCCTCGATGAGGTCAGCTGGACATTCCCGGATAGATTCAATGGGTATGAAGGAGCTGTGTACTGTGCGTATGTTGATGTGCTTGCAAGTCCCACCCCGCGCGAGTTCGTTTTGAGTTCGTTCTCCTTCAAGTGGAATGCTTCTGACTTTTTGTGTCGTTAGACCAACAACCGTTGCTTTCAAACACGTTTTAGATGACAAAGTTCGGAGTGTATGTATTGTTGCATTCCTGAGCGGGTGCATTAGAACTACATCACAGGTCCGTATGTTCGAATCATCTCCCAGCTTTCATCTCTCAACGTCTGCTTATGCGTGTACTCGTGTGCGAAGATGTGATCTATCTATTCTTAGGTCTCCGTCTCCAGCGTCGAAGCTTTCGGTTGCTCGAGCCCGTGGTTCCACGGAAAGGCGATGGCACACGATGTGCAAACACCGCTCTCGCAGACCCACGATGCTACTAAATACATCGTTTCCGCAGACTTTGCGCGAGGATGGATTTCGGATGGTGGAGCGTCGACTGGCATTAATCACCAACATTGCGGACGTTCTGCTCTTCGAACCTAACGTTTGGTCGGCTCGAGTTGGAAATGGACTGGTTCGTCCACAGCTTCTCTCTCTTCGGGCTGGAATCTGTAGACGGCGGGCTTTCCAGCGTACTCACTTAATTACATCGTTGTCTCCTTGCGGCGACATTTCTCCTACTTTTTATCAAGAATCTGATGTCGGATGGCAGCCGCTGCTAGCTATTTTCCTGCACTGCGCGGGGGGCACAATCGAGACCTTCTTATCTTCGGCTGAAGGCTGGGCGAGGGTGGTTGTAGTGCCCGGCAACGACTCGGAGGTCTGGGTCGTCTCGATGCACGGTGCCGGCGCCACGGTTGCCATTGAGATAACTTGCACAAAACCTTGAAACTTGGATGTTGAGGCTCGTAGGTAGATGAGATGAGGTGATTCATTGCAACGTGGTGTCTGGAGGCCATGGTCGTCGGAGGTATAGCAAAGATGCGCTCGCCATCGAGGCTAACCGTGACGGAGCTCCACCTTCGGTGTAAACTTTGGAGGTCGAGAGGGATAGAATAACCACATCAATCGATATCATGCATACGCTTACACTGAGTCGTGGCAGTCGTGCAGTCTTGGTTCTTTGGGCAGGTGGCGGGGGTGGTGAAGACGCTGAACACGAAGAGAAGGAATTCGTCGATAAAATAAGCAAAAGATGACTGGACTGCAAATTTCTCCCTCAGGGAGCTGAATGTGCAGCTGGAAATCTCATCGCGTGCATCTTCATTCTTGTAGCACATGTGCATGCAGTGTCGTGTCCAATATGGACTCATCTCGGCGGCTGTAAGTAGGCTATCTTCCGTCTATGAATTTTCAGAATTTTACACAGCACAGCTCCCAGTCATGGCTATGCATGTTGAGTCAGTCAGAGAATGAGTTGTCGCTACGTATGTACATGCACCGTGAGACGTAAGTCAGGATATTCCACTTATGGGAGGAAATCTGGAGTACTTAGTACTACCCGTAGAGTATATTCCCATCAGAATCGGAGGGGTGGTGCCGCCGGTTACCTTTGACGTCTCAACCAGAAGGGGGTTGTTGGTCTACAGATACGAGGAGTCAGAGGCAGCATGATTCAGCTGGGAAAAGACCGGACTTAGAAAAACATCAACATAAGAACAGTATACTCGCCCTCTGTGATCCTGGAACCCCTCTGGAAATTTCCATTCGCCTACATCCAGAACAGCAGGAGTAGCGACATTGTCATCAGATGCAGAGACACTGTCGTCGGATGCAGCGACACTGTCATCGTAAGCAGCGACATCATTATCGGTAGCAGCAGCACCTAAGGGCAGTGGTTTTACGAGGACGTATCTCACTGTTACATCGGTGTCGGTGATCTTCAACTTCGTGCAAACAGAGGTTTTCAGGTTTGCTATGTTGTTATACCCGCGCTCTGAGCCCCGGTGGGCAGTCCGCTGTACTGTCAGCTGGAGGATCCAAAAGATCACCCGGCGGCCAACTTTTTCGGCAAGGTATGCATCGAAGAGAGGATTGATGGGAGAAAGTGATAAGACGTAGGTGTCGAAGAGAATCTTATCGAAGGATTGTCGAGCCATTGGGAATCTGGGAAGTCGCAACGTCGCCTTGGTGGGGGGTTCCTGGGTCCTGAATGTAGTAGATTGTGTACTTGGCGACAACATGACGTAAAGGTCACCGCCATGCCTGGATAGATTCTGCATGGATAATGGTTCAAAGAGCCAGCCAAGGAAGGCTGCGGCGGGCGCTCCCATGTTGCGCACTTGGCTGTAAAGGGCCAGACTGTCCTGATCTTGCCACTTCGACATGGAGGCCATGACTTGTCGAGCGATGAACTCGCTTTTGAAGTCTAGCCTAAACGTTGACCCCACTGAGATATCACCGGTGTCGTTTGAGCTTCCGTCAGGGAGGATCACGAACAACGTATGAGACTCGAAATTGGGCGTCCATCCACCGTACACCCCAGAAAGTGTCGTCTCAAGATTGACGCGGTTAAGTGTCGATAATACTTTGGACACCCGGTCATAAGGAGTTTTTGGGCTTCTGATCGCGTTGATAATGTCCCGAGGACAAGATCCAAACCGCTTGGCGAAGAAATCAATGAGTAACCTATATTTCTCGTCCACGGTCATGTCGACCTGGGTCTGCCCGAGAATCTGCGTGGAATTGCCTGCGTTTGGAGGGATGTTCGTGTCTTTGCCAGAAGAGCGTGTCTGATAGTGGATAATGGCTGAGAGGATTTGGTTTTGAGTGCAACTGGCTGATTTGACGATGTTTGTGATGAGGCCCTCGAGCTTATAGAACGCTGTGTTCGTCGACGTCGGGAACAGAGAACTCGTGGAAGGGAGCGCGTCGATCATTTCGGTTGTTTCGACATCCTGCAGTAACATTCCGATTATCTCCCCTCGTGTGGCATGAGGGAGCGAGATTTGGACCCCTGGAATGAGATCCCACCAAGATCTGTAGTTGTTCTCTCGTGGCGAAGACGCTTGGATGAATAACAGAGTACGCATTTCGAAACTCCGGATAAGAATCGATGGATATTCAACCCGTCGGTCCTTCTCGGTGTCTACATCAACGAAGCAAAGAAGTTTGGACTGAGGTTTTGCTGGGCAGCTGGGCAGCACTGACGATCCGGCCTCCCAGTAGACGTGAGATTGGTGGAATAGATAGATCTTGCCCGATCGAAAGAAGAGGAATGGCAATTCGGGTGGACAGCCAGTATGCAGGCCATCAAATAGTACATCGATATTGTTTTGCCTGAGGAGATATCTCAGCTGGTCACGTAGAACACGTTAGTGGGCGGTGCCGCGCACCTAGGCCAGGTTGCCCAATGATCAGCACATTAT
Organism: Pterulicium gracile; assembly: GCA_004369125.1. NCBI lineage: Eukaryota > Fungi > Basidiomycota > Agaricomycetes > Agaricales > Pterulaceae > Pterulicium > Pterulicium gracile. The sequence goes on from ML178832.1 coordinate 157,153, forward strand.
TTTTTCTGTTCCAGCACTGATCCCATACATGCTTCATCAGGTCAGATCAGTGGTGCGGTGTTTTGTAAGGCCCCTGTGACCCTGGGGGCTCGTAAGGGAGACTAATCCCCGCAAGTCCGCTGCAAGTACTGCTTTTGCAACAGGGAACGACACAGCTGTAAGAGTTCACGTTGTGTAATTCAAAATACAGATTGAGAAAACTCTACAGATCAGTCCATGGTAGATACGACGAGCGGGCTATTAGAATGAGAATGTATGCGGTAGAAGTACAGTTACGCTGCGTTGCAGATTGGAACAGCTCAGCGGTCAAAGTTACAGTCTAGTCATCTTCTACGACTACTTATTCTCCTCACGAATCCATCCTTCTCTTCGTATTCAAAGTCTTCACCACCCCCGCTACCTGTCCAAAGAACCACGACTGCGACGACTTGTCCGGGATAAACACAAACTTGTCGTGCTCTCGCCCAGACTTGTGCGAGAAACGAATCCCGTTGTCCTCCACCGTCACGCCCTGGACGTTCGAGAACGGCAGCTCCCAGTCGAGCCGCAGACGCTTGTGCCAGAAAGAGAGTAGGCGTGTTGTGGTCAGAAGAACGACGTTGTCGCCGCCGGGTGTGTCTGTTGTGGGTATCAGCCTGTGGATAAAGATGGCCCGGAAGAAACATACTGATGTGGGCAACGTAGGCCTCTCCACGGTATGCTCCATTATCGAGGTCCTTCATCCAGTATTGACCAAGAGACTCGCGCTCAGAATAGGGCTAGAAAGCGATCAATGTCGAAGCGTTGCGTGCATGAAAGAGAGACGCACCTTCAGTACACCATCAGGCGGGGTATGACGAGGCTGACAGCGGTTTATCAGTGGATGTACACAGGAGGATGGTCAAGGATTGCTCACGAATCGAGTCCTATCACGATCAGGTTTGTCGAAGACAGTAGTCGTATTCCTTATACCTAGACGAACATCAACGAGGTGACGGCCTGATATTCAAGCGTTCACACCTTCGGAAACGTTCGATGCCAGATCGAACACACCAACCACTGGCTTGGTCACGACGCTACAAAGGGAGTTAGATAGATACGAAAGACGGGAACACAAGACTCACCCAGCAAGGCCTTTTCCGACGCCCTTAAAGAAGCCAAAAGCGCCGCCTGATTCTGCGCCTTCAATAGGTTTCATCTAATCTTTGATAGGTTTGACTACTTCAGCATTGGAATGGATCCACTCACCAGTACACCCTCCATAGCGCTGGCAACGCTGGTCGCGAAGGCCTCTCCACCCGACGCGACGCCATATCTATCGTGGAAGGTCAGCTCCATAGTATATATATATATATATACGAAGCAACGAAACCGTACATCGCATGCCGTGGGCGGTTTCGACGTTGAGTCATGCGACGCCGAGCTTGATACTCGGAGTCAAAGGTCGCAGCAGATATTCCTGTAATGAGTTCAGTGGCAGTTAGGGTATGAAAATATGATGTTCGCACCTTTACCGACGCTGCTAGTGATCTTCGTGAAACTATCTGACACTCCAAACACTGTCTTCTTCACGAAGCTAGCCGCTCCCTAACACAACTAATGAGTCCAGGAGCCCAATAGGAAGACGACGATATCGAACTACCTTTGCGATACCGATGCCCAGCTCTTTGTTACCGTGTTCGACCACGCCGTTGAAAGGCTCGTAGAAGATATCGGCCACACCCGAGCTGACATTGGTGAACAGACCGACAGGATTCCCAAAGAGATCAGCAGAGCCTGTAACGAATCAAGTGATCAGACAGCGCTGCTGAGTGCTGCATTTCACAAGGCTCACCCAAAATGCGGTATATCTGCCGCAAGACATCCTGCCGATAGTGGTAGATGATACGATTCTGGAGATCTGGCGGCGTGAGACGAACATCTCTGATGGCCAACGAGTTTAATTCAAGGGGAGCGTCGTTAACGTTGCCGATGGCCATGAGAGCGGCGTTGAATAGGACCGCCAATGGGTTACGGATGTTCAGTCTAATGAGACTAGATGAGTGATGCTTGAAGTATGAAGTGTACAAGGTCCACGTACTTCTCGTCGCTGCTCACTCGCTCCGTGCGCATGAATGAGAGGAGAAGTTTGATGGGCTGGAGCTCGAGGACCTCGAAGTACAATTGCTGAGACGAAGAGGTCTTGTCAGGCTCTGGTATATGATCGACGTCCTTGATCAAGATCCTGTGAGGGCGGGGAGGTTAGCATCGTCTACAAGAGAGATCATGATGTCGCACTCTTGAGTATCCTCTTCCCACGATGCCCCTTGGATCTTACTCAAGTCAATGAGCGAGAAAAGCAGATCCTCGTCTGCCTCCACAGTCAACGCCTGCAAAAGAATGGAGCAGTATTTCACAAAAGTGACACCGTGAGCTTCATCCTTGAGTAGGATTAGTGACGCCTGAACTGTTGGCAGAGCTGTAATCCCGTTCGCCTCCTTCGCAATGGGTGTCGGCTGTAGGATAACTGGGAAGATAGCATCGTGCAGCTGATTATCCACCTGTACGTGGCCGCACGTCAGAGTTAGAGAGTGTGCGATGGGGCTGTTCGAATAGGTGAACTTGATTTGCTTCAAGGATACATAAAGCACTTCGACGACCTTGCGGTTGACCATCGACACACCGATCCCAGAGAAGTCGATATTGAATGTTAGTGAAGGAGGGACATCTTCAGCGACGGCTTCAAACACTTCCACGCTGCTTGAGATCGTGTCCGATCGTTGCAAGGTACCCGTGTCAGCACGTCGCGGCTTGTAAACGCTGGTCTCCGCGTGGTAGTTAGTGATGCGAAGGATCTGCTTAGCACCGTCTGCGCTGACGTCGATAGAGACAGCTTTGTTCCGATTATTGTGCTAATGACACATGAGCGACTACCCTGCCCTGCGCAGTAGGACGGACTGACATACCTTGAACTTGAAGGGTACTAGATTACCGATCTCCTTTGGGTCAATGTTCCGATGGGAGCCGTTGATTGTCAAGTCAAGCCTCTTGATTAGCGCAGCCGGGAAGTCCCATGCGTATTCCAGGCTGGCGCGAGCAGGGATGTTGTACTGTGGACCGGCTTTTACCCCTTCTTCCACCTGAAGCAATGGACGGATGAGAGGCGTGAAGACGATACGGACGAAAAACCCTACTTTTTGGGACAGTGCGACAGGGTACTGACTGTCGTTCACGATTTTGAAGGGCCACTCGCGATCTGCGCTGGTGAGGGTGACGAAGATTGTCGGGCCTTCTACTTCCACGGTACATTTCACGAGGCGGATGGCGTCAGGTACATTGGGTGTTTGCAGGCGGAAGTAGTCTGTGCCAATATCGCCAATGCTGACAGCGGGAGACCTGTGTGTGGTTATCAGCAAGAATCTGAGAAGAGGATCAGCATGAGACTTACCACTGTGCGTTGAGCCCAGTAAAGGCAAATGTTAGTACTCTCTCATCAGCCTCGCGCATGACGCTGAAAGGAAGTCTTTGGCCTGGAGAAATGACCAGCCGATCCTTTGGAGCAACACCATGCTCCCGGAAACAGATGTCATGACTGAGCGAGTTCTTGATCAAGAAACGGGGGGTCAAAGTGATGACTTTTGTGAGCTTGTATTTTCCGGTGCCTTCTGCCCATGATAATCCAGCATGTACTTCCTCGTCTCTGCGAGTGGAAGAGCCGATGCAGAGCTCCATATCAGCCGCTGGCGGTTTGAAGCTGACCGTCTGGGGGAATGATCAGTGAGAAACGAGATGAGAGTGGAATGGAGTGCTGACTTTGGACCAGGCAGAGTCGCCCAACTTGAAAGAGAATTCGTGACCCTGGTCGCTGGGATGCGAGAGCACTTGAAGCGCTTGATCAGTCCACCGAACAACTGCTTCCCTATCAGGAGCGACTTACTGAGAGGCGCAGGTGTGGAGAGCACGTCTAGCTAGAGCGTGAGCAAGAGTGACCAGTAGTGCGTGATTGATGTCGACATACCTGCATTCGTTTCCCCCGCTACGTCGTGAGCGCTCCCGGCCCTTCTGACTGAACGAACGAACAAGGGCAGCCCAGTCTTGTTAACGATCAAGTACGGAGTGTAGATCTGGAGCTTGAAGGCGCCTCCAGAGTTTTGATATCGCCTGATACAGTGTGAGCGCCGACAAGCCTCGCATTGTTGAACTTGCGTACACGTAGTTCAACCGAAGATCTAGAGTCCTCTCTTTAGCATCACGCAGGGAAAGGCGGTTCTCGATGTCGAACTCGGAGCTCTCGTTGGTGTTGATGATGGAGAACTCGCTCTGCTTGAAGACTGACACAAGCCTCAGCGAAACCTTACAGGGAGATGAGAGTGGGATTTACCAGTGTCCTGAACAAGGACGTTCAGCAGAATCAAGTGAGCTAACTCGACTGAGTGGACCGGCATGATCCCGCCCTTCCTCAAGAAGCTCCTCCAGTTCTGGTTAGTATCCTTGTCGAAGATCCTGTATTCGATGTTATGAGGCAGGAGATTCTCGAGCTCTATGGGTGCCCTGAGTTGAAGAGATATCTGGGGGAATCTAAAGACGGATGAGCCTGAGATCGGCAGCATCCAGAGGGGATACTAACCGCGTCATGTTGGGTTTAGCATCAGTCTCCACATAGGCTTGGAACCGGAAAGAAGCTTCTTTGGGGTCGCTATGAGGACACTTGATAGTGAATGCTTTCCTGGACACGATGTCCTCCCAGCGAAGGGCGGAACACCACTTGTAGCCGAAACCCTCTGTGGCAAGTCAGTGTTTGCCCAGAGAACAGTCGTTTCGCTACTCACGATCAGGCTGGAGTCGAACTCTGTTTTGCATCACTGCGTCCAGAGGAAGGGCGAAGTTGCTGCCCGGCGCTGTGGCAATGTTGTTAGCTTACAGATTGCAGATGACGATGTGAAGTAACTTACTGATCTTCTGCAGCGAGTAGACGGGGTGGCCGTTAGCATCGACCAAGGTCAGCTCCAGAGGATATAGTGTCTTGTTCTCGACGATGTAGGTAGAACGAATGGTGACGACTTTCGTGTTGTTCTCAAGCGTCACTTCGCACAGGATACGGGCAGGGAGTTTGTCGATGCGAGGCTTGAGAGAGAACGTGAACTCTCCCTCGCGATCGATGGGCAGACTGCGAAGGTTTTCCCAGGACTTTCCAACAAACTGTACTCCAATGTTTTGCTGGGCGCTGGAGGACATGTGCTTTCGAGGCAAAGACTGATCAACGATGAGGTGACATGGGATTGATTAACAAACACACCTCTCGCATAGTTTTCCAGTCCTCGAATCGCCAGTCAACCGTCTGACCGTCGGATATCCTGACAGCTGAGCTCTCTCCAGCAGCAGAGTCTGAGTCGGCCCAGATATGGATCGCTGTGCCGGTAAGATTCTTGATGCGATAGGGGGCGTAGCTTCCTCTCGATGCTTCCAAGTTTTGCACAGACACCGGACCCCATGCCTTCATCATGGCGAGTACCAGTTCGATGAAAGTGGTGCTGAGATTGACGTCTAGCCTCTCCTGTGCCGATAGGGTCAGATTGATGCCCGCAGAAGGGTTCTCTCTGGCGACCTGGACGGATCTGTGAGCCCGTGGTGATATATAACAAGAGAAGCGGTCGAGAGGCTTACAGAGACGGAGAACGTCCATGGATCGATGACTGAAAAAGGCACACATATCAGAAGTGCGCCACGAGAATAACAGTAGAATGCGCACATGGCTCCCAGTGTGAGTTGGTCAAGTTCCAGAAGCTGATTTGAGTTGCTATCGTGGTGGTCGCCGACAGCTGTGTTCGTGTGAGTGAAACTTTTCTTCAAAAGCAATCAAGAATATTAAGTATACCTCCCCAGTCCAGTCCTTTGCGTGGACATCGAAAGGCTTCACGTTCAGGTGGAACATCGGCTGCTCATACATGTCACCAATCAGGATCAACCTGAAGCCGTCGAAAGTTCCTCGAAGCTTGGTTTTGTCAGACCACAGAAGCTATGGAGTAGGCTGTATTCTCACCTGCTCTCTCGACACCACCACCGACGCTTTCCCCATCGTCGACACGCTCTTCGTAGCCATTGGGGTCTGATGCGTGCTTGGCAGAGATACGGCGTTCAACTGGTTCTGCGAGGGATCCGCAGGCTGCTGCGTTTGAGAGTACATCTCGATCGCCTTGTTCACGATAGACATGACTACGTTGATGTCCTGATACGACGCTCTGAGCACGATGGGCTTGCTGGTCATTTCAATGCTCTGCATGCTTTGCGCGTCCGTGGATCGGTTATCCAGAGAGAAGGTCATATCCACCTCGTCCAAGATCCGCACGCTCTCCGATGGCTTGTTCATCTTCACCAGAGACATACCTAGCCTCTGCATGTTGACAGCCAGCACTCTCTGCAATCTGATGAGTTACACAATCGCGAGAATGAATTATATAGAGGACGTACCTGTTGGGACATGAGGAACTGGCTGATAGATAGCGTCAGCGCCTGAGACTCGGGATCTGCGTCGTTCTCCAACACGCTCAGCGAAACGTCGTGAAGGTCGACGCGGAAGTCCAACGCCCGGGCATCCGCCTCTTCCTCCGTCGGTTCCGCCTTACGAGTAGTCTGAGTAACTCGGGTATTCTCCGTACGAACAGTAGTCGCGGTTTCGATGGGAGAACTCTCCTTCTTGAAGGCGCTCATGAAGAACTCGAGCAGCGCAAACACCGGGTCGATGGTGAAGATGACTTTCGGTGAGTCAACCGTCAACACAGCTAAACTTGGTCCATTGCCAGATTGGGTGTACAGGAGCATGAACTGGTTACGATCATGGCTTGCCGTGGGAATGATCTCTCTGAACTTCGACGTTCCCGGCCGAGTGTTGCTCATGAGGAACGACTTCAAGACGATCTGTGCTTCCATGGCACCATCCGAAAGCATCTTCAAGCGGAGACTATTGTCGTTCAAGGCGAACCTTGCAATACCATGCTGCTTGAGGTCGTCCTGATGCGTGGCGGATGCGTCGTATAGATGGAGCTTCACTGCCCCCATTGTAACCAAAACATCGAGTTTCGTCCAAGTCTTACTGGCGGCGCCAGGGGGAGGTCGTAACTCGGGTTGGAGACTCGTAGCTGCTCTGGAGTCTCTTGAGGGTGTGGACGTGAGGTTGGGTCTTGACTGTAATGTGGAAGTAGGTGGCTCCACAGGCGTCTCCGACGGAGGCGCAGAGAAGACGCGAGGGACAGCTTGCATCACTGCCATGAGCAAGCAGTATTGCGTTTGGGTCAACTGCAAACGGACATCCGACACTACAACATTGATCTGCGACACATTAGCATAGAGTCGAAGAACATGAGCTGTCTACACACCTGTGTCTCTGGGAAGTCCTCAGTCGTCGTTGATCTATCAACGCCACTCAGCTGCTTGACATCCGCTTTCACATCGATGTCGTCGATGATCTTCAGCTCAGATGGGCCAGAGTCAAGGAATAGCTGGGACTTGAGCTGAATCCCGTTCAAGCTAGCAAGGATATGGTTAACGGTAAGATCTGGCTGATTCTTCGCGCTGATTTCTCCTAGACGCATGACAAGGTGGTCCCTCGACTGGGCAGGATCCGAGGGTAGGATCACGATAGGAGACTTGACGGAAATCTCGTACTGCATCCTAACGAGCTCGATCTCCGAGGCGGACTGAACGGCAGCCTGGGCTGCAGCATCGTACAGGCCTTTCAGGGTGGCTAGCTGCATGAGGAAGAGGTAGATGTCGTGAAGCGGGCCTTCGAGGAAATGAAGCTTGACGGAGGCGGCACGCAGGTATACGGAAGAATTTATCCCGTTGTAGTCTGCTGCCTTGGTATCGAAAGTTTGATAGCGGAATTCGGCGAAGTTGTCCCCTTCGATGGACATGATCTGGTTGAACTCTGGTAGGACCTGGTGAACGGACGAGTCGTTGCTCAGAGCCAGACTTCCGAGTCTCACGCCGACATTCAACGTCCCAGACACCAAGAGCACCATCACGTCCGCTGTGGAGAGGGATAGCGTAGCGAGATCCGTCTCTTCTCCCAACAATTTCACTGGGCACATTCTCAGCTTCCGACCACCAAAACGTTGATTGTGCCAGTGTACTCACCTTGGACGCTGTCCAGCTTGATCTTCACCCGAATCTTTCCGTCATCGCTCTGATCTTGCTGGGGTGCAGGCGGAGACAGCTGCGAAGGTGGCAAGACCTCCAGCGTCGGGCGCTCGGGCACGGGCTGCGGCGCGGCTTGTATACTGAGGTCGTTCTTCTTCGGCACGAATGTAGTCATGACAAAGTCATACAGTGCGATAACGGGCTCTGGCGTCGCCCGGAAGACGAACGTCGATATCTGCACATCGACGCTCTGATTGATACCCTCGTACACAGTCATGAACTCGGGGTGAGTCTTCTGCGCTCTCTTGTATTGCACCTTGAGGAGATCCTTGTTAACAGTCTCTTCCGACTCCACCGAAGACATGAATTTGAGTGGCTCATGACCCTCTTGCAACAGGTGCATTGTCAACGACCTGCGCAGAATACATGAGCTTCTGTGAGTGAGCAGAGTAAGAAACCCACTGACCGTAGCGTGATGTCCACTTTCATGTCATGCTTCGCAAGGCCGAAATCGAGGTTGAAGACATCAAACGAGACTTTTCCGAGCGGACGCTCCTTCCCATCGAGACCCGTCTTCGTGATGTACGCCTTTAGATTATCCACCGCAAAGTCAAGCACGAAGATCTGCTGCTGAATATCCGCGCCCAAGCTATCCTCAGCCTCGAAGAACTCATCGTCCTTAGAATTATCAGGATCTTCCTCATCGTCGTCATCATCGTGGTGCTCGTCGACATTATACTCCCTGCGACTCTCGAACAGAGAAGGCAAGTGAAATCCACTGGATACGCCTCTCGCCGAAGATTTCGCGGGAGCCTTTGATGCATCTGGGGTAGTGTCGTCGTCGTCGTTGAAGTGCGGGATGCACACGTCAATGAGGCGCATGAGGGCCTTGTACTTGGTGTCCGACAAGTTCACTTCAAGTGTGGGTAGCTTGCCCGAGACTTTGAAACGAGCTAGGTTCAGGGCGCTAGGAACGATAGAGTTGTGCACCTGGAGGCTAAGGCTGACTTTCTCCACGAGATGGAGAGAGTCGGCAGCGTCGGACGTGAGAGCGTCAAGGCAAGATTGCAGGTCGTTGCCGATGAGGAACTACGGTGAGAATGAGCACATGCTGACGTAGGGAATGTGACATCGACCTACCTGTGCATCCTCCAGCTTGAGCGAGACTTTGTCGTACATCAATGACTCCAGACGGTGATAGTCCTCGTCGTTGTACTTCTGATGCCTCTTCAGCTGAATCGTCTTGATAGCCTCTTTGTCAGCGTGGTCACTGTCGATAGAGATATGACCAGCATCGACGACAAGGTGCTTGCAGTCGTGTGTCGTAATGCTACAGTGGCCATGAGCAAAGAACAGTCATGTAGCGCAAGAAGCTCGCTCACTCTTCGGGGATGATGATGATGGGAGCATTCATATCCATACGAATATCCACTGTCTTGTGCGTCTGCAGGGCGAACTCCAGACCAGCTCTAGTCTCCTTTCGGAGACCTTCCAGCGTCTGACTAGCAACATCCTGTGAACGTTAAAACGATAAGCAAGCTCCTTCACCCCTGACACATCTGCAAGTCCTCACCAGTAGCGCCTCCACCGACTCCAGCTGACTTGCCGGCGGCTTGAAGAACTTGTAGACCGCTTCCACATAGCCCCTGTGATATATGATCTCCATGTGCCGCATCGTAAGTGTCAACGCCGTATCCGCTCTCTCATCCAACGGGTTCTTCTCGAACTTGAAGTAGAAGAACGAGCTCTCATCCACGTCAATTTCCTGACTCCCCTTCTTCTCATCGATGGGCAGGATCTTGATAGGTGCCTGGCTCTCCTTGACACGCACGATATGGGGGTACAAAGTCCCCTCTGTCGTCCCGTCGTAGACGCTGAACCCTCCAAGCGACACGGACGCCTCGAGGTTATCAGGCCGCTGGATGACCTTACTCTGCAGTGCATCAAACTGGATGGAAAGCACGTCCTGATCTCGTTCTCGGAGCACGAATGACCCGGTCTTCAATCGCGCCACTACGCACATCTTGAGCGAGTCCTTGGGCGCTTGGAAGCTGCTGATCAGCTCGGTCTTCTCGTCGAAGTCCAACACTTGATAGAGCTCCTTGCGCTGCTCCTCCGTCATGTCTCCGCCGAAAGCAGCATCGCCATCGGACTGTTGTGCGTTTGAGGAGCCCCAGAGCCACGAGCCCCAGGTCTGCTTCTGGTCGTGCGCTTTCCTCTGATCATCCAGGCGCTTCCTTAACGCTTGGTCCTTCTTCATGTCCGAGCGTGCGATCGAGCGGTAAAATCTGATATCCTCGTAGGAGAGGCCCTTCTCCAGAGCAGTCAGAGTATCGGCATCCTGCGGGAAAGGAGATCCACATCAGCAAATGGCCATCTCCGAGGGAGTAGATCTTTGCATACAGGCCCGGTCATGGATGGATTCAGACTCTTCTTCTTGAACAACTCCACATATCTTCTTCGCTCGTCTCTACGCTCTGCGAAGTAACCCCACGTCCACTTGCGGTTCTTCTCATGGACGCTGTCGAGAATAGCTTTGCCGGCAAACTGTAGCCTTGCCCTGGCTGGACTGTGGGTGAGCTGCGCTTGATCGGGTCGGAATTTGCGATACTTGAAGAGGTAACATCATCAGTGTAAAGTCGTGTCAGCAGGCGGGTCGTGACGTACCTGGCGCTGCCTCACATAAACGTGATACATGTCCACCAGCGAGATCGCATCGCGATATTGGTTGCTGTCCAGCGCAATCCCGATATCGTCGAACAAGAGCTGCACGTCAAACCTGGGCGTTTTCGAGTCTGTCCCATGATTGACGACGACCTGAGCAAAACCCACTCTAGAATCAGAATGACTACTCCATGGAGGTGAACGCGGTTTGGACTCACACGACCTTCACCCGACACCGGTTTCAAGATGAACTGGTGATCCGCGGTTGCCTCGTCAGAGATCTGTTCATTCGAGTCAGCGCGGTGGACCGTGGGATAGATGCTGCGGTACGGTGAAGGCGTACCATTCCACGGAACTTGTCCAGAGACTCTGACAAGGGCAATCCAGCCATACTCGGAGTATCTGTATCGAAGTATAACGCCAAGGAACGAAGTTTCGCCAGCTAAGATGAATGTTTAGCTCTCTACAACATACGAAAAGCATAAACTCATTCACTTTGCGGATTGCACCAGCCGAGCTCTCGATGAACGCAGCCTCCCAATTCTCATTGACTGAGCTGGCGGTAAATCCCGCAAGTGTCACACCAGCAGCGAATGGATGCTTTGAGAATGGTCAGAGTCATGAGTCTTTACTTTCCGGGAATAGCCTGCCAAACACTCACGCCGGGAACGCTCAATTTATCTTCATAGCGGATATGTATGTTCTTCACCGTCACTTGAACATTGTTGATGATCTTGGCGATCAACGACTGCACTAATCCCTGCTGCTGAGGTGAAGAGCCTGTTTAATGAACGTCAGATTGAGTACGCTGCGTGACCGAGGCACCGTTATCCGTACCTTCCTGGACCTCGGCTCCTCCTTTCATATGCAGCAGCTCCGCGTTCTGCAGTCGCTCAGCTTTAGCTGCCTGCGCCCTGTTATCCTCTTCTTGCGGATCAACGTCTGATTGTGGCGAAGGTACCACGAGCAGGAAGATGTCTTCCACGTAGATCTCCACTGGCTGATTACCCAAGTTCATCCAATGCAGGGATAGAGTGAAGTGCCCAAGATGTCCTATAGGTTGTTTGAGTACGTCAGACATAGACCACGACGAGCGAAGTCAGCAAGCAGACCTTCGAGGACATCGACAGGTAATCTGAACTTGTCAAGCGCGCCTTTCTTCAGACGCAGCTTCCCTAGTGATATTTTACCTATCGAGGCGCGTAACCCAAGTAAGTATCGCGTAGACAGCTAGCAAAGAAGCTCGTACCTTGGCCGATGCCATAGCTAACTTGATTCATGTCCAAGTTCTCGACATACGGTGCGAGAATGCGATTGAACAACTAGTCATCGTCAGAACTGCCTTTGAATCAGAACCGCACGGTAGCTTACGATGTTCAGCACCTCCTTTCCCGGGTCTAGCCACCACATGGCTGGAAAGGATTGTTAGCGAAGGATTGTGGTATTGGATAATGGATGTGGGTATGTAAACGAGGAGGAGGAGATTTGAGTAGTATTACGTCACCTGGGAGTTTGTGATGGGACACGACTGAACCTCAATTGAACCTGGTTCAACTTCAGACTTTCAAGTCGCGATCGCGACGCGCCGTCTCCCGCGATCACAGGCGTGCATTGCATGTCTCAAGCACCCCAGTTTGCCTCCTTCAGAATCAGAGGCCGAGTTCTCCTGAGAACAGCCAGATTGAAGTGGGAGAACGTTAAAGTTCTGCTGAATGTTGAGCAGAGAAAACGGGATAAAGATAAAGCTAAAGACCGGGGCTCTGAACCTCAACTTGTCTGGACCTCGTTTGAGCGTCTCTGAAGGAACCCTGCAACGCATCCAGATCGGGTGCATACGGATTAGGATAATTACCTCGTGACCGACCGGCGACTGAATAGCAAAGTACTTAAGGAAGCTTGCCCAAACTTAAATCTCATTTCGGATCCTCCCCCCTCCTCCTTCAACTCGTGTGATCTTCCCTTGCTCCTCTACTCTCCTCGGAATGACCTCTATTATGACTGCTGCACACTCGCCCATCACCTTCAACGACGCCGCTGGTAACGACCACACTTTGAACTTGAACGAGGTCAGTTGCGCCGAGCGAGCCATCAATATTGGCTCGTGTTTACCGCCGTCTTTCGTGGGCGTCGTGGACTCATGTATTTCTGCTGCTAGCTCAACGACCTCCATGCCGCCGTCGAACCCTTCACCTCGTGAGTAACTGTGTACCTTGCCCCAGCTTTACCCCACATCTCTCACACGCACTACCCCGCCTGCAGATCTATCATCCGTTCCGGGCAGTCTTCCGTCCACCTGTACTGCAAGGTGCCCACCTGGTCACACTCGGACACCTGTGAGTAAACATGAGCTGGCTGGCCAATTAACAGTGTCTCATCCCCACCCAGGCATGGATCTGCACGACTTGCACGAGCTGCGATCTCGACTGCTTCTGTTCATTCCCTCTCTGCTAAGATCCCTCCGGTCATCAGGGGTACGCTCCCCTATTTCAAATACTCCTCAGCTCAACAATGACGGGCGCTGACCACCACCTCCTCCTCAGGTCAAGGCATCCTACAGCCTCGCGCCTTCCGATACTTCTCTCTGCGTCGTCTGTGCCTTCCCTCCCCAGTTGTCATCTCAAGCCAAGGCCGCAGCCGCGGTCGTACTACAAGAACAAAAGTGCTCCAAAAGGTCCGTACTGTGCCCTTGGCCGAAATCATCTGCCTCGCTGACCACCGCCTCCATCAGAGAAAAAGCCATACTTGTCGACATGGATCAAGGTCCCGCGCTTATTATCACGTAGCTCCCCTTCCCTTGTCGTGTCCTCACCCACCCCTGCTTTCCACGTTGCGTTGATATGATTCATGTCCTGTTCCCCTTTTTTCCTTGTTCTTCTGTCTGTCTCCCCCGCCTCATCGCATATGACTAGTAGCTAGCACCATTCCATTCTGAAGTTGGCGCATGGATCTCCCTCTTCAATCTCAATCTCATGGACCTCCTCTCCTCTGTAATGGTATTGCGTGGTTTCTTTTCTCTTACTCTTCCGCCTCTCTCTTCTTCACCCCACCAAAAAAACCGTTCCACCCCTCCAATTCCATCCTATTGCATAGACCGTCGTCGATAGTGTAAGATACTATGTTCTGCCCTGTGTATAAACAACCAACCCTTCCTAATGATCTATCTCTCTTGGGCGTCCGCGAATCAGGAGCGCCTCATTCACACAACGGGTCCCGTGGAGGCCTTGACAGTGTGGCGCTAGCAACTTGAGGCGGGAGCAGGGCGGCTCCTGCCGCTCATTCCGCTGTGAGCCACAGGATCGGTCAACTTACCGGTACCAGCCAGAAATATCACGCTCAAACTTCCAATATTGTCAGCCTGGTGGTGGAAAGCTCCGCCTCCGCTTCAAAGTCATGCAGTCGCGTTTGATCATGAGCTTGCTTGATTGGAGTTTACCCAGAGCTCAACAGGCAGAACGCACGACGTCGTCGTATTAATAGACAGACAACTGTGGGTTCTCCGAATTTACTACGGTACTGTAGAGTAAACAGACAGGATTCCCGGGCCTGCGTCGATTCGATAAAGGTAAACTCCCGCCTGCGTAGCGACACCACCGGACCGAACACCGGACCTCGATCCCTCCACACAGCGTCCACAGCGGCGACATCGACGTCAATAACGTCGTCGTCCAACGCAAATTACCTGACGAATTTGAACAACGGGAAGGCGGCGAGAGAATCGTCGTGCGCCAAGGGTCAAATGGGTTTATGGATCCGCAGTCTTCTCGACTCGTCAAAACGTGGACGCAGCCGGGCGTGGAGAGATGATGATCAAAGAAGTCGAAGCAGTCTCTTGCTAGCCAGCCTCGTGTATCCGTGGGTGCTTTCGTGGTACAGAAAGCCTAAACGTAACAGGACACGGACAAGTTCAGTCAACCACGGCTGATCACGGACAACCTAGAGGCTAGCCTGATATCGTTGTGATTATTCTATCCCTCTCGACCTCCGAGGGTTACACCGAATGCGGAGCTCCGTCACAGTCAACCTCGATGGCGAGCGTATCTCTGCTGTTCCTCCGACGACCATGGCCTCCAGACACCACGTTGCAATAAATCACCTCATATCATCTACCCACGAGCGTCAAGATCCAAGTTTTAAGGTTTTGTGTAAGATCTCCTTGCAAGTACATTATCTCAGCGCCGACCGTGGCGCCGGCACCTTGCATCGAGACGACCCAGACCTCCGAGCCATTGCCGGGCACGATAACCACCTTCGCCCAGCCTTCAGCCGAAGATAAGAAAGCCTCGAGTGCGTTCGCGGGCAGTGCAAGGAGATAGCTGGCAGTTGTACATCAAATTCTTGATAAAGAGCAGGAGAAATATCGCCAGCAACGAGATAACAAAGTACGCTGGGGAAGCCCGCCGTCTCCAGATTCCGGCCCGAAGATCTGAGAGAGGCTGTAACCGAGCCAGTCCATTTCCAACTCGAGCCGACCAAACGTTAGGTGCGAATAGCAGAACGTCCGCAATGTCACTTGAAGTGGAAGTCATCCATTTCTGCCATTGGACGTAGACAATGCACGATGGTCGTAGATGAGGTAGATATCCTTCGCGCGATTAATGCCAGTCGACACTCTACCACCCGAAGTCCATCCCCACCCGGACTCATTGACAGGGCCATTTTTGGAAGCTTTGAGGCCCCGGAGGGTCGGTGGAGGCGAGTGTTTTCCAAGTCGTGTGCCATCACTCACTTTTTCCGTGGGACCACGGGCTTGGGCAAACTCCAACGGTTACGCTGAAGCCTAAGAATAGATAGATGGCACATTTAAGTTAACACACGAGCAGACGCATACTTAAACTTTCAGAGATGTAAGATGGAAGGTGATTTGATTATACGGGCCTGTGATGTAGTACTCGCTCAGGAATGCAACCAACATACATTTCGAGGCGCACGATAATCCAGACTCTGCCATCCTTGAGCTACCATCCCCATCGGAGGAACAAGCAGTGCCTCCTCCTCTCCACATTCATCTCACCTAGAACGTAGTTGAAAGTAACGGTTGTTGGTCTAACGAGATGAAGGTCAGAGGCGTCACTCAGTTCAAAGAACACAGACTTACGCGGGGGCGGACTCGCAAGAACATCAACATACGCACAATATACATCTCCTCCATACGCGTTGAATCCATCCGAGAGGAATGTCCAGCTGGCCTCATCCAGGGCAGAGACACGAACGTCAAAGGGGCTCACCAGGACATACCTCATCGTCACACCGACGTGACTCATGTTCGGTCGCTGTCTCTGATGCGAGTTTGCAGCTCTTCAATCTTGCTGTACCCTGTGGCTGGCCCCCGATGGGCGCTGCGCTATACTGGCAGCTGAAAGATCCAAAGGATCACTCCATCTTGAACTCTTTCAGCAAGATATGCGTCGAAGAGGGAGTTGTTGGGAGCGAGCAGAACGACAAGGGTGTTGAGCCCGTCCATGACGTGAAGGTCGCTGCCGTATTCGGACAATCGTTGCATGGGTAACGGTACGTAGAGCCATCCAAGGAGGGTACTCGTCTGGCAAAGCCATTTTCTCCCGCAGATCTTCGACGTCGAATGCGGTCGTTTGTTGTTCATCTTGCGTCTTTAGCGTGATGTTGCGGACTCCGAACTCGAGATCCCCGGTGCCTGCCAGTGTGGGCCAGCTCATTATGGTGGTGGTGGTGGTGGTGGGGTGTGATGAGTCTCAGTCCCAAAAGCTGTGAGTCACGTAAGCCATGATAACGGTGGCCCGCTTTCGGTGTATCGGTGCCATGGGCGAAGAGCAAGAGAAGGCAGTCGGTCCAAGAGCGTGTCCATCGTGTGTGCGGAGAGGGAGACTCGAAGAGCCCATGAATTATCGTGGTGGTATAGGAAGAGCGAGTACGGGCACATGACTCGACCTGTACGGCCCATACTGTAGGTGCTGTTCTTGATCTTCAAGTTCAAGCCCGACTCAACTTCAGTTACATCTACACGCGAGGCCACGCACAGACTTTCAATGTTCATAGACGAAAACCAACAGATAATCCGATCAAGTATACCCGGTGACTACTGCGAGTAAGCATACCTACCGCCGGTGGAGCACCGCAAGAGCTATGTAGATAGCTCACTCCAGCACAATCTCGTGCTGCTCAGCCCAACGACCAATCGCCAGCCCAATCTTGTCAAAGTATCTCAGCCTCGCGGAAGACTTCTTCGCCTCCGCCCACTCCCCCGCTTCCACCTCTCTCTCAATCTGCTCCAACGTCTCCTTCACGTTCCCTGTGCATCGCAGCATCAGACACACCCATTCATCTCATTCCACCAGCCAAAAATGGGGACGTACCGTCGTTGGTAGCGGAGATGGTTTTCACCTCTTCCAGCGCCTCCGGCCCCGCATCCTCAAGCTGCTCCATGATATCGATAACCTCCGCCACGAACGAAAAGTCGTCCACCTTGTCCTCTTCACTCACGGCGTGCCCATTCAGAGCAAGTACGTACTCTACCCGTTTCATGGGCCGCAGCAGACCCTGGTACGCCTCGTTGATCAGCGACGACAGGTTCTGCGCAATCGCGTGCTTATCCTGAGGAGTGTCTTTTCAGAGGTCGATTCTTACAAGAGTAACGAAAGCAACGTACAGATCCTTTAGACGCCCATGTATCCGGATGACAAGCCGCTTGAGCGTTCCGGAACTCTTTCTTCAGCTGCGCCGTATCAATCAAGAACGGGTTCGGGTCGTACGGCAAGCCAAAAATCGAGTGGTACGTTTGGGAAGGGGGTACAAGGGCGATATAATTGCAAGATGGGCACGCTGGTAACCGAGTCGGCAGCTGTTTTGAGCATGAAGGGCACAAGGACGACGTCGCAGAGTTTGTTGACTGTAGTCTTTGACCTGCATAGTGGTATGCTGGCCGGTGTAGTCTAGAGACCGTGTAAAATGGTCTGTGCAGTAGTGGAACACGAGAGAGCGTTGTTCTGAACATGGAGGTTGGTGGAAAGATGGAGTGCGCGGTCGAGAGCGTACTCAATCATTGAAATCATTCTCAAAAACCTGGGCCTCAGTCAGAAGCGTCATCAACGCGCACATGACTGAACAGGGTCATATGACCGCGATTTTTGGTGTTTCTTCCGCCACCTGCGATCTCGGCTCTCTCTGTGGTCTCTTTGTTCGCACCTTCGTCTATGTTTACTGCTTGAAAGACTTCTATACCAACTTTAGACGCCACACTCCAGCTGCAAAGAATCAAGCATCCTGGAGGCCGGCGGAACTATGAAGGTCGAGCATTTGGCAGACGCGTACTTACTCGTCAATGAATCTGAGGGAACAGCGCCGCCTACCCGCGGTGTTCTTTCTCCTTTTGCTCGTCAAGGCCCTCTGCTTTGTGCTCTGAACTCATCACGCTCGAATTTCCCCGCCTCTGTATGTCCGAAGGGATCAGACTAACCACCGTAAGTCATTCAACGCTTTCGCACTGCGCTTCAACGATCCTCGTCCATTGTCATCGCTTGTCAATGAGCTGAAGCGTCGCGATGGATATATAACATCCTCCTCGTCGGTCGATGGAATCATCACGCAGTCAAATACTTCCTTAACGAGCTCAAACACTCATCCGCCCAAATCTACACTTTCGCAACCCAGAGATGTCCGCCCCACAGTACCAAAACTCCCTCCACACCCCCGTTCCCTCTTCCAAAAATCTCCAGCAACAGCTCGCTTTCTGCTGGAAATCGAAGCTCGGCTCCTTCTTCGAGCACCGCGTCTAGATGAACATCTAGAACTGGATACTCGGGGTGAGTACTTTGACAATTCTTCCACGGTGCACTGGGCTAACGCTTACTTCTTAGACAGCCCAAACAGCCCGACTCTCTTCCTCCACCGCCGAAGCGGTTAGAAGTCCGCGCACATGAAGAAGGATCCAAGCAGGACTCGGAGTACCGCAGCTTGGCAGATCGAAACCTCACGTCAAGGCCCGTCGACTTCCGAGTCGATGCAACGAATGACGCCAGGAGCACTAGATAGACGGCTCAACTTCTTCTTGTAACACCACCTTAGATGCGCTGCAATTTGTATACTGTCTCCCACATGAACCCACAGGCTCTCGAACAAGCATCGAAGAATATTTCATTGTTCTATCGTACACAGCACCATCCTTCTGGAGAGCATTACAACTTCACGAACACACTCTTCGTCTACATGATCAATTCCGAGTCAGCCACGAAAACTCGCAAAACCAGAACAGAACGTACCTGCTTCCAAGCGGAAAGCGCATTCGGGCCTAGCTCGCGGCCGATTCCCGACCTGTTGCCATGTTCAGAACGCAGAGCGGGCTGAGAGTGTGTTAGAGAAGTGCTCACTGCTTATAGCCGCCAAACGGCATGTCCAGAGAGATCGCTGGGAGGTGGGAGACTGGTGAGACAGACGTGCGTGAAAGGAAGAAGAAAAGACGTACTAGGACTCGTGCAGTTAACGCCGACCCTAAATTAACAGACCAAGCGTGAGTTTACACGAAGCTACGTTGCGATAGGCGGACGACCTACATCCCAGACTCCAGCGCCGCAGCGACCCGCGTCGCACGATCAATATTCTTCGAGAAAACAGACGCATACAAACCAAACTGAAAGGTATCAGCACAACGCACACGGCAAGAACAGAGTAGACGAAACGCACATCAGTATCATTCGACCTTCTCACCGCCTCCTCCTCCGTCTCGAACGTATTCACAACCGACACAGGCCCAAAGATCTCCTCCCTCGAAATCGTAGCCTCATCCTTCGCATCGGTGAAAACCGTAGGCTGGATGAAAAATCCCTACATATCGTCGTTGTCAGCCTCCTCCCCGCATTGAACGATGAAGAAAAACACGAACCTCCCGATCAGGCGCAGACCCCCCAAACAACACCTTCCCCTCCGTCTTCCCAACCTCGAGATACTTCTTAATCTTCTCATGCTGAACCCGATCGACCTGCGGACCATGTGTCGTCTTCTCGTCGTGTGCGCTCCCAATGACGCTCGCTTGCGCCTCGATAGCGCTTTGGTACAATCCGAGGAACTCTTTGATGATGCTGGATTGGACGTAGACGCGGGAGCTGGCGATGCACTGTTTTCTCCGTTCATGAGTGACGTATACGTGATGCGCTGAGCAAGGATGACGTACAGCTTGACCAGCGTTCATGAGGATCGAGTAGGCCAGTTGCTTCGCTGCGGACGGGAGGTCTGCGTCCTCGAAGACGATCGCAGGTGATTTACCACCCCTGGAGTCCTCGTCAGCACGCGTGGTAATTCTAGCATTCACACGGAGGCTTACAGTTCAAGGGTGACGACCTTCAAGTTCGATTGGCCTGACATCTGCTGGATGAGTTTCCCTACAGCGAGCGAGCCTGTGAACGACAGCTTGCGGATGCGCATGTGCTGCAGAAAATGGGATCAGCGTCACGACAGGGCAGGCAGGATGGAGACGCTACCAGAGCAAGCGCAGATCCGACGGTGGGACCATACCCAGAGAGGACCTGGATGAGGCCCGGCGGGAAGCCGGCTTCGAGAGAGAGTTTCGCGAGGATGAGGGGCTGTGGAATAGATTGCGGTCGATCAACAGGGCGTCGATTGGTGACGACGGGTGAGAGGACAGACCGTAAGGGGCGCTTTCTCGGATGACTTGATAATGATAGCATTGCCGGCGCCCACTGCTGGTCCAACTGTTGCGCAATGTCAGTGCGGACGAACAGACTCGAGAAGGCGAGACCCTCACTTTTCTGCACGAACATGAGCATGGGGACTGCAGGAAACCGGCATCAGGTCCATCAAGGTGGAAGGTGAAGGAAGCACGGACGATTCCATGGCAGAATACCTGTTCAGTCGGTCAGTTCTCTCCTTTGACACGAGTAGCAAGAAGCATGGCTCACCAGCGGTGACCCCAAACGGCTGGTTAAGCGTGTAGTTCAGCTGACCCGGTGTGTTAGTCGACAGCGTCGAAGTTGCCGTTTCCACGAGCGATGCAAAGTAGTATAGCGCCGCGGACACGATCCGAACGTCCCACTTGAGGAGGGAGATGGGTCTATGTGAAGAAAGCCAATCAAAATCAGGTCATCTGAGCCACTGTGTACTGTATTCTGCTCGTACTTTCCCATGGTCTTGCACTCGACCTCGGCGAGCTCCTGTCCATTCGCTATGATAAGATCTGCTAGCTTCCTGAGAGCTGCCGCCTTGACGGAAGCCGACGTCGCGCTCCAAGCAGGCCAGGCGGCTTCGGCGTGCTTCACGGCTACCTCGACGTCTACACCGTGATGTTGTCAGGGTGCTGTATCAGCGGATAATAAACCTGATGACGCACCTTCTTTGTCCGCTTCATCGACCTGGAACCACTCTTTACCCGTGCTAGGGTCGACGAGCTACACGCACACAATCAACATAAGTAGACGCTGAAGGCATAGTACGAACGAAGCGCACCGTCATCTGTTTGCCAGAGATGCATGGCGTTTCCTGTCCGTTGATGAAGAGTTTGGATGTGATAAGCATTCTAGGGAGATATGGCGACAACTGGGTGACTGGGTAGTGGTAAGCAGAGAGAAGGTGATAAGTGCGCTGGATGTGTAATCATCTCGCAGTGTGAGAAAGTGCAGAGGCATCTGACCAGACGCAATGATGGAGCGAAAGTTGGTCAAATTGGCAAATGGAAATCTGCGCATCCATAGCGTACCCGTACATCTTGCGTGCATGCATCAAATTGGCGACGAGGAGAATATGTGCAGATAGGTAGTTGGTCAAAGAAGTGTTAGAATTTCAGGTGAGCTCGAACCATGATGATATTTAGCAACCTATTCCAGCAGAGCAAAGAGCCTCCGAAGTCCCACCTATTCAGTCGCGGTCATGTGATAGTTTACAAAAAGTGTTGTCCTGGTTCCAACATTTCTCTTCTTACCACCATGCTCTTCTCGTCCAATATTCTTCCACCGCCTTTGCTCTCGCGACGAAAGACAATGTACGATCACGATTATAAACTATCCAAGAAACGTCAACTCCCCACGTATGCAGGCTACGACATCCCCGCAAAGGTCTTCACGGATCTGGCATTCTCCTTTGCGCACGTCCGCGGCAAGTACCTCCTCGGCGATCTCCGCACCAGGCTCAACGCGAGCTTGGTCTTCAACTCTTTGAAGCAGGCACCTCCGCATGAAGGTACATGTCTTTCCGTGTCTTTCTACTCTCACTGTCCCATCCAGGTCTGACCGTATTATCTGCCCAGTCTTGTATCCCCCCGAGTTCGACGCTGACCCTGATTGGGCCAAGAAGGACAAGGAGGATTATCTCATCTAATTCTTTCCCATCCGTCCCGCTACCACTAACGAGATCTACGATTCGAAGTCGTATAAGCTTACCCCAACAAAGGAAGACCTTGAATTCTTGAGCAGATTCAAGGATTGGGTGACCTCGCTCGGTGGAGAATCTGATCCCGACGGGGCGACGTTCAGGGCTGTGCCTCCCATATACGAGATGGAGGATCATGTCGGTGTAAGCAATCGATTTTTCCTAGCTCTGTCTTCGTACCATCTCACTGATTAGCGTGTACCGCAGTACGTGCCTTAGTTTTCACATTCTACGAGTAACGGAATAACCTTATTGTTGTACACTACTATGTCCTTTTTGGACCAATATGAATGGCTATATCGCTTTCCTGGGCGAAGGTCTGTGCCGCGTCGCCCTTGCGGTCATGCTGTTTATCTGGTTATGTTCGTTTTCTACCACTGAGGGAGCAATTCATGACTCATGAGAGATGCGGTGTGGTCACAGCCTACCGACACACACAACATCGTATTACATTCATGCATGAGTTAGCTAGCCAAACCGCCAGCCTTTCCAAGTCGAGCGGAGCTCTAGCCCACTGTGGGCAATGTATGCGCGATGACACAGGGAGCCTCAAGCCGAATGCCAAAAGGGGGTTGATGCAAGGCCTGGCCGTTTCGCACAGGATAGAGCCGAGCACTTCCAGTGCTAGCTTAGCTGCATCAGAATGAGTATGATTTCAGATAACGGTGAGTGATTGCAGGTGCGCCTTGGTTCTGCGATGTACTACTAGTCAAGCGTGGCAAGGCCTCCAGCTCCGGAGAGGGTATTGATTGCGAGCTGTATATCAGGGGTCGAGCCAGCAAGCGCGGGCGACATCGTGGTAAATGACAAGATGGTACAGGTTCTGGCAAGGGAGCTCCAGGGCGCGGCGGCTTACCGGTCTAACCCAGCCCAACCCTAGCAAGTCGTAGGAGCGACTCCCAAGGTTGACCATCATGAGGTGTTGGAAATGGTTTCTACCCCAAGCATACTTGCTCAAGCACGAGATCAAAGTCCAAGCTCCGCAGTCATGAACAGCAATAACGGTATAGTGTGCCTAACGCAACAATGAACGAGGCATAAAAGTAGAAACGGCAGGAAAAAAAGAAGATACAACATCTGAAAAATCCAACGAAGATCGGGACCGTGCCTACAAACAAAACCAATCGCATAACACCGAATCGCGCAGTCCCTCAGTCTGACCCCCTCGCAAAGCATCGCCAACGCCGCTGCCTCCTACTTACCGCCCCTCCTACTTCCGAGTCCTACCGTCCAGCATTATCCCTCTCACTGGCTGCCGCCGCCGCCTCAACACTCCTCAACCACCCCCCAACCTCGACCCAAAACTCCCTCTGCCTCCTCGACTTCAACCAAAGCGGCACCAACGACAGATGATGCGCATCGTTCAACGTGACGACGTGCCATCGTCCCGGCTCAGGTACACCTCCCCTGTCGTCGGCTGTAGATTTCTCACCAAGCGTCGTTTCTTCGTGCGTACACCGCGTCGCGCTAAACCAGCCACGAGATGAATTGAGATAGAGAGAGAGGCGGAGGGGGAAGGGAACGTACCTGCAAGCCAACGGATGCCACTGCGAGAACAACGGTACCACCCCATCGTTCGCGTGATATTCCTCACCCAGTACGCGGGGTATCAGCGCTGCGCGCTCTGGGTCTTCTTTTTCGGGTTGGGATCTAGATATGGGGATAGTGGTGTTGTGTGGGATAATATTGGGTGGGATAGTGCTGGGTGGGACGGTGGTAGTGGATTCGTCCGTGATGATAACCTCGTTTGGACTGGTATGCCGTGGAGTGGTCTCATTCGCGAATATGAACGAAGGTGTCGGTTTCACCGCCGTGTAGTCGAACGACGCGAGCAGCTTGGAGCAAATATACATAGGCGGAAGGAGGAGCGTAGCTAGAATCGGTGCATGCGCAAAACCGTCATCAGACTTCTTCGTCTGTCGATATCACATCGGGAGTCAGCAGTGACGCAAAACAAAACAACATGCGCACTCACACAAACCGCCGCCCAACTCCGATACCAAGTCCCACCCCACACCCTCCCCTCGCCCTCGCCCTCCCTCTCCTCCGCCGCCCCAAACGTAACATCAAACGGCGTCGCATCCCGACTCTCCGCCCAATCACTCTTCCACAACTGTCCACACAACTCCAGGACGCTCGTTTCGTAGAGAGACATGGAGCGGGATTCGGTGTGGAAGTCTAGCCAGGTGGGGAGGAAGGGAGAGACGTAGGAGAGGACGTGGACGACTTTTGTGAAGAGGGAGCCGAGGGAGAGGGGCCGGACGGAGGGGGCGGAGGTGAGGCGCTCGCCGAGGATGTAGGAGAGTTGGGTGCCGCGGAAGGGGGAGGAGACTGTACGGAATAAGGTAGGTTAGGCGGGTGAGGCTCTGAAAGAATGGATATGTGCTTACTGGAGCTGATGGAAAGTATCATGTCTGGATGCGCGTCGGGGAAGAATCCGGTGGCTAACATGTGTTGTAGTTTGATTATTGTTGAGCCCCCCTGTTAAGTGGAGAGATTAGCGAGAATGCATATACGCGGTTTGGACATGGACGTACGATGGAGTGGCCTAGCATGTGTATTGGGTGAGTGGTAGACCACTGTGGGTATAATCCTGCTCCTCTGTCACGTCCGAATCGTTTGTGATTGTTCGCTGACGAGTGGGCCTCGCCATAGTCAACTACAGGCGCACAGTTCAGGCTATACTTATGCGCGCATAGATTGGGAATGAAGCTCACCAACGCCGCCCTTGATGGCGTAGTACAATTCGCACGCTCTGTCGTGAAGTGAACTGACTGGGCCAACGCTGCATATTCATGAGTTGACCACTTCACCACTCTGATCGCGAAACACGTACCTGGCAAACACCACTTGTCTCCTCGCGGTCGAGCCTGATTTCTCATCTCTCTCATCTAAATGCATATACTCCTCGAACTTTCCCCAGAGTAAAGCACCAGCAGTCCCGAAGAAGCCTTCAACGATGACCAAAGGGCATAGTGACAGCGCAGAATCACTGTTCGTCGTCGAGGGTATTTGCGCGTCTATTAGGTTGTGGGATAGATCTGTTGTGTCCATCGAGGCGGGCGACTGTGAGAGAGAAACTGCGGTCCATTTTTACAATCGCTGTTATTATGAATGTCGTGAGTGTAGCTGAGTGATACAGGTGAGCTCGAGATCGAAAGCTGAGGTGGTGACATCACTTTATCTCCGATCCCGCGGATCAAACACGTTCAGGAATCGTTCTGACTCCTCGTCGATCGTCCTGGATTTTGCCCCCGATTCGTCGAACAATGCATGTTGACTTGATGAGAACATGCTCTGTCATTCATTACTATAACGATTTCGAGATATTACTCGATACTTTTCTCCTCCTACTTCTACCTCCTCTTTCGACGCGTTTTTTCACGCGGTTTTTCGCGCAATATGGTCAAACGAGGAAAGGCTCAAGCAACGACAACAGTAGCGATCCAACGCAGTTTCCAAATCACAGACTTTCCTCCCGAGATATTCTCTACCGTGAAGCAATTTTGGCCTCTCGTAATATCCCACTGAACGTTGACTCATCTACCTACAGATACTCTCGCATGCTTATCCATCTGAGCTACTAAATCTCTCGCGTTCAACCAAACCCCTGCGCAAGATCCTCCTCGCACGTTCAGCCCGCCCTATCTGGAAACGCGCCCTGAAGAATCTCGGGCCCTTACTCCCCCCATGTCCCCCACACATATCCGAGCCGCAGTATTCTCACTGCATATTTGGGATGTATTGCTACGTAAGTACTCACCGCCCCTCAAGCCTCAAAAGTCCCACAGTCTAAGTTCGTTCCCCCAGTTCTGCAGCGCCGGTCCAACCAAACGTTATCCCCTGATCGAAGCCTGGGACTTTCGGTTCCACGTCTGCAACGATTGCTTCACCGCCCGTGACGTTCCGGAATTCGAGTCAGATTCAGAGCGTCTGATAGGCGAGCCAGAGCTGAACTTCATGATCCGATACGACTTGAAGAACTACACGACAGGCTCGGAGGGAAGAAGGATCGATCCAGAGAAGGTGCCTTGTGTAGAAAAGCGTCACCACTACCACTCATCCAGTCAGCATTGGCCTCCTTCCAGTCGTATGGTGTGTCCGGTACTGATATATTGGTTCAATAGAGTATTATCTATGCACCGAGGAACGCGAGCGGCATGAGGCGCAGTTGGCTGCGTTGCCTACGGATGCTGCGAGGGAGGAGTTCGAGACGGAGAAGGTCGCTGCCCTCCAAGCATGGAGGAAGGTCCGTTGGTTCAACAACAATTTTTCCTCAGGAGCTCGCTTATTCACGGGTGTCCCCTCAGATCAAGGACCAAAAGGACGTATGGAAGAAGGACTTTGACGAGCGCGAAAAGCCGCTCACCGAAGCACTCCTGAAGCAACGGCAGGAGCACAAGGACCGTCTCATCCCCGAGTGACTTTCTTTTCTCCCTATTCAAAATCCCGACGAAGCTGATCATTTACTGCACATGTTTAGAATGAAGCGTCGTATTCTAGAGCTTGGATGGGACCGAGAGGTCGCTCACGACGAGTCCAAAGCCGAATACGGCTCCGAGTTGAAAAAGAACACGCTGTGGAACATCCCCGCCTTTGAAATGATCGGCGAGGGGCCTCTCTCCCCAACTGGTAAGTCCTCGCCTCATCCATTTCTTTGCGGGTCATCTATCTGACCCTCACCTTAGTCTGGGACTTCCTCCTCCCCAAATTCCTCCACCGACTCAAACTCCTCCGCATCGGACGCATCAACGAAGAAGCCTCCTTCCGCCTCTCAGCCGCCGTCCAAGTTCTCGACGAACTCCGCGATGAGTTCAGCGTCAAACATTACATCGTTCCCCATGATGGCGACCTGTTCAAGATGAAGCCTATCCAAGACGCGATCTTTCGCGTATTCCGCCAGAGCAAGGAACTGGCTCCTGACCTGTCGTGGGAGAAGGAGGAGATCCAGAAAGAAGCGAGGAAGGCAATGGAGGAACATCTACCGGGATTAATCGACGACTGGGTAGAGGTGAAGAAGCGTGAAATATACGCCCTCGTCCCCGTCCCCAAATCCTCGTCGAAGAAGGACAAGAAGGATCCGAACCGAGCAGAAATCGACACCGTCCTGAACCTCGCCACCACCCTCTTCCCCATCCCCGACATCGACATCACCTACGCCCCCTACTCCCCCCTCACCCCCACCCAACTCCTCGCCTACCACGGCTCCGAATGCAGCGGCATCACCTCCTCCATCCCCCGCTCCCCCCCGCGAGGCGAATCAAACCAACTCAACCTCTCCAAAGTCAAGGTCTGTGATAGAGATAGCATGCTGGGCGAAGCAAGGGACGTTCATCCGAGTGTGTGGAGTTGCAGTGGGCCCGACTCCGAGGTACGATACTTTGCGGGGTTGTTACCGATCGTTGAGTGTGTGGTGAGGGGGTGTGGGATGGATCCGGGGGTGGCTACGCATGGGGAGTTGAGGGGCGCGACGGGGGTGGCGTTCAGGTGTGGGCATAGGCAGTGTTATGAGCCGGGGGTGAAGTTGGTGGATCAGAAGTTGTTCGGGGCGATGGATGCTGTGCGTTCCTTTCCTCGCTCATCTCTAATTTTGTTGCGGGAACTAACTTTCGATTTGTTTTGGGGGGGAGGCAGGTCCGACACTGGGTGAAGCATTATTGGGACCACTACTGGGCGCGCCGGATGAAGGGGAACCTCATAGAGTGCAAAGAGAACGAGGTGTACAAGAAACATTGGAACATTAGGGAGGTCTTGGCGAAGGATGCAGAGGACTTCGTGGTTGCTGTTGAGGATAAGTATGTGGCCGGGGGGCTTGGGGTTATGGAGTGGGGGTATTGCCAGTATGGTCAGGCATAGGGATTGTTGGTGTATGACTATGAATATCGATTTGTTTGCTTTCACCTACTGTACCGCTGAGATATTCTGGGACGGAATCCTTATCAAGTCAAGCTGCCGGTGTACAAGCGGGACAAGGTGGCATCATCAAACCCCGTTACCTGTTCAGCTGAAGTTGGCATACAGTGGACCACCACAAATCGACTTCGAAGTTCGAGCAGACGTCACTGTCGTCGTAAGCAATATACGAAATGGGTCGGAATGCCCAATTCTACACTCTCCAAGAGCCGCGCTCTTCCCAATTATTCTAAAGTTCGATCTATATATCTACGTCTAGCCGTAACGAATTCGAAACCCTCGCAAACCCCTACGCACGACCCGAGTCGTACGTCAAGTCCCCATTCCATCCATCCATGATCAAGCCCCAGTGCACGTTCCTCCCGGCGCCACCTGCGCTGGTGCTTTCCCAGCGTCCCGACGGGTACACCCAGAGACGTTAGTGATAGCCGTGGGGCAGGTAACCTGCTTGAAGTTGACCGATGGGTTGTCGGCGTTTTGGAACCAATCTGCGTTATCAAGGTGAGTAAAGACTGCGATACGTGATGGGGAGAGAGAGGGTGGGACTTACCGAAGCGCCAGAGGCAGCCTTTGACGAGCGCTGTGAGGGAATGGGTTGTTAGATACCTGAGTGGTTGAGATGAGAAGGATAAGATGTACCGCATGGGAGCTGGTAGCACTGATCGCGGTTGGCGACGCCTCCGTATTGAGCACCCTGCGCAAGTTACTATCCATTAGCCACAGTCCCGACTTGCAAAGTAATCAGGCTCAAGATGACTTACGCCATCCCAGCTACCGAACTGAGCGGGGCAACCGTGAGTGAACCATCCAAGTCCACCACCGGGCATCATGATATCGAAATGGTTATGCCCAAGGTCACCTCCAGTGTTGGTAGCTTGCACGATCTACGGTTCACGTTAGCATCGCGGCTGATTCGAAGCCCTGAGACTGCACGTACCATCTTCTTCCCAGCAACAGGCCCACTCGTGAACGCCAGCTCATAACACTCGCAACACCATGTCCTCTCATTCCCTCCAGCGATGTTCACGGCCGCGAACCCATACGCAGTGTTATCGTCCACAATCCAGGGCGACATGTTCGTGCAGGTGAACGAGTCTCCTCCGTCGCACCCAGATACGGCGTTCGGGTCTGTGAGGAGGGTGCCTTGCCTGTTGCAGGTGCGGACGGGGGTGTTGACGTCGGCTTTGCCGGACCATGAGCAGGAGGGCTTGCAGCAGTCCCTGTTGGATTCAATCATGGTCAGCTCAGGAAAAGGATGTTGGAGAAAGAGGTGGACCAACCAGTAACGCGTCGTTTTGCCGACACCGGATTGGGCAGAGACGGCGGCGACGAGGAAAGACAAGAAGAAGAGCTTGTTCATTGTGAGGAGAGGTGACTGGGGAGGTGAGGAAAAGTCCAGCTGGACGCGAGCCTTCTTATACTGGAACGACGGGGCCTGTTGTTCAGTTGTCTAAGCGTACTTTTTCTTGAGGATTACGTAGAGATACTGGGCGCCAGGAACCTAGTATGGAGGATGAGGAAACCCCTGGATACTGCCATAGTTCCGTGTTGTTGCCCACCGTAACGAGACCGGAGGCCAGCGGCTGCCCGACTCGATATCGAGCGAGTCCTCCTTGGACATCCTTGGCTCATTAGCGAGCTCACAACAGTGCCTAAATGGCATCCGGTAGACGCATTCTGGTAGTGCGCAAATAAACGGGAGTAAACACTGAAAGTTCTCTCGAGATACTAGGGCGCTATTGCGCATGATGTGGTAGTGAACACAAAGTATAGTGGCGCGGAGTGTGGCGCGCCCAGGCACTTACACCGCGGGTGCAGACTTTGCTCGTCGTCAAGGTCGCGGTGCTTATCTTCAATTAATTATACAGGGATGAATATGTATGTTTTTGGTGTATTGACATGGTTGCCTGCTCGGTGCTTTTTGCCAGGCGAACTTGACGTGTCTACACGACCGCGTTCGACCAGAGCTCAGAATGGACTGTGGTATGTGCTCGTGACCGTGAATATTGATCACGCGAGCGCGCACCGATAATTCGCCGCTTCCCGTCCTCGAGCATCCCTGGCTTGCTCTCGCACTTGATTATACCTATCACCAGGGAACACACTAAACTCTAACAACCAAACATGACAAAATACCCACAACGCTCCGCTGCCCTCTCCGCTCTTCCAACCCACTACGCCGAACCCTTAACCGCCAATGACATCAAACTCCTCGACTCTCCCGTATCTTCCATCGTTCAACAAGTACACGCTCGAACTATCACCCCACAAGATGTCCTCCAAGCCTACGCTAAACAAAGCTTACTAGCACACGTAGAAACGAACTGCCTCACAGAGATCATGATCTCCCAGGCTGAGAACGAATGGGCTCAGAAAGAGTCTTGTAATCTCGACGGACCATTGGCGGGTATGCCGGTGAGCCTGAAGGATACTGTGGGTGTGGAGGGATACGATGCGTGTATCGGATACTCGAGATGGGTGGGGAAGAAGGTGGAGAGCGATTCGCCATTGGTTCGCTTGCTCAAGGATGCAGGGGCCGTTCCATTCGTGAAGACAGTAAGTTAGGTACGCTCTCAATTGGGCCCACACTTATAACCCACGAAGCTCATCACAACCCCAAACAGAACATACCCATCACCCTCCTCTCCTTCGAATCCACAAACTCCGTCTTCGGACGCACCGCAAACCCCTACAACCCCTCCTTCACCCCAGGCGGCTCCTCCTCCGGCGAATCAGCCCTTCTCGCCCTCGGCGGCTCCCGCATAGGCATCGGCACAGACGTCGCTGGCTCCGTCCGCATTCCGGCCCATTACGCTGGGGTTTACGCCGTGAAAGCGAGTGTGGGGAGATTCCCTGGCAAGGCGGGGAATTTGACGAGTATGCCGGGGCAGGAGGGCGTGGCGCCGGTGTATTCGCCTATGGCGAGGACGTTGGAGGATTTGGAGGTGTTTTGGAGGGCGGTGGTGGGGATGAGGCCGTGGGAGTATGATTATTCGGTGTGTGCTTACGTTTGTGAGATTGGGTGGCTAGTGCTGATTGGCTTGCGTAGGTGCTGGAGATGCCGTGGAAAGAGGCTGATTTGGCGGGGAAGAAGCTCAGGTGGGGTGTCATGTGGGACGATGGTGAGGAGCTTGGGTTGTGTTTCTATCCTGGACCACCGTCTCACAATCCATACAGGTGTCGTACGCCCCTCCCCTGCATGCAGACGCGCCCTTGAAATGGTCGTCGAAGCCCTGCAACGCAACGGCCATTCCGTCGTCCCCATGTAAGTCCCCGAGTCCCATCTCCTCCCCTCCCTCCTCCCAACTCACACTTCCCTCCCTAGCTCCCCACCAAGCCCCAAAGAAGGCCTCCTCATCGCCTCCCAACTCCTCCTCGCAGACGGCAGTACGTCCCCCCTTCCCACCCCCATGCAAGTCCCCACACCCAATTGACTAACGCGAATGATCACACAGACAAAACCGCCTCCCTCCCCCTCTCCCGCACCGAGCCCACCGACCCTGGCATGTCCCAATCCGACCTCATCCTCTCCCTCCCCCGCTTCATCAAACGCATCTACGCCATGTACCTCCGGCACATCAAGCGAGACCCGCTCTCTGCCGAGCTCGTCGAGGTATGGCACGAGAAGACGGTGAAGGAGTATTATGCGCTCGTGAGTCGAAGGGAGAGGTATAGGCGGGAGTGGTGGGAGTGGTGGAATCGTGGGGTGGGGCAGGAGGAGGGGGGAGAGAGATTCGACTTTGTGTTGACGGTGCCGAATGCGTTGCCGGCTGTGAAGCACGGTGGGATGAGGGACGGGTGGAAGGGGTGTGGGTATACCTTCCTTTTCAACCTCGTACGTTCCCCCTCTTTCCCTCCCAAGTTCTTCATCCCTTGCTCATCCTGGTCCGGGGCCAGCTCGACTACACAGCCGGCGTCCTCCCCATCACCTACGTCGACCGATCCCTCGACAAGCTCTCTCCTTGCGAGAGCCGGAATGGGATAGAGGCGTCGGCGTATAAGATGTATGATGCGGATGAGATGCACGGGTTGCCGGTGGGGGTGCAGGTGGTGGGGAGGAGGCTGGAGGAGGAGAAGGTGTTGGCTGGGATGAGGGTCGTCGAGCAGGTGGTCAGGATGGAGCGGGGGAGGGAGGGGAGGGTATTTGAGCTGTTGAAGCCTTGGGAGAGGGCTCTTGGAGGAACAATGTAACGGTATTGCAGACGTTGGTTGAATACATGTGTCCACTTCAATACTGTACGAGTACAACATATTTATCTGCGCTGCCATTCCCTGCCCTAATCAAGACCCTCCAGCTCCAAACCACCCCAAGCGTCAACTCCTCCGCGTCCAGACTATTCACCCTCTCCCCCTTCAGATTAAACCCCGCATACTCGGACCTCTCCAAAATCCTCCTCCTGCGTATCATCCACGCACCTATGCTCCCCATTCGCATCCGCCGACTTCATCCACAACGGATGCACGCGATCCCACACCATCTTCGCCCGCGCATCGTCGTACCCACCTCGCCGAGCCGTCGCGCGGACGATCTCAGGGAGAGTGCCGAGCGGCTCGTTGGACCATGTGTTGGAGCGGAGGATGAGCATGGTTTTCTCGATGTTGGTGCCCCAGGTGGAGACGAGTGAGCGGAGGTCTTTGCATATCTCTTTGTGTGGGTAGGGGAAGGCGGTCCAGGCGGTGCGTTGGCATTCTCGTGAGCCTGCCAAGCAACAGGGAAGGGAAGGGGAGGGAAGGGAGATGTGAGCCCGGGCGGTGGTGGGGAGGGGGGTGGGGGTTGCTCACAGAAGGTAAAGACTTTGCAGCCTGCGCATCGCGAGAAGGGTTTCCATCCCTTCGGTCGAACAGGGGCATTTCTCTGTGATTGGAATGGGCATCGGTAGGGAGTTCACCGGGAGGGAGGGAGGGGAGGAGGGAGGCCAGCTTACGACCATCGTCGTTCATACAAGGGTTTCGTTTCCTGTTCAGCGCGCAAACCAGATCGTAGACGCAAGATCCTCGTAACAATCCGTCGGCTTCAACGGCGGTGGTCGATCAGGCATCGATCAAGTCAACGCCTTCTCATCGATGGGCATAAAGTCCGGTACGACCCCATCGCCTACGATGCGTGTCTAAAGCGGCGACGTCACCTCCACCAGCATCCTTCGTGCCCTGTCCGGCACACCAGGATCGACGTCGGGCGTCACCTGGTCTCTGAACATCTCGCAGACGGAACACGACGGGACGGAAAACGCTCTTGCGCCTCTCGTGCGCTGGAAGTGACCATGGCGCAGTCAGCGGCGTACACCGCGCACAGAAACCCAGCGAGGAGCTGCATGAACTCCGCGCGGTACGGCCGGAGTGAGTGTGTCTGCGTATGAGCCACCGCCGGGTCAAGGCTCGGCGCCATCTCGTCCTTAATCCTTACTATCACCATATCAATAAAGTCGGTGAAGCACCGGCGGCGCGCAACACCGGTCGTGTTCGCAGGTGTTCACCATCGGGTGGTTCGGCGTGCTAGGATGGACGATCATCGTGATCAGCTCCAGAAGGGACGGGCTTTCCGTCTTCTCGTACCACGCTGCGGAGGAGGAGATCGCTGGGCGGGGAGCGATGCGGTAGCTCTTCGCTATGATCTTGAACCATTGTTCTTCCCGCTTGAGCGTGGTCGGGTCCTGCTCATGCGCGGGACCTTGTCGGACATCCAGATGGCGGTGACGACGAGGCCGAGCTCACGGAATACGCTCACGAACATATCGTCGAACAGCCTGCTCTTGTTCTCGTACGGCATTTTTGTACTGGTGCAGCCACGCAATGAGCGTGTCGGTCTTGTTGCAGCTACATCCCGTCACAAGACGATCCTCGAACTCGTTGACGTACTTCAACGTATGATGGCAGAACGGCGAGGAGGATGATGCGTCGGGCAAGCTGGGGTGTCGCTGGCAAGCGAAATCGAGTCCTTCCTTCTCTCCGAGGACAAAGTCCCAGCATGAGTACAGTGCGACGAAACAGAGTGGCCGATCTCTGAATGACTTGCCGGTGGCGGCGGCTTCTAGGGAATCTTGGATGAGAGAGACCGCCTTCGCGATGTCTTTGCGGGGATCGCCGCTTCGTGGGAGGGGCCGGAAGGGCGGATTGGGTCGCCTCATGACGTATGGCTTGCCCTTGAGGGAAGAATTTTCGGTCTGCATGAGAAGCGACTGTCGGGTGGACTTTGGTGGCGAGGATATCGATGCGCGTGGTGGAAGTGGGGCAATTTTCTGGGGTGTGGTATATGACTACACCTGGCGCAGTCTATGTCGGTTGGAACGCGAAGACACCGCCTGGGATAATGGAGGTGAGTAAACAAGAACCCACAGATCTACAAGAAGTCTCTTTGTCACGCCAGTGGCCACATTGGGATTAGAGTTGATCAGATGAAGTGTTCAATTAGGGAATCCTTTGTGCCATGGGATACGCAGAACGCTGAGCGAAGCGGCAGTGGAGAGTTGAGGCGAGAGCAATGAATCGGAAGTGGGTCGGCATAGCATCGATGAACGTGACCGTAGCTAGACTACTCGAGGACGTCGTCCCTGTACGAGACCAAGGGGTGTTGGCTAGGGGCTAGCCACAATTTTGATCAGATCTTTCCCCTAGCTTTGCCTGGGCTCTACCCAGACAGTCCTGTCCTGAATGTGACCTTGCATTCGAATTACAGTCCTTACATACTTATTTCTTCTCAAGATAGCTATATCTCGAACGACCGTAGGGGTGACACTAGAAGATATGATATAATAGCAACAGACCAAACCGCCAAACCTCAGACGAATGACCGGTACCAAAGTAAAAGTCGACGATGATACCACGCCTCCGAGCCATTTCAGGCCTCGTCGTTCCTGATGTTCATGCCACATATGCGTTCTGCACGGTGCATAGCACAAGTATTTTCCCCAACCTGGGTGAGCACAGAGCAGAACCACCTAAACGGTAGAAAGGCCAAGGGAAGGAAACACTAACAGCCAAAGGCGTAAGTCTTTCAGTATGAGTAGCTCTCAGACGAATGCTCACGTACTCTTGATGCCAGTATGGCGTGAGTGGGACTAGGCAGCTTGGTATGCTCGAGAACGCACGAGTATATCCGAAGTTCTTGAAGTCTGTCCAGTGCGCCTGCGTTGTGAGAGCGCATTGTCAAGCACTAAGGATCCGGCTATCTGAGGGCGCTGGCCATGGTTCAGCGAAGCAAAACTCGTAACAACCTCAGAACACCGACCTCTCAACACGGCTCCCCATCCAACCACTGCCGCACCAACGCCTCAGCAGACCTCGACGGACTCTGAGGCTTGATCCGCAACCTCTCATCCCTCGCAGCGATCTGCTCCAACGCAGTCCTCTCATGCAACCACGATAGTCCACCCACGCCCAACTCTCGTATCGTCTCCACCTCAACCACCACTCTATGTGCCGGCTCTGCATCGTGCTTTCGCCTCTGCTCTCCAATACCATAAAACAGCCTCAGAGCAATGAGAAGGTCTGACGTTCTGATGATCTTCGGCTGGGCGATCCGGAGGACCTGCAGGGAAGGCGCAGAGGAGACGAGGGCGTGGAACAGCTCTTTGAACATCGCGCCGCCGAAATGCAGCTTTGCGGTGTGTACTCTGGGAAAGGCGACTGGTCCGTCGTGTCGGCGGTCTTGAAGGGAGCAAATGCGGTAGAGGTCGTCGGGGTTGTTGGCGATGATGGTCAAGTGGGTGAGATGTGGGAAAACCATGTTGTCTTGGATAGAGGACAGTAACTGGAAGACGATTGTCGAGAGTTGGATGAGGGTTAAGCTGTGGAGACCTGGGCTCAGGAGAGATAGGATGTGAATTGCGTTGTCTATTGTGTTTGAGTCGTGACAGTAGCCTCTGGCTGGGTGCTTTCGTGAGAACGCGTCGAACAGGATAATGCATACTAGATCGTACGTACCCACAGAGAACAGCAAATGGTGTACAGGTTGCCTCTCGATCGAGTACATTCCGCTGTTTAGAAAGCGCAGAAACGAAGCAAAGCCGTCCTGACGAGCGTGTAGCACCAGTGTGTAGTACTTGGAAGGCGACGATAGATCCCGAGCTCGTTTAGACACCAGAGACAGACTCCGTCCTGTTGGCCCTCCATCGGTGCAGGCATGCTGGAAGATGCTCTCCCAAATTTCTGTCGGAAGTCTATCCATGAAGTATGGTCGTCGATGTCGCAAGGAAGATCTCTCGAGCTTGAGAATCTGAAATTCGTAATGCCTTTGCCATCGCCATCGCCGTTGAGGGAGTCGTGATCCAACACGTGTGCCAAAGTCGCGTCGCGGCGTTCCTCAGTTCTCTCTCACCTTCATTCACTCTATGGCCTCCTCTTCAGCAAAGGCCAAAAAGCCCCAGCCAGACTCCTCTTTGCCCTACGAACTCCCATGGTACGCGTCAAATCACCATTGAACGCGATGTGCCAACTAAACCGCCTCGCAGGGTAGAGAAGTACCGACCCACCGTTCTCGACGACGTTGTAGGAAACGAAGAGACGATAGATCGCCTCAAAGTGATTGGACAGAACGGGAACTGCCCTCATATCATCATCTCTGGTCTTCCTGGAATAGGGAAGACCACGAGCATACATTGCCTAGCTCATCAGCTGCTGGGCGACGCGTATAAGGAGGGGGTGTTGGAGCTGAATGCTTCGGATGATAGGTGCGTGTGTCCCGCGTGCTCTCTGGCTTGTTCATCCAGAGGCTTATGCAGGCTATAGAGGTATAGATGTGGTGCGGAACAAGATAAAGTCGTTCGCACAGAAGAAGGTTACTCTGCCACCGGGACGACATAAAATCATCATTCTCGACGAGGCGGACAGTATGACGACTGGCGCGCAGCAGGCGCTACGACGTACTATGGAGATATACTCCAATACGACGCGGTTCTGCCTGGCGTGCAACATGAGTAACAAGATCATCGAGCCGATACAGAGTAGATGTGCGATACTTCGGTATGCAAAGCTGAAAGATCAGGAAATCCTGAAGCGGTTGTTGGAGGTGTGCGAGTTCGAGAACGTGCGTTTTCGTCGCCCTCTTCAGCGGACGGTAATACTGATACTTCTGCTTTGGTTTAGGTGCAATTCAACGACGAAGGCCTCAGTGCTCTGATCTTCACGTCAGAGGGCGACATGCGACAAGCTATCAACAACCTGCAGTCGACGCATTCTGGCTTCGGATTCATCTCAGCGGATAACGTCTTCAAGGTTTGCGACCAGCCGCATCCGGTGCTCGTCCAGGCTACGATTCGAGCGTGTGTCAAGGGAGACGTGGACGTTGCGATGGCTAAGCTCACGAGTCTATGGGACCAGGGGTATAGTGCGGTGGATATTGTGGTGACGTTCTTCAGGGTGGTGAAGACGTTCGATGAGTGCGTTTTTCTCTTTGTTCACTTTGAATGGAATGCTGACAGGGATTCGGTAGGCTTCCAGAGTACACGAAGCTTGAGTTCATCAAGGTACTTTTGCGTTAGACTCAAGTACTTCTGCCTATTAAATTTTATCTCTAGGAGATCGGGTTCACGCATATGAGGATTCTGGAAGGAGTAGGGACATTGATCCAATTGGCGGGCCTGGTGGCACGCTTGTGTAAGATGGTGCGTTCGTTCTCCTTCATCGTCAGAATACCAGTACTGACGCGAGGTATTTTAGGCTATGAAGCCAGAGTTGTTCCAGCCATAGCTATCATCTGTACCATATACCTTGTCTACCTCTATAGACCTTGACTTTCTCTCCAAACGCGTCCAGCCAGAATTCGTGACTAAATCGCGGTCATCTGACTTGTGACCTGTGACTTGAAGCCGTCACATTTGCTTTTGTCATCGCTCTACCACTCTTGCTGATAAATTTCATGTGCATCCAGGCCGCTGTCTCTCTTCACAATCCAACCACCTCTTCGTCAAATCTAGAACCCATAGAGAGATAAGGAATGGAGAACAGCCCAGTCTCCATCCGCCTTCGCAACACCAAACACATCATCGTCGTCCTCTCCGGCAAAGGCGGCGTCGGAAAGTCATCCGTGACAACTCAGCTAGCTCTATCTCTCTATGCCTCTTCACCCACTGCCAAAGTCGGGATCCTCGACATCGATCTGACAGGACCGTCGATTCCGCGGATGCTAGGTGTGGACGGACACCCCGTGCATCAAAGCACGGACGGCTGGGTGCCTGTTTATGCTGATGGCGCCGAGCGGAGATTAGGCTGCATGAGCGTCGGGTTCTTGGTCAAGAAGCGGGGAGATAGCGTCGTCTGGCGCGGGCCGAAGAAGAATGGGATGATCAGGCAGTTCCTGGCGGATGTGCGGTGGGGGGATCTAGATTACTTGGTGATCGATACTCCTCCAGGTTAGTCCCACTTCATTCTGCATTGGGTCGGTAGCTGATGTGGTGTGTGTTCGTCAGGCACCTCGGACGAGCATCTGTCGCTCCTCGAGCATCTCGCGGGGATCCACGACAAGTTGTCGGCCGTGGTCGTTACCACCCCGCAGGCCGTCGCGCTGATGGACGTCATGAAGTGCCTTTCGTTCACACGGACCGTCAACCTACCCGTTCTCGGGCTCATCGAGAATATGAGCGGATACGTCTGCCCGTGCTGTGGGGAGATCAGCGCGGTCTTTTCGACTGGCGGTGGGGTGGAGATGGCGAGGAAGGAGGGGTTGACGATGCTTGGATCGTTGCCTATTGAAGCGGAATTGGTGACGCTTTTGGATGCGGAGGCGTCGGCTCCCGAGTTACTGCAGCAGAATCCAGCGACTGACGGGACGCAGGCGGTGTCGAACGGATCTTCGGCGGTCCAGCAGGTCGCAGCCTCGACCTTCCCGCTGCTGCAGAAGTACGAGCAGACGTCATCGGCCAAGGTCTTCAAGGGTATCGTGAATTCGATTCTCGAGTCGTTGGCTACCACGACAGTGACGCTAGCGACATGATACAGCCGGCAGTGCGATGGTTCTCGAGCGCCACGGAAACTGCCGCCATACCGTAACTTGGGTGCATCCACCTCAGTTGCACCACGTCCCTAGCGCGACCTGGGGTTGAAGAGGCGCCCAAAACCCATCTCCGGATGGACCTTGGGTGGCATGGGGTTGCTATCGGTGCGGACTTCCAGGGCGCGGTTTAGCGCAGGCAGACATATTTACGTGTACGCCCTTGCCGTTCGATCCATATGTCTAGCCGCACTCTGTAGCAGATCCTGTTTGTCAGAAGCTCCCAGCAGAAAACATGGAGGCGCAATAGACATCTGTATTCCGAATATACATATTCATCTGCGCACCATCTCAATCTGCAGGTGCGTCAGTGATACCATCGGGAATCGGAAGGCGCACATTACAAAAGAGGGCGCTTGGGTGATTGAATGAATAGATTACGGTCAGATGATCGGGCATGATGCAAAGCAGTTGCGAAGCAGTTGGTTCTTTGCTTAAAACGGTCTCTCTGAGACCCACTGCGCCCTTCCCTTCCACCCCCATCCCTTTCACTTCCCGACCCGTATGTTTTCGCGTGTGTTGAGCTCCCCCGTTGGTTCTAACGCGCAGATCAAATTAGTTTTCTAGCGTTCCTTTCATGAACGGCAGCGTCGACGCACAGCCGGCTGTCCTACGCGAACCCCGTCGACGCCGTTCAAGCCTGCTCGACCGATGGATTCAAGAACAGAGATTCAGCACCGCCAGCAGCTCACGAAACAGCCACAGTTCTGAGCTGGACGACGCATTCGATACCGCCGGATTCCCCCAGCCACCACAGCGAGTAGGAGCACCAGCGAACGCCTACCTTGCCTACCCAGACATACGACCGAGACACGACCTCTTTGATGACGCAGATACGGTGGAGAGCTACGAGTTCCTTCACGATCATGAAATCGCAGAGAGCACTAGTGCGGCAGCTGTAGAAGTAGAACCGGTGAGCTTCGGAAGCTTATAGCGTTGCAAGTTGGAGGCTAATGATGATGCGTTGAACGCTGTGTGGCGCAGATACTCAAGCACACGAGGTCGACCTCCAAGCTCCAGGCTTCGTTGCGGAATCTTCG
Source organism: Pterulicium gracile (assembly GCA_004369125.1). Classification (NCBI taxonomy): domain Eukaryota; kingdom Fungi; phylum Basidiomycota; class Agaricomycetes; order Agaricales; family Pterulaceae; genus Pterulicium; species Pterulicium gracile. The sequence continues at coordinate 197,194 of ML178832.1, forward strand.
GATAGCGATACCGTTCAAGGCAGGGTCGTCGGCCCATGGTCGTGCAGCCACGACACCTTCCAAGACCCGCTTGTCGATTTTTCAGTCGAGTAACCATCCGCGGCACGAAGCCTCGAGTCCGTCACCGCGAACGTCACCTTTGCCTGCAACACCTCCGAATAAGCTTGGACACGGTCGCGGATCCAGCTTAAGCTTGTCTCTCCTGGGCTCAGCGTCACCTTTCTCATCCATGTCCACCGCGCGTTCACCTGGCCAGAATCAGTTTCCCTACAGCAGTGGCCTCCGGCTCGACGATAGCCCTAACCAGTTCCTTACTCCCAATCCATCGAAGTGGCGACCTTCTGTGCTGGGCCATTTCACAGGCTCGTCATCGTCCCCAGAGTCCCATCTCCACCCAGACGACCTGGACATCGCACCCTCGCGTCCCAGCTTCTCCTCCACCTACACCTCCACCAGCGGCGTTAGCGATGTGCTTTCGTCGCCAAACACTCAGTACAGTGCAGGTCCCGGACAGCGGCCCAAGTTCCGATCGGGAATGTCATCCAACACCGCTTACACATCCACGGACAACTCGCGTGAGGATGAATGTTTGTGCCTGCACTCGGCCGCCTCGCGATCGACAAACGACATTCCCAGTCGAACACGTGCGCTGTCCAATTCCACTCTCCTTTCTTTCTCGCGCAGCAAGGCAGGAGGGAGCTCGACGCCTGGCCGAACCCCATCTTGCTCTCATACGCGCATGTCGCCCAGCGTGTCCCATTCGGAGTGGTCCGAGAAAGACCACCACTCCCTGTCAAGCCCGCCCTCGCGCACGGATACGGCGGACCACTCGAAGCCGTTCGAGGTGTACGCTGCGCCTACGCACGGCAAGGCGTTGTCGATTATCGGAAGCACGAAGGCCTCGTCGCTGATTGGCAGCGCGAAGCCACCATCGATTATCGGGAGCACGAGGACACCATCGCTTATTGGCAGCACACGATCTTCTAAACAGAAGAAGCTGGTGGTGGGCGGCATTGCAGCCGGGGACGACGTTCGCGTGGATGGGATGCGACGGTGGTGTGAGAGCTTTGGGGAGGTGAAGAGGATCGTGAGGATGCCGAATGGGCAGCTGGTGTTCGAGTGGAAGGACAGCTCGGTTGCTGATACGGTGGGTGATTTATTGGACGCGACCTGTCGTATGATGAATTACTGATGGTTATACTGTTCCGCAGGTCTGTCGACTGAGAGCTGGTGTAAATATCCCCGGCGTGGGGAGCGTCCACATTTCTTGGTGTAACGATAAGAAGCGGTGAGGCTCCAGGTAGGTCGCCTCTTGTGGTTCAGCCGACTAGAACTGAGCATCGAACTACAGTATCAGCGCGCTGGTGTCTTTCTCTCCCTCCATCCCTGCATTCAGTTCACACATCGTTTTCTCCGTCATACATCTCACATACCATGGACACACAATCTTTGACTTGACTCCTTCATTGCATATACTTGGGACTCCTCGCATTCACATATGTTCCGCGTTTCCACACACACATGTACTTTTTGACATCTTCACGCCCCTTCACGCCCGCCTGGAAGTCGATACCCTCATGACCCCTTATGCCGTGAGTGACGAGTCTCCTTTCCGTCTCGCCCGTCCACCGGTGCTAACCCCTGTCCGTTATCTCTTTTAGCACCATCATCATCATGCACACATACCCACCATGCCTATCCCCTCAATTTACTCTACGATCGCACCCTCGTTTCCTTCGGTAATAATACCCCGTCAGACGCCTCCTCTGACTTGCTTTAGTTCTCGCGTTTGAATGTCACCCACCCTTAGTTCGTTCTTCTAGCGTGTCATATTACGACGCACACGACCTCTTGCTCTACTCATGCTTCGTTTGTAACGTCCATGTTGTTCATCCATACCTTAGATACTCCCCAGACTGCAGCCTTGTTTGTGTGTAGTTGTTGTTTTAGTGCCTTGTCCTTGTTATGCGCACGGAATCAGTACTACTACGCGTGAGGGTGCGGAAGATGCAGGCTATGAGGTTCAACGGTTAGGGGGCCCTAACAAACTGTTCAGAAAGACGAGGAGTGAGGCCTAGTGAGGGTTGCGATCTATTGGGAAGGGAGCGGTCATTCTGCATGCAACGTGGACCTTGGTGCTGAATCTACGTCTACACTTCCACCACATCCTCCTCGCCTTCAACCATGGCCAAGACGGTGGTCATCTCGAGCCGCCTTACGGCGGTACCAGGAAGGGAATTGCTCACTCCCTCCCATCAAGCATTCGTCTAGAGACAAAGACACGCTGCGCTCCCAGCAGATGCTTCGCCCTTCGTCCACCACCTTCGCCGAGCAGCTCACACAGAACGTGTGGCCACTTATGGTGAGACTCACCACCGTTGGGTGGTCAAGGCGAATCGGACACGCGCGCTTGACGGTCGCCTTTGGGTTCGTTCTCTGCTGCCGGGCAATCCGTCGTGCGGGCAGAGGGGAGGAAGCAAGGAAGAAGCGCGTCGGGTGAGAGGGTACACGTCGCTCTCTCGATGGTGGTGAGGGAGAAGAGAACGTTGGAGTATGTCTGCGTGACAAAGGAATCAGGGACCTGCCGCGGCAGAAGGGAGGAAGCCATCTTGCTTACCACTTTCTTTTGTACCGCCCCCAATGAGAGGCCCGTTCCCTCTCCGTCGCTTGTTCAACGAAAACGGTCGAGTCAATGGGGTCCTCGTTGACAAGTGGTATCTTCTTGAGAGTGTCACGCCGTTCGACTGTCCCCGTCTCGCCATCTCCTCGACCCGCGCAAGCTTTTTCCTCCCGGCCAGGCTTGATCGTGCGCGTCCGAAGATGAGAGATCCTCGCCCTAGAGGCAGGAGACCCGAGGTTATCCCAGCTATGATGAAACTGAGAGTAGATGAGGCGCTGCGAATTATGAACCAATCAGCAGGGCACTGTTCCTAGTACACCAATCAAACTCACCACGCGCAACGCAGAAGCACTGGAGAACAACCTGTCACAGTAACGACAGTGGCAGTGTTGAGGCGAGGGGCACGATAGTGCTATAAGGACTAGAGGATCAGAACTACTATACCTGAGAGACGCGGAGACGTGGACATACCCTGAGCCACAGTTGCTGCACCTTGGGTACCTTTGGGCGCCCTCGGTTGTTGAGCTTTCGACAGGGCAGTGCGCGAGCAATGCGTCTTTCGTCTTGAAGTACATGTCGCAAAGAGCGCAGTACTGATAGCTTCGAGGGACAGGCGTGCCATCGAGAGATGTTGCCATGCCTCATTGAAAGGAAGAGAGGGGGGTATCGGAGTTGAGTACTAGTGCTGGTTGACGTCGTTGTGAACTGAGGGAAGCAGAGGTGGCTTCTGACGGAAGGATAAGCACGGAGCAGAGTGGTCAATGCGAGATTGGAGTGCAGATAATTAGATGATTAGTGTCGTGGGCTTGTACGGGTGAGAATATTTTGTGATATTATAAGTCGGGTTCACTATGATATGAGGAGTGGGCGAAGCTTGAGTAAGTGAGTGATTGGTGGAGACCTGTTCGTTTATAAAAGCCCTAATTTAGATCGAGTTGGCGCTGCTAGATGTGTGAGGGGGATGTCGTGACAGAGCAAGGTTCTCGAGTAGGTTGTATTGCGGCTCTGAATTGGTTTCTTAGGGCGTAATACATGGTTCTCCTGTGTCATGGATGGGTTTCTGGAGAGAGGCCGATACGCGAGACCACAGCATTCAGGGAAAGCAGTGTTAGTTTGCAGAGCCAGAAATGCATTGGTGCAGGGAGCGTTCGATATACCCCTCTCATTCCGGGGAATGTGGCGAAAAAGTATGCCGTGAATGGCTAGTCGACAAACACTGAGCAAAAGAGGAGGTTGTCAGCATTGCGAACTCTTCAGGATACAGACCAAAAGACCGCAACTCACCGATGGCAGTAGAGGTCGATCAGGGGTTGACTCTATCAGTAGTCTCGCTTGAAACACCCTCGCCATATTGGGGAGAGCCCGAGCTCGGGCCTTCGAGCTCGCACAATTTGGCTCCCTTATCGTGAGACGAGAGCGACACATCACCCAGGTCTGTTTGTGCACCTTCAGGGGCTGCTCCATCTTGGTCCGTCTCCATCGCGTCTTCCTGAGGCCCCTGTTGAGGTGCATCCTGCTGCCGCTGCCGTTTCCAACGTGCATCAAATTCATATCTCGCCTCGTCGGGAACCATCTCCTTTTTCGCCGTATTGATGGCCAGCGCGCAGAGCTGCGACGCCTGCGCATCGGACGGAGGGCCCACCTTGTCACCCTCCACCAGCGGGTAATCGAGCTCTACGGAGCGCAGCAAAGAATGGCACAAAATCGAGTGAATCTGGCGGAAAGGGAGTGTGGCCCATTCAGGGAGATATGGAGGGGAACGTGAGGAAGGAGAGGCTGTGGAGGGCAAAGAGAGGGCCTGGGTGGTGTCTGGGCGAGGATACCTTACCCTGTTCCATCGCGCGCTAGGCCAGTCCATAGAGTGTACAACGCGCCAATTGCTTTCGCCTTCCTGGAGTTTGTTCCCTGGCTGCACTTCGCCAGATGCAGAAATCGTGTGTGGAAGCTCCACCGAAGCCACCTCGTCATCGTCGACCCAGCTCTCGTCTTCTCCTCGCGCTTCAGCTACCTTCAACACCGCCTTCGCTACCTGAGTCAGATCGACACGCCTCTTTCGAGCCAGATTGTGTCCTAGCATCTCTCCCTCCCATGTCGTGGCATGTACCCTAGCGTGCCTCTTCGCTGAGCTGAGAGCATTGATGCGCGACCTCCAACTGCGCGTTCGGTATAGGATGTGGTTCATGACGGCGCGCAAGGTCGCTAACGTCGGTGTAAGCTCCTGGGGACGGGAGAAGTACGGGAAGGAGCGAAGGCAGACAATGGCACCGGCGTAGTCTCTGGTTGTGAGGAGAGCGCGCAGGGCGACATTGAGGGTGTCGAGCGAGGCGACCGGTGACTTGATGGGACTCGTTGGGAGTGTGGCGAACGTCGGATTGGCTGACAACCACATCCCGTGGGCTAGCATCATGTGCCTAAATAGCACTCGCGGAGCGCAGGAAGCAGGAGGTTGTGGGTTTATGGCATATGGTGGAGATTGACGCTTCTGTGCGATGACCAGATGGACCAAGTTGTGCATTATCGAGAATGTCTGTGCGTTTGGGAACATGACGGGCAGCGTCGGCGAGCGGCTTGTTTCGCCGTTGCCTTGGGTCTTCCCTTTGACTGCTTGACGCGTAATCCCACTGGAAGCTACCAGTGCGTCGTAAAGCTTCATTGCCGGTTCGTAATCACCGCGCTCCGAGTAGAGTCCTATCAACGCGTTGAACGTTTCGGTGTCGGGCGTAACTCCTGCTTGAGCCATGTGTCGGAGCAGATCCTTCAGCGACTCGGGAGAGACTTTGTTCTTTCGGAAGAACGTGTTGATGATGACAGCGTACGGGCGAGCTAAGGCGCCTTGCCTGGGTAAGACTTCTCTCGCGTCTGCGAAAGCATCTCCGGCAACCTGCGCCACGTCTTTGGAGGTGAGATGAACGTCGGTAGACGAAGAGGCCTTGCGGCGTCCACGTATTTGCACGGATGATTCGCTGTAAGTACTGCGCTCTGAGGGAGCAGACTGTGCACGTGTCAGCCACCCAACGGCCGCGTCTAGATCCCCTCCTCGTCCCGCAAAGTTTATCATCTTCGCAGCCATTCTGCCAGAGGGTGCAATGCCGGGATTAAGGTCGTAGTAGAGTAGCGCAACCTCTTCAAGTAGGCTGACGGGGTAATCGATTTCATCCATGAGATCTAAAAGATCTGCAAGAGAGCCCTGGTTGAGTGCCGGGAGCACAACGTTCGTGAAGCCGGGATGAGGCTTGCGCTTGGACCCGCCGCCGTCTGACAGTTTCCGGAGTGTAGGACGAAAGAACTCCTCCAGGAGTACGAGGAGCTCCGTGTAACCTGTGGCCGTCACTGCGTGTGATATGGCTAACATCCTTGTTGTCGTGTGGGCGGGGAATACATGGCCGTACTGGGACAACGCAAGGTCGAAAATTAGGGCGGCGATGTCGAAGTTGCGCACGTTGATCAGCTCGGCGACAGCCCCATTTAAAATGGGAGCTCGAACGTCGGCGGGTCTCGACTGGAGGTATTCGGCGACTGCGGTGCGCAAGAAATCCGTGCCTTGGGGTGCAGCAGTGCGGATGTTGCGCATGAAGTCGGTCATGTGAACCGACCAGTTGCGCGCAAGTGAGGGTTTGTTCGGGATGCTGTTGTCTTCGACGGCTTTATGTAGATCTGCAATCATCTCGTCCACTCCTTCCACGGTAGGTGCATTGCCGCTGGAGTAGTTCCTGTGCGGGAGGTTGAACCGGCATAGTTTCAGCTGTTTGGCCTGTCGAAGCGCGTTGTGCGTCGGTATTTGGAGGAGTCGAGTGCCGATAGAGTTGCGTATGGAGGACGCCAATATGCAAACGGTCATATAAGACACATTAAGTGGACTAGGAAGATGCAAGGTGAAGTTTGGAATGTGATATGCGAGTTGAAGAAGGAGTAGCACAAGAGTAGCAGATGCGGTCACGCCCAAATTCTAAATCCACAAGCGCCGTGGCACGCGGGATCGGTGCTTTCCTGGAGCTTGAGCTGCTACCACCATCATCGCCGCTCAGCATTCAGAATCACATCTCATATAAATAATCTACATCTTCCAGGCGCTCTCGAGCTCTTTGGCATGACTGCTTTCGACAAACCTGATGTCTGACGACTTCTGCGGCTGCAGTGGCATCCACCCATTCGAGCAATGCTCTGCGAATTCCTCAGTTTCGTGCAAGTCTGAGAGAAGTGGCAGTTCTGCTTCCTTCATCAACCAGTGCACGGCAGGATTAGGGGAGCGTCAATAACTCAGGGCAGATCTTCTTTCGGGGTTCTTCGGTTTCTGGGGTTTCAACGACATGGACGTGATGAAGCTATCATTATGGGTTGGCTGTTGATATTTACTTCTGGTAGATGAGATGCAGCAGAGCAGCCAAAAGGTATCTATGCGGTCTCATTGCGTTTTGTATCTCGAAATAGCTGACGTAAATGCGACCTTTCTAGGATATGTGACGCGCTAGTACCCAGATAGGCTGTGCCCGCGTAAATTGCAGCGCCTCTGGCGCTGCTGCGCCCGTGCCGCTTTTTTTGAACAGGTCGCTCTTCGCAGAGCTGCAGTGTCTACAGCTTGGCCATTACTACGCACCGACTGTTCAGGTTCGTGTAGGTCGAAGGAAATTGAAGACGCGTTCACTAACGCCTCTCCTAGCCAACGCACCTTCCACCACAGCAGTCAAGAAGCTACCAATACAGTCCCTCCAGCGATACGCAATCTTTAATCCAAATGCTAGCTGCTCATCTGAGATCCTCAGGTGTATAGTTCTCCCACTGGTTCTCGGCGCCTCGTCGGCGAAGCAACCCTTTCCACGGGTGTCGGCTCCTCTGCTGGTACTACCGAGCCATCTGGTTATCCGAGACGCAGTCGGCACTCTCGGCGACTGCTCTCCTTCGAACTGCTTGAAGGAGTGAACTGTGTCTTCCTCTCATCGCAATTACATCATCGAATCGGGCTCTGCATAAGATGTTGCGGACTGCTCATTCGCGGTCGGCTGCAGCAAATCAATATTGCCCACCGCCACCCCGCCATAATGATAGATCTTCTTCATTGGTTAGTGTCCTTCCGACCCAGGGTTCTCTCCGGTCCAAGGCACGATTCTAGTGGTTTCATCACAGGCAGTACCATATGTGATCGTTGTGATCTGTGCGCGGTTTGAACTGCACGGCAGATTCAGGCCTACTTAGGGTTGGTATATGAGCCCATGGGGATCCGGCAAGCAGACAAAAAACGCCCCACCTTCCCGCATCATGGTCCGCCCCCTACCTACCCCACCAACTCCGCCCAAGACGCCTACTGCTAGTTTGGGAGAACCTAAAAGCCCTTTGCCATCGCCACCTCTGTCTGTGGAGTAAGCTTACCATAGACACTCGTCAGGCAAACTTCTCTGAACTCACTTCCACAGAAGTCACGCCTCCTCGAAGGTTCTTTCCCCAAGTTCTAGCCAGTCCACCTTGGTGGAGGAGCAAACCCTCCATCCAGAGCTATCGCGCATACTCGACCGGTGCGTCGATCGGGTCATCATCCCTATCTGGCGCGTTGCTCATCACGTCAATCTCACACAGCTTTCCCCATGCTCCCTCCCCCACAGACGGTGTTCACTTTGACTTCGCCCCCTCGACATCCAACAGCATGGTCTGCAGGCCTCGAGGCTCGAAGCACCAGTCAATCCGTTCATACAACATAGCGGCGCAAATGAACTGCTTCATTCCGGGGACGTACACCACCATCGTACGGCGTGGAGAGGACGAGTCTGGAGAAGTCGTCGGAGACTTCGAGCTATATGCCCCGGATAGACTTCCGGTGGTGAGCTTTCTCGGGGAAGAGAAAGACTTTAGCACGCTTCTTCTGAGAACAGGAAGCGACAGAGTGGTGAGCACCGTAGTGATCTCAACACATCTCTCTGTGGAAGCTCATGTCACGGCATTTCTGTTCAGCCTCATTGTTTCCTCTGGACCCCAGCGAAGCTGAGTTGGGATTGTAGGCAGACACCGCACATCGTGAGTACAGCACAGCCCGGTGTGGAGTATCTCCTTCGATCTGCAAGACGCTGATCATAATGTTCTTCTATCTGTAGTGTGTCTTGGAGCAGGCTCACGGTCCGCATGTAGTCGTGGCGAAGTTCACGTCTTCCCGCAGACCGCGACGGCAAGGCGAGACAGCCCTCCCTCAGGCCGAGCTGGAGGTGCTGGCCCGCGGGATGGAACTTATGGACGACATCCTCCTATCGATCTTGATTATCGAGCAGATACGGTTACGGTCCGGGACTAGAAGACAACGACGCAAGTCAGCAATCCAGCCACGGCGATGAATTCTTGCGAGCTGATATGTTAACGTTGAACGTGTACAGTATTCTTACGCATTGTATTATACCCTTCCAGTATTTTATTCGCTCTCCATATTTTGCTGTGTAGATGCTTCTCGTCTTCGACCAATGATATACATTGACTCGAACAAACCCCAGGAAACGTCAGGAAGCCTGCTGCTGTGCTCCACTACCTGCCTTGCGTCGCGGAACGGGGCTCTGCCGTCTCACCGTAGTTTGCTCCTATACCAACTTACCTTCGTCAGAGCCACTTGCTTTCCAAGGCAAGCGATACGGGGATAGTCGATGGCAGCACCTTCACCACCTCGTGCTTTACTATCTCGCCCCAAGCACGGAGAACACAGCCGACGTACGTTCACATGTTGTCGACGAGATCTCATCTGCGTGGACGACTGCTGATACGTCTTGTCCCGGATCCTACGCCTCGAGCACTTGGTACACTCAGTCACTAGCTCCACTAATGTTGTCGTGAGATGGACAGGCGAAAGAAAGTAGCCTCTAGGACACTTTCGATATTGGCTGGTGTCTCGAGTGAGCACCGCGTCCCCCCCCCCCCCCCCCCCCCCCCCCCCCCCCCCACTGTCCGAGTCATCAAGAGGAGAGAATAACATGTAATTTGTAAATCTAGCGCTCATTTACACGTACTCGACATACGTCTATGAGTGAAATGAACGATGTACCACTAGGTACTGCAAGTACTCGGCTTTTAGAGAGCCGATTTAAATACGTCTCCCAGCTCCTCAGAGTGCTTGCCACCAGCCAGGTATGAAGCTAGTAAGCGACGCGACTTGACGCCTACCTTGACTTCCTCCAGGCGACAATCACATTGATCTCCTCTCTTACTCTGAGAAACTGCACGACTCCCTCGTGGCCTTTACATTCCAGCCAAACTCCGCGAACAGCCTTTGTTAAACCCGATCGTCCCACGGCCGGGAGGATATAAACTCCACACCGATCTAAGCTTGCAGTCGCGCACTCACATCCTCGCCCTCTTGTTACCTATACGTCTCAATGTCTGCGTTCCCCGGCCTAGGCCTCCCGACCCTACCCGCACCTTTTAAGCCCCTCCAGGCGTACCTCCAACGCGCCGAGGAGCTCAGGACGAAAGACCCCATCATCGCCTACTGGTGTACGTCCTCTCTTACCCATCCTCGTCCATCCAACGCGTTGTTTACTTTCGCCTGGTTATCACAGGCATATACTACTCAGCGCAAGTAGGCATCACACTCAAAGTCAAAGAGAGCAGCTGCCGCGGCTTCTTGGTGTCGATCTTGGAGCTACTGGAGAAGATGAAATCGGAAGTCGGGGCGAACGATGCGATTGATATGGAGGCGGCGAGTGCGGCGTATGTGGAGAACTTTGCGCTGAGGGTGTTCACGAGCGCAGACAATGAAGACAGAGCGGGAAAGGCGACGAGGTGCGTGCAGGCAGAAACTGTATCTGGGCTTGTACTGATAGTGACGGGCAGGCCAACGGCGAAGAAGTTCCTGGCTGCTGCGAACTTCTTGGAGGTACTCAAGGTGTTTCCGCAGTCTGAGATATCCGAAGGGGTGAGCGTCTTCATGTCCCCTCCACTCTTCTACTCATGCTGATTTCGTGCAATTGCGCAGATGGAAGCAAGGATCAAGTACGCGAAGTGGAAGGCCGCTGACATATCCAGAGCCTTCCGCGAGGGACGCAAACCCACGCCCGGTCCAGCTGGCGCCGAGGACGATCCAATGCTCATCGATGGTGCAACAACACCTACTTCCACTGTTGCTGGATTCGACCTGCCTGCACCGCCTGACAACGGTCTCGGGACACCGACTAGCACGAACCCACCTACCCTGAACCGATCATCACCATCACCGACTATGGACGTTGGAGATATTCAACGAGCCAACTCCAACTTCATACCCATCTCTTCGCCGCCGTCAGTACCAGCCGACAAGGAAGTCACTCCGGGAATGTGGAGCACCGCAGCGACACCAGGAGTCGTCACGCCCGAAGACGCAGGGCAGAGCGTGTCGTGGCAGCCTAACGCAAGCTCGAGTGGACACGCACGGACGGGAAGCACAGGCAGTACATTGAGTGCTACTAGCAAGACATTGGCGTCGTCTGGAAGTTATCACCAATCGCCTCCTCCTTCGGCTACACCATCCTCTCCAATGGCGATCTCGTCCCCACCTCCACCTGCGCCAATCGTTCCAGCTGCGGCCCCTCATCAGCCCCCTCCAGCAGCTGTCCAGCTGACACCACAGGTTATCGCAAAAGCGCAGAAGCATTGTCGCTTTGCTATCAGCGCCTTGGACTACGAAGATGCCGATACTGCGCGGAAACAGTTACGAGAAGCGTTGGCCGTTCTGGGAGGGTGATCCGATTGGGCGTGTTCTTGTGTCAGCGACTTGATCTTTCGTTCTCTCCTGTTGAGGGTATCACTGGCGCGGCAACGGATGAAATGGTGGGGCCCTCCGAGATCGTTCATCGTGGTATCTCGAACGCCATGGAACTAGGGCTGTCTACCACCGGTGCGGAGGCTAACATCTGTGTATTGATGCTGAGTGGGGGATGGCCCGAGGCTGGTCCTGGGGCTGAGGCTGGAGCAGAGTAGGATTGTGCGAGGGGTATGGCCGTTGGTCGTAGAAGGTTGTTATATCGAGAGGTTTTCTTAATCAAACTTGTTTTGTCGGGTATATCTGCCTTCATGGCTGTGAGGTTGAGTGCCGGTGTTCGAAGTTGGTGGAAGGTGGTGAGAGCGTCGGAGAGGGTGTCCAGCTGTACGGTGGGTGACTGTCAGCGTCCAGTGGACGACGACGGGGCTGAACAACGTACCTTGTCCATAATATCGTCTATCGCCTTCCTCCTATCGTCAAAATCAGCCGTCACATCGTCAAACTCCTCATCCGCATCCTCGAAATTCCCAAGCCCATGCTCCCCATCCCCACCACTCCCCACCTCGTCCATCTCATCAACCGTATCCCCTCTCTTAAAGTTCTGATGCCACTTCCCCCTCTTCCCTTGCCCCTTGCGCGCCGTCGGCTTCGCACCACCAGCCTTCGCCCCAGACCTTTCCATCTGCATATGCATCGTCGCAACTTCACTCTGCAGATCCAACACCCTCGACAGGCCAGTCCACAATTCCTCGTTCTTCACCTCTGCATCCTTGTCGCTTATAACCTGCGGATGCAACTGTCCGATCTTGGCACCGCTGAACGGGTCATACAGCGTCTCGTCGAGGTACAGAAGTTGTTGTTTGCTTCGAGTGTCTTCTTGGGCCGGGTTGGAGTTGGGCCCAAGCCCGTAGAGGTCTGCGAGGGCAGCGTCGTGCGGGTTGGGGAATGATGATGATGATGATTGCCCGGGAGTGGGGTCGGGTTTGGTGTAGGACCCGGCGTAGGTGCTGCCGTAGTCGGCAGAGGGGCGGAGTGTGTCGTCGTTGCTGTTTCTTCGGCTTTTGGAGAACCAGGAGCCAACTTGGAGCATTGTGAAGTCGAAGGAGAGGAAGGTCTGGAGGAAGGTCCACCGGGTGGTCGCGGTCTTGTGACATTACTCTCAATTTACGCCGTACGGCAACGCTCGTGCGTTGCTGATGTGCGAATACATGACATGAATAATTGGAACTTGATGTTTTTACAATCCGTACACGATATCGGAAACAGAGAAGCAGTACAGGGAACCCATTTGAGAAATTACAGTAACCTATCTTTACAAACAAGTTACAAGGCATTATTCACTTAAGCAGGAGTAGACGAACTTGCAGCAAGGATGTCAACAAAAGAACAGTATACAGGCCCTTCAAGCTGTTTGAATCCAACCGGGAATGTCCACTTACCAGCACTGCCGTCGAGCGGTTTGACCAGGACATATCGCACCGTTACACCCTGAGCGCTTATCCCCAGCGTGCTTCTGATGAGAGTTCGCAGCTCTTTGATCTTCTTGTAACCGGCCACTGCCCCCCGATGGGTGGTCTCCTGTACTGTCATTTGAAGGATCCAAAGGATCACTGTATCGCCGACTTGTTGGGCAACGTATGCATCGAAGAGGGGAGTGTTGGGAGCGGGTGAAAGAACGTAGGTGTCGAGCAAAATTTGATCGAAGAATCGGCGAACCATTTGGAATTGGGGAAGTCGCTCTGTCGCCTTTTCGGGGGGGGTCGTGGGTCTGGAATGCGGCAGGTTGTTGAGCTGGTTGGGTGTTCTTCATAAGGTGAAGTTCACTGCCAGATTCAGACAATTGTCGCATACATAGCGGCTCGAAGAGTCATCCAAAAAGGGCGCGGGCAGGCGCTCCCATGTTACGCACTTCATTGTATAGCGCCAGGCCATCTTGAATGGCCCAATGTGCCACGAAAGTCCCAACTTTTCGAGCGATGAACGTGCTTTTGAAAGACAGCTGAAACTTTGTTTCGACTGTGATACCATCGACGGCAGCTGACTCTCCTTCAGGGAGGATCACGAAAAGGTGATGAGACTCGAAATTGGGTGTCCATCCACTGCCAAGCCCGGAAATCATCTTCTGGAGGCTGCTACGGTCAAGTTCCGATAGCGCATCAGACACGCGCGCATACGGAGCCGCGGGTATCTCGATTGCGTTGATGACATCCCGGGGAGCATATCCAAACCGTTCGGCGAAGAAATCGACGAGCAACCTATATTTCTCCTCCACTGGCATGTCGACCTGAGTCTGCTCGAGAATCTGTGTTGTATTGCCGGTGTCTGGAGGGAGGGGGGTGGAGTCTTCGCCAGACCAGAGTTCAAGGCGTGTCTGATATTGGATAATTGCTGAGATCTTTTGGTCCCGAGTGTAATGCGATGATTGGATGATATCTGTGATGAACGCTTCGTCGAACGCTGCGTCCGTCGTGAACAAGGAACTCGTAGAAGGGACCACGTCAATCCTTTCGGTTAAAGGAGGATCCTGCAGTAACATTTCAACGATCTCTCCTTGTGTGGCGTGAGGGATTGAGATTTTGACCCCTGATTTGAGATCTCACCAAGCTCTGTAGTTGTTCTTTCGTGGTGAGGAGGCTTGTATGAATGTCACGGACTTGTTTAGCAAGCCCCTGGTGAGAGGGTAGGGGAATTCCACCAGTTTGTTCTTCTTGTTATCGACATCAACGAAACAGAGAAGTTTGCGCTTGCGTCCATTTGTGCAATTGGGAAGCACTGGAGATACCAAGTCGCCCTTGTAGACGTTGGACTGGTGAAACAGGTAGGTCCTCCCCCCCTGGAAGAAGAGAAATGGTAGCTCGGGGTAGACAGCCAGTACGCAGGCCATTAAAAAGTACATCGAGACTGTTTTGCCTGAAAACATTTGTCAGCTGCTCCTGTACAACACCGTGACGCGAGCGCACAGTGACGCGCACCTAAGCCAGGTTGTCCGATAATCAGCACACTGTTGTCTTCTTCCCAGCACTGCTTCCAGACCTGCTTCATCAATTCAGGGAAGAACTTGCGTATCGTGTATGGAGAATCGCCGGGTTCTTGATCAAAGGTGAATGTCGTTTGGGGTTTGCTCGTCTGCGAGGAGGGCAGCACGGTTTGAAACGTGGCCCTGAATTTCTCCAAGGGATCGTCGTCATTGCTAACAAGCTGCCAACTTTCGGAACTTGGAGGCTTCCACGTTGTAGAGACTGGTAAAGGAGTTTAGCGCACGTCACGGATCGACGAAAGATTGGTAGATACCTGTCATGTGGTTATAGCGGTCAGGAATACACATTTTTGCTCGCAGATCTTCGATGTCAAAAGAGGTCGTGCCTCTTTTATCGAGGATCTTTGGCATTTTGGTGGGGGGTCCAGACTCAAGATCAGGGATGGCGTGTTTCAGCGTGCACGATGTCATTGGTGGTGTTGTGGGACAAAGTAGTCTGGCTGAGTGAGGGGGGTTGACCGGGGGAAGGCGAATGATGGGAATTTCGATATCCGAAAGAGTTTGGTCACTGTGCGTCTGATGCGGTTTGATGGCTCGGTCAGTTCTCGAAGAACTGCAGTCACGCATCTAAGGAAGCATTCTTACGACAGAGAACCGTTATTGCTGGCTTTGAGAGGAACATGGATCATCACGTGTAACGACGCTCCCCGAATGTAGATTTTGTTTTATGTATGAGAGAATCTTCCCGAGTGTTTATACTATCTTTTGGATTCACGAAATCCGGTTCTTCGCGCTTCATGTAAGCTGATAATGTATCTTTCGATCTCTCGCTCTTCTGCCAGCACGTTTGCAAACTATCACATGACCGCGACTGAATCGATGGGACTCGGAAGCTCTCTGCTTTGCTCTCTTCCTCAGCTTGCCGAAGTACCTTGCGAAATACCACTACGGTTCATGCTCGCCTATTCTCAACTAATACTTCCACTGTTTGGAGTATTGGAGTACAACAGATATCAGATTGCACCGTTTGGAATGAGGAGACACAATATGATGTGTAGGATAGTAGTAAGGGAGTATGGACATGTTCTAACACGGGGCGACATGACCGTCGTGCTGGTTAGTAGATAGATGGGTACGGCAGCGAGATGAGTTAACATGCCTAGACACTTTAGCAGCTAGCAACTGTTCCTGCAGCTGCCGTAAACGAGCCTCTGCGGCATCAGCTTTCTTCAGGGCATCACCCCGTTCGACCTTGACCACCTCGAGCTCGCGCTTGACCGCCTCCAACTTCAACTCTGCAGCGACAGCCCGCTGCCTCAGAGCCTGGATCTCCGACTGGATCACCTGAGATAGTAATGTGAATGATTATCATTTAGAACATGGACGCGCACTGAAAGAACACACCTGCTGCTGCTTGTCGGCGGCTCGTGTGTTCCATGGCCACTCCCCCCTATGTTTCGCCCCATTGATACAAATAGGCGCTTTGTGCTTTTCCAGATCGTGGGCAGAATAGTTAGGCGAAGAGGGCATTCGGGCAACGAGCGCCCAGAGAGGCGATAGTATATCTCGAATTCTATGTTTCGCCTTCGAGATGAACTTGTCAAGGCGTGGATCGAGGATCTATCGACGAAGAGTAAAGAGTAGCGGGCTTGAGTCAGGTGGAAAGGAACGGCGGACTCAAGACGCTTGGGGAACCCATGATCTTACTGGAGGAGAGCGCGCGTGGACGGCGACAGCGAAAGGAGGAGGTGAAACAAGGTGGCAAGTAAGCCACATTTATAGACGTCAGACTCTCGCATCGTCTTTCCTGAAAGACAAAGTGCGTCCGAGAGCCGCGGCTTGAGGCCTGAAGGCGAAGATCCAGGAGCTCAAGCAGGAGTATTAACTTCGGGAGATTGTAAATACAGCGAGTTGTCGACTAATGGTCGCGAGTAGGAGGAGGCTTCGGCCGTTTCGGATTCCAAGACCTTGACATCTTGGTGAGAGCGTCAACTTGAAGTATACCGTGCGTTCAAGAGTTCATGCATAGGTACACACAGTCGAGCCTCAGATTGCCCTAAGATGCACAAGCCACGCAACAACGCAACCACGGGAAACGCGAATGAATAGTTCATTATCAATAAGCGATGGTATACATTCCGTACCTCTGAGCTCGGGTATATACGTCAATCCAAAAACAAAGTTAGTAAGCAAAATGTCAGAGCATAACATCTCAGGACGTATACCCCATCCCCTTCCTCGTCGGCCCCACAAATAGCCCCTTCGCCTTGATCGCCTTCACCGCCCAATCTCCCAAAATGAGACCGCCGAACATAGGCATGTGCGCGACACCTCCGTTCCTACATGGCGTGTCAGGCGAATAGGCCAGAGTGCAATGCAACGACGAAGGGGCTTGCTTACCTCCCAACAGTGCAGCAAAGAATCTCATCCGCACCCTGATACGGCTTCAGCGGCTGTCCGCCCAGGAGCTTGAGGATGTTGTTGGCGATGACGGTAGCGTGCTTCGCGGCTTTGAAGACCTGCTTTTGTTCCTTCCAGTCGATGATATCGCCCGCTGCGAAGATGTTGGTGTGCTCGGCCAGTTGGAGGGTGGGTTTGACTTTGACGAAGCCGGAGGTGGTGAGGGCGTCGGGACCTAGGGAGTCGGAGGTCTTGATGAACTCGGTGTTGGGGCGGGGACCGGTGTGGACGAACTGGTTGGAGGAGGGGTGCTGAGCATGGAGACTGATGAAGTATGTCTAGGGAAAAAAGGGCTTACCACTAGGTCGGCTGGGACGGTCTTTCCAGAGCGCGTCTTCACCTCTGGGCCGGTGCGGGCGGGGATGTCGTCGACGTATTCGCCGAGGAGAAGCTCGATGCCTTGCTTTATTACGCGGCGCTCGAGGGTCTGACGGTACTTGAGGGTATAGGTGTCATTAACCAAGTTGTCTGGGCCGTGGATGAGGGTGACTTTCTTGTCCTGAGAAACAAACAGGTGAGAATTGGCTGCATATCCGCGTGAGGGGAGAATCGCGCTTACGGGGAACTCAGTCTTGATCTCTCCAGCGGTTTCTACAGAGCGAATGTGCGTCAGAGACCGTGTCCATAATTAGGGAATACGGACGCGACGTACCGACACCGACAGCGCCACCACCGATGAGAACGATATTCTGCGCGTTCTTGACATCCTGGCGCCAACTATCCACATGTTCCTTCACCCCCTCAGTAGTGTCAGGGTACGTCGTCGGCCCAGGCCAATGCGACCCCGAAGCGAGCACCAAGATATAGTACGGCACATGCTCTCCACTCTCCAGCACCACCTCGCCGCCCTCAGCCCCCTCGGAGCTGACACTCTGCACTTTGCCGAGCTTGAACGTCCCGTTCTCGTTGACGAATAGCTTGTCGTAAGGGATGAGAGCGGTCTTGTCGAGGTTGTCCGCGGTGGTTACGAGCATGCGGACGGTGGTGGGGAGGACGACGTGCAAGGGGCGGGGGTTGATGAGAACGAGCTCATACTTGGTCCTGTCCAGGGTCTGGGAGAGGGACCGAGCAAGGGCAGAGCCTGCGCCTCCTGCGCCAACGATGACAACAGGCTTCTTCTTGTTATCCCACTTGGTCGACATGCTGGAGAGAGCTGGAGAAGAGAAAGTTGAAGGAGAGGCGAGGAAAAAAGAGCGTGAAGGGTCTGGTCAAGCGGTGAACGTTGATTAAATATGCGGCGTTGTGCGGTTGATTCAAGGGACGTCGCATGGAATGTCATGAATGCCTATTTTATGTAATTCCCCGTACGGCATCTAAATGCGGATTCGTAAGAAGAGTTGTTTCGCGATTGTGATCAAATAGAGCTACATACCCGTCCTTTCAGTTCCCTGAAATACAGTGTCTGACAGACATTGAGTACCCCATCTACTTGAGTACCACCACACTGAAGATTCTTACCCAACGATGAAACGAGGCCTAGAGAGATTTGTCCATGAGGATGACAAGCTGGGAATGAGGCCGTTATCTACAAAATTCTTGATTAGCGTCCATTCTCCCGTCGGAATCAAACTGAGCAAGTCAATCGCACATCATCACATTAATAATGATCATTCTCGAGCTCGCCACTGACTGACTTGAATCCAACAAGCGCCGTCATCATGCCTCCCAGACGAAAGCCAACGTCCACAAAGGCCAAAAAAGCCCAGCAGCAACTCAATCGCGCCATCAAGCGAGGTGAAGTCGAGGCCCCCAAAGCGTCAAGCAAGCCAAAACGTCCACGCAAAGGACACGTCGGGCCTACCGGTCGAGCCCTGAATCAATCTCAGAAACAAGTGGATGCGACCGATGCCTCGAAACGTCTCCAGTCATCTTTCGTCAAGGTTTCGCCGCAGTTTATCGAGACGACGAAGTCTCTAGCGTCGTCGCTTGTGCTGCCGAGGCCTATCGATCCGCATGCAGCGATATTCGATGAAAGGCAGTGGGATGACGCGATATCCAGTGGCAACAGCGATGGCAAGGCACGGCTCACATGCCCACGGCGGCCTAAATGGAACTTCGACATGTCGAAGAAGGAGGTGGAAGCGAACGAAGAGGGCGTCTTCCGGAAATGGCTGCAGGAGACAGACAGAATAGTGGAGGATTGGCAGAAGGACGACCAACCATCCATCTCGGAGCCAGCTGAAGGAGATGACGCAGATCAGACGTCTGATCCGCCACGGATGCCTCGCTCGACGACCTACTTTGAGCGAAATCTCGAGGTGTGGAGGCAGCTGTACGTCTCCCCGAACCTCTTCATCTCTTGAACTACGCTGATCTCATCGTGTTAGATGGCGCGTAACCGAAATATCGGATATCCTCCTCGTCCTCGTCGACTGTCGCTGTCCCATCCTCCACTACCCACCCACACTCGCCTCCTACCTCTCTAACCGCAGGGTCATTCTCGTCCTCACAAAAGTCGATATAACCGGCCCTGCTCGTGCCGCCGCCTGGGAAGTCTACTTCAAGAACCTCTACCCTACCACGCCCATCGTCCAAGTCGAGGCGTATCGCCAGAAAGAGGAGAGCGCCGCACACCAAGGTCGTAAACTTTTCGAGGCGCATATCCCTCAGAGCTTCCGGGACAAACTGGTCGGTGTCATCCAGGAGGTCCATCAGCAGTTTCTGGAGCCTCCGGAGAGGGTGAAGAGTAGTCCGAGGGCGAAGGAGTGGAAGCCGAGTGTCAAGACGCAAATAGATTGGGATGCTATCAGGAATGCGACAGGTGATAAGGTGGGGACGGCCGTTGGAGGGTCTGCCGCGCCTAGGCCTGAGTCGAACGAGGACGACGACGCGGGACCTGAACAAGCTGAAGGACAACGCAGCGAACCTGAGTTTTTGACAGTTGGATTGATAGGTGCGGTTTTCTGATATCCTCTGCCAGCACCTCGGCACTTGAAACCTCAATCTACTACAGGTCAACCCAATGTCGGAAAGAGCAGTCTCCTGAACGCTCTCTTCGGCGCTAGCAAAGTCCGCGCCTCTAGGACGCCCGGCAAGGTTCGTCTGCGCTCCAGTGACATCTCTCCCACCCTAACAAAGCTCACGATACTTTTCTTCCTCACAGACGAAGCACTTCCAGACCTTATTCTGGACGTCCGATCTCCGGCTGGTCGACTGCCCGGGTTTAGTCCTCCCCAACCTCGTCCCCCTCGAAACCCAGGTTCGTCCCTCCTCCCTTCCTCCTCATCCAAGCCTAGCTGTGAACCCAGCCCTAACATGATGATAACGTAGATCATGCTCGGTATCTTCCCCATCGCCCGCGTCAACGCCATCCCTTCCTCAATCCACATCGCCTCCCTCCTCCTCCCCATCGAACAGATCCTCAACCTCAAACATCCAGACGCCGATGAGCCCGTCGTCGAAGACAAACGCACCTATCGGAACGCAGATGGGAAGATCGCTTCTCGGCCGCCGAAGGTGAGGGAGACGACGTGGACGGCGATGGACGTGTTGACCGCGTATGCGGATCGGAAGGGGTGGGTGACCGCGAAGGCGGGGAGGAGTGACGTGAATAGGGCGGGAAACGCCGGTACGTCACATATGCCATACTTATCCAGCTTTTGGATCTGATCTGACGTGTTTACTGCAGTGCTCAGAGCGCTCGCGGAAGGACGGATTCCGTGGGGGTTTTGGCCTGCGGGTGTTGAGCTGCCTGCTGAGGCGACGGAGGCGACTGGGCATGGGCTGTGGATCGCTGGCGGCAATGACGATTCCAATGATCTGGATGAGCATGGGGAGGATAGCGCAGCTGAGGATGGAGATGACGGGGATGGTTCATCCGAGAGTGAGGACGAGGATGAAGATGAAGATGAAGATGGAGACGACATCGAGGAGGAAGATGAGGAGAGTGAAGAAGAGGGCGAGGCTGCGCCTGCGCCTAAAGTGGTCAGTGGTCCGAGGAGTGGATTCGCGATGCTGGAACTTGACGGTGGAGACGATGGTGACGACGATGATAGTGATGCTGATTCAGGAGATGCACCGGGGAAGGCAGCTTGATGTGTTGGGGTATAGACGGAAAGAAATGATAATGTATGAGCTAGAGTAGTACCATGACGGTTTGTATGATACTCGGTGCACATAGTAGTCTGCTCATCCCCATTCGCGGATTCCAGTTCTCTCTGTTGCCTCCTCACCGACGCCGCCGTTCCACCCTTTCTAACCCTGCGATAACCTGCAGCTGTTGGAGCATAGAGTCACTGAACACCGATCCGGGAAGGTCTAGATCTTCGTCGATGTGAAGCACAGGTAGCACGTCACCGTGAAGCCGTCTAGCATTCAACATAGATAGCAGCGCCGTAAAAAACCAGGAGCAACCTTTCCGTTTCTCTTTAGTTCCGTAGGTCCCCAATTGGAACAAGAGAGGCCCAGACGACGAAGTTCGGGAAGCGTTGGAGTAGATCCTACTGAGGATCTGTGATTGATCCTTGCGATAGAGTCCAGAGTTTCGTCCTTTGGAAGTACCTGCAGGGCGCATCGCGCATCGTTAGCTCTGGGGCTCTGAGCTGCGCCAGTGGAAGAATGTACCCCAGTGGCATTTGCAAGTGCAGTGAGTCCATGCTCTTCCCAACGATGGTTCTCTGGTCCCGTCGTCAAACTGATAGTGTGGATCTGGTCATGAAGCACTGAAGAAGGAGTTCCATTCGCGACTGGTGATGTTGACGGGTTGTCCTGCATATATCATCATCGCCATCTCTAAACTTGGGGGAACCGTGTTACACAGGTGGACTTCAAGAGACCGTAGATGTGCTGGGTCGCATAGTGAGCGAAGGATGAGGGGCGTGCGACTTTCTGTGCATTTGAGGCGAAGGAAGAAAGTGTCGCCCTCCCAGCATATGCTGACAATTCTATCAGAGATGTTGAATGTCATTGTCGATACCTGTAACCGGCCGAATGAGGGTGGTTCTGCCAAGAACCCCATCGCGGCGAGGAACTCATGAACTATGTCCTGCTCTTCGAGATTGGGATCCCTCTGCCACAGCGGCTGGGTCCGTAGGGTTGGAGCATTTGTGGTGTAAGCGTCGATGCGCATTCGAAGCCGCTTTCCTGGAAGAGGGCTGATGCGGGAGATCAAGCGAGCCGAACGAGCTGCGCATTGAGCGTGATCTGCTATGTCAACGTCTTCGAGAGTGATAAACGGTCGGATGTCGCTAGGGTTGGGTAGAGGGAAGACCAGGTCTTCACAGGGAAGAGCATGTTCCAGATATACAATCTTCAAGTTCTTCGAATAGGTGAGCATGTTCAACAGGAGCTTTGCTGGTGGTCGAGGTTCATTACGAGCTAGGCGAAGGGAGACAAGGTTGGCAAGTGAGCTGTTATAGTCCCACTGCAGCATCACCTCCCAAGGGACTTGACAATCTTCTAGCGACAAGCTTTGCAACGTGGGTTTCGCGAGCAACAGGACATGTCTGGGAATGGCGACCAGAATTCCGGAGGACGTCTTGATCTGCAATGAGAGTAGCAAAGGTGTTGGTTCCTGTGGAAAGCATCGGAGATAGCGACTAAGCGCAGTCGAGTCAGCAAAGACATGAAACTCCTGCAGCCGTGTAGCGTGACCATCGCTTGTATCATCGTCGATGTGTATGCATTGGTAGCCGAAGATTCGTACCCGAAGAGGAGCACCCTTTGAACGAGCCAGCATCTCTGGGAAGTGCAGCGACGACGAAACGGGGATGGCGGCCCAGAACGACGGTGTTTCCAGCGCGACTGCTCGCCATTTTCGACACACCAGCGTCACGGAGACGTGGGGTCGCTGAGTATTAATCTTGCCCCTGAGGTTCGACAGCTTCCGTCAAGATGAGGCCAAGGACCTCGAGGGGCAAGCCAACCGTGGACGTTCGAGGTGGATTCGAGAGACTGGGGTTGAGTCGTCATGTCTGCGATATCCGTCGTGAAGTCAGAACGTGCCACGTCTTTGGATAAGGAACTGTATGCGCGCTGGATTCTGTGATTGGAGGTGTTGGTAATATGTGCAGTGATGTTGGCAAAGAAGCAAGCTTCGATTTGCGCCTGTGTTGGCGTAGCCTAATAATGGACTCCGCTCCGTGGAGTCCATCTCGCTCTCCGAGGCCCACGCGTCGTTGTGGCCAAAGTCAGGATGCTGAGTGCAGTGCAGCACACTGGCGAGGGCGCGGTGGAAGGCATCTTGATGTTTGGAACAGGAACGGAAAGAAATGGCCATGTAAGTAGTAAATGAAGGGTTGTGTGTTGCTTGGTAGTATACGTAGTACAGTACATTTTCTCATAATGCATTAGCTCACTTTGCATGAATCTCATATTGCATCGGATTTTGGGCCGACGCGGGCAAATTTGCGGGGAAATGCAGCAAAGAACGAAGAGTACATGTCCCAAATACCCCCTGCAAATACTCGCCGCCAATGGCGGCTCGCTGAGAGGAATCAGTTGCATCGTGGCAACATGGGCACTGGATGCTTGATGGGTCATGGGAGGTTCCATCTCTCTGTCTGTTCGGCAGTCCCAGAGACTGACAGCTTTTGCTCGAGTTCAGAGTTGCGGCATCTTTGAACCCAAGTGTGTTTACTACAGAGGTAGCACAGAGCAGATATCAAGCCTTTTATTGTCTTCCTTCATTGGCGTACATTCTGTGCATACATACTTTCAATGTGATACCCTCTATTCTCGCTTCATCTCCTGTTACGACTCTCAGTCGGCCCCTGCTTCCCCCCTGGCACGCCCATCCCCACACCCCTCTTGATCTCCTCCTCGTCCAAACCCGCCTCAGCCAGAATCTTCTCTATCTCCTGCAAGATCGGCTTGTATGTTTCTGCAATCACGTCAGTCGAAGAAGTGGCGAGAACGAGATACAATGGCAGCTGACCGTATTTCTCCTTCGCCAGCTCAAATCCATCCCGTCTGAGCTCTTTCCCACGAGCGTCAGTGTCGCTGGTAGCCTTTTGGGCCCAGTACTCGCCTATGCACAGTCGAGAACAAAGTCAAACACGGGTCTGAAGTAATGCAATAGACTGAACTGACGTGATCTAGCATAGAAGGCTGCAAGGGTCTCCCCAGGCGCAGGCGTGCTAATGACATCCTCCTCTGACCTTGCGTTTGATTTTGCTACACCCATGAACGCCGTCGCCTGGAGACGTATGTCGCTTTCTGCCTGAGATGAGGGGTAGCCTTCGTCGTCAGCAGAAAATTGAGAACCAGAGCACGGAGAACGTACCTCAGGTTCAGGCTGAGCCTCGTCCTCCGCTTCTTCCTCCTCAAGGATAGTATCAACCAACTTCCGCTTCCCAGCTACCAGCTCGTCTTCCTCCTCGTCGCCGACTTGACTGCCAATGAGCGTCTCGTTGTCGCTGTCATACTCGTCGTCGTCATCGTCGTCGTCGTCATCTTCGTCGTCTTCATCGCTCTCGCTCTCCTCGCCACTCTTGATCACGACATCCGACTTCTTGAGGCAAACGTACCGCTCCATTTTGTCAAGTTGAAGGG
The DNA here is from genome assembly GCA_004369125.1 of Pterulicium gracile. Taxonomy (NCBI): domain Eukaryota; kingdom Fungi; phylum Basidiomycota; class Agaricomycetes; order Agaricales; family Pterulaceae; genus Pterulicium; species Pterulicium gracile. Next base: position 221,443 of record ML178832.1, read on the forward strand.
AGTAGAAGTCGTCCAGCGTGTATTCGTGATGCGCGGACTCGTAGATCCCGCCGTAGCTAGAGGGACGTCCAAGTCATTTCTCTAATGAAGTTGAGGAGGTGGAGGAGCACTGATACTCACATGTATAGCGTGTTTCGGAGGACAGCAAGCATGGCGTTGTACCTCGGCAACGGAGTCGTCAGGATGGGATCATCTGCGTCGATCTCCGGCTCAGCGGGGGCAACCACTTCGGCCTAGCGACACTGTCAGCACACAGATCACGACAAAAAGATTAGGACCACGAACAGCAACTGTAGTAGAACCATCCTCATTGAAGTCCTCATTCTCTTCCTCGCGCCATTCGTGTCGAGACACTTGTTTCGCTGTCTTCTTCTTCGTCGGACCCTTAGCTTTCTTAGGCTTCTTCAGCATCATTGATATCCACCGTCCCTTGTCAGCCCATTGGTAGCCGTTCCTTGAATGAATCTTCAGTCTGTAACATTCGAAGGAGGAAGCGTAAAGAGGCGCACAAGTCGTTAAAGAACACACTCGTCAGATTCTCCTCATCCGGATCCTCGTCGCTTACACCCCCAAACAAAACGCCCATATCCCTCGCAGCCCAAAGTGCCATGGTACATCCTGAGCGCAGCGAAGGCGCGTAGGCTTTGCCATGGCGTTTTCGGCGTTCCCATTTGGCGACGAGGCGCTCGGATTGAGCCTTCTTGGAGGTTGAGGTGGCGTCGGGTTGGGCGATGGAGAACCTGGTGATGTGAATGAGTGTGTGAGTGAGTGAGAGGATGGAATGACTGGGAATGGGTAGTACCGGAGATACCAGGTGTCCTCGAGCATGACGCCGACGGGTCGTTTGCCTTTGGCGTATTCTTTGCAGTAACCGCCTGAAAAACACGTTAATCGAAATAACTATCATGATGTCAATGGAGAGTGCACCATGGAGTACTATTCCTTCAGCAGTAGGTAGGAACGAGAACCCGCTTCGTGCACTGTCAAGACAGGAAGTTGGTAGAGTTAGCAGGGTCATGATACGGCACTCACGATGGCCTCGCATCGTTAGCCTTAAACTCAATCATCTGCCACTTATACTCTTGGATGTCGAAGACCCACAAGTCGTCGTGATACCGCGCTGCCCATACACATCAACCGACATACCCTTTCTTCCACGACGTTAACCAAAGACTCACTAGTAATCCCAGGGTCGTAAAACCCGCCGAACAGAACGACATAGTGCTTCCACACCGCCATCCTATGCCCAGATCGCGCACTGGGCCGAATCTTAGTGTCGATTCTGTCCCAGGAGTGCGTGGACACGTCAAAGCACCAGAAGTCCCGGTAGTGGTGGAAGGAGTTTTGGTGCAGGGATGAGAATTCTCCGCCTGCGTCCACAACCAATGGTGAGCACGGCACGTTTGACAGGAGGGAACTGGTGGTACGGACCGAACAGGAATAGTTTTCCTCCTCCGGCCGGGTAGGGGACGACGGCGTGGGCTGAGCGTGGGCCGGGACAGACTTTGGAGACGTATTTCCTCCATTCGTCCTGTGCGTGGAAGAATGATCAGTTATCAGGGCGAGAAGAAGGTGGTTGGGGGCTTCACACAGCCTACAGCCATGTTCTTCCACGCGGGCCCGATCTCGGCCGCTCGTTTCCTTTCCAGAGGTGGGTGGGGCGCCAGATGGAAGGACTTGGCTGTAGGCTAGGTGAAGGAGGAGGATGACATGCTGAGGCCTGAATGTGGTCCTGGGCTTGCTGAGGACGAGCGACTTTCCACAAACACCCAAGGGTCTGCCGTGGTTCTCATGATGGCACGAAATCCCTGAAGCGCTGCCCGCCTAGGCGAAGTTATCCCGCGATTGCGAGAACGAGGGAACAGAAGGTGATGGTGTACCTTCTCTGGATTGTACCGGAACACGTCGTTGTAGAAGTACTGCGTGAGTTATCAGTTACAGGGTCGGTGTGGGCGGAATAGCGTGCGTGCGTACATACCGCTTTGTTATCTGGGCTGAAGAATTCGCCGCCGATGCACCAGAGGTGGTTTCCGTTCGGACATGCAGTCATCGTTGCGTTGGCTCGTCTGCTCGGAGGGCCCTCGACGAGCTCTTCAGTAACAGCATGTGCATCTTCCCATTCCTGTCTCATCTACTGCATGCATGTTCAGACACAGGTCACAGATAGATAGATCATGAATCTCGAAGATGGGGACGGACCTTCTCGAGAATGGTTTCTAGATCTTCCTCATCGTCGTCGTCTGCCTTGGTTTGTTTCTTCTTCTGCTTCTTGTCGATCTTCTGCTCTGCTTTGACTTTCTTTGCGGCTTTAGCAGATGCCTTGGATTCGACCTTTGCGGCGGACTTTTTCTTGCCCATGGACGATGATGATGGTGATGGAGGTTAGATGATTGTATGGTGGCTCTTTTGATCCGGGCTGCTCAAGCGTCACGGTCGTCCGACGCGATGAGCTCGAGCAAATTGCACGGGTACAGTACGGTGGTTCTGATTGCACGGGTACAGTACGGTGGTTCTGAAATTCGGAAGCGAGCTCCCACCTAGACCTGTCAGGTAATCTCTGAGCAGAAACTAGCAGCTATAAGTAGATACAAGGGCTGGAATTGCCGTACTATTTTCAGTCAGGCGACCAACAAGGCTACGTCTAATCCTGGTAGCCTTCAAAGGCGATGAGAAGCGCTTACAACGCTCCTTGAAGAAGATGACGGGTTCTCCGGGGATGGGCATTGCGTACGTGTATTCCTGAACCTTAACTGCGCGACTTGCCGTGCTCTTCTTGTTCCAAATCGAGGCATGCATTCGATGGGTAGCTTAGAAGCATACTGTACTTTGAGCAACGTCGTGTGCCTGGTGCTGCCAATCAGCTGTGCCTGTGTGATGATGAACAGTTGGGTCGACTCCAAGATCTCTTCCGAGACGGTTTGCTGGTGGATGCGAATGATGATTCGAGAGAAGCTCCGATAGGTATGTACGGGGGAGACGAAGAGTTTGGACATGGCAAGGTGTGGGTTCTGGATGCGGGCCCTTAGATTGCCGCAAGACGCCGGACCAAGAACCAGCCTGATTGATCGGCTTCAACTTGCAACTAACCCTCCATCCACTCCTCTCTCTGACACCCAAGAGGGGCAATGTCGCCAGTCTGATACCCTCTTTCGACCCAACATGAGCTTTCTCGTCGACCCATCAAGACCAACTAATGGCCAATCCGGCCGTTCCGGCGGTCGCTCGGGTAAATTCACCTCCAAGCATGGCCACCGGCATCATCTCTACGACTCGGAGAAGGCCCCTTACCCTGTGTCTTTCGATAAGCACGTTCTCGAACTGTCGGTTTACTCCAACATGTATAGTACCGTCGGCATGTCTGATCACGGGTTTTTAGAGAGGCTCTAAACATTGCTCTGGTGAAAAACACCCACTCATCTATGTCGTTCATCGACTTCTCCGAATGGGAGGAGGGCGCGCCGAGCCGTTCGCTGGACCTAGGTTGTGGGGTGCGTATCATCTCACTATGGCATATGCACTTGTCGCTGACACTAACGGTCGTGCAACACAGACAGGAGTATGGGTACTCGAAGCCGCTCGGGAATGGCCAGAGTGCGACTTTGTATGTGGCTTGCGGGCTGTATACATACCTCAGGCTCGTTCTGATGATGCTCCGTATGGCTACAGGTCGGATTCGATCTAGTGGACGTCCAGCTGCCCCTCAGACTTGTGGACCAGAAGATTGCCGAACGGATATCATGGATGCACGGGAACTTGTACGTCGCGTCGTTCAAGACCTCGGTTTCAGAGCTTGATACTCACTGGCTAACACAGTTTGACGAATAAACTGCCCTTTGAAGACGACGAGTTCGACCATATACACATGTCGAATATCGCTCTGGGCGTCCCAGAAAACAAGGTAAGCTGACGCGTACTCCCCTTTAGCGCCGCTCCTTACACGTATCTATCGCCTAGTGGGGTATGCTTTTTGAAGTAAGGGTCACTTGCGCAATCCGCACCCATCTTGTCCCTCAATACAATTTATTCAGGAGGTGACGCGTGTGTTACGACCCGGAGGCGCGGTTGAGGTCTGGGAAGACGGTGAGTGCATTTGAAATGTTAGTGTCGACGTAGGCTCAATGCCTGAATCAGATGGAATTTTTCCTCAATTACCGAAGTGGTTCACCTCACCTCTACGCGCACGGACGCGCAGATCACCCTCCGTCCAACTGCCTGAAGCTGTTCGACAAGCCCCAACACCAACGCCCCGACAGGGCGATGAAGAACACGACCATAATGATAACCACGATCACGCCCTTCTCGAATCACTCTATCACTCCGTCTTTCGCAACCGCTTCATCAACACAAAACCGACAGGTGAGCCAGCCCCCAACTGAAGTGCGTGTGGAAGTCCCGCTCATCACAGACGTTGATAGCGGTGTTACCCAGTTATTTCCAGACGTACTTCCGGCAGATAACACTCGGTCCCGTTATCACCTTTCCCATGCCACCCCTGGCTGCATTCCAGCCGCTACCGCAACAAGCACTGCCGAATGATATCAGCGCTAGCCTTCTGGACCCTCGGACATCGTTTTCTCTCTCCAGCGCCCTGTCCTCGCCTGGCCTCAGCCGCAACCCCTCGACATCACCGAGACTTCCTCCTTCCGAGTCGATAGCAGGGGAATGGAATCTCCCCACTATCTTCGGCGAGTCGAGTAGTGGGCGCTCGCGCTCGCCATCATCGTCAGATTCCAGCTCGTCTGCGTCCCATGCTACCTGGCGCAGAGGCTCCGTAGTCACACTGCAAGCCGATGGGCGGAGTATGCAACCGCAACAGCCAGGCGGCGCCCCGATGGACCGAGTGATCGTCGACCGAACGGATCTGGAGAATAATCCGGCCCAGATGAAGTTCCTTGGACAGCTTTCAAATCTCAGTGAACGGTCGCTGGCCATGCACTTGTATTACTCGTTCCAGAGCGTGTTGGCGTGCGAGGAGGCGATGTGGGAGGAACTAAAGGATCGGATATTGAATAAGAAGGAGAATTTGAAGGCGTTGGGGTGGGATGATGATGAGGAGTTGGAGGAGCTGCAGAGTCGGAAGAAGTTTGAGAGGCTGTTGGAACGATATCGGACGTGAGTAGTGTGCTTGTTGGCGTTTTGTTTCTGTCAGAGGCTAATGATTTGCTTGCAGGGATATGCAGTCTCGTGTATCGCTTTGGGTCTCGCTCACGGGTATGGGGTGGAGTTTACCACCTCGAGACCCGCTGACTCGCGCAGAGTTGATTGAGGAAGAGCGACTGCGCGAGAATATGCTGGAGGCTCGACAATTTGCCCGTCCTGCTGATATCCAACCTCCATGTCGAGTGATGCGCATGTTGGTGGGGTACAAACAGGAAACGTTGATATAACCGACTCGTACTTCCCTCCTTGACTGGAACCAGCCTCTGCTTGACGGCGATTCGAGGGTCACCCTAGGTCCTTCTCATCGAATTCAACTAGGGCT
>ML178832.1:226964-480537 GCA_004369125.1 Pterulicium gracile
AGCAGCATTCTTCTTGATCTGACCACTTTACTTATCTCATGAATGTTTCCCTCCACACTTGTTTCTCGCTTTCTCTGTGATGCCCGATGGATGGATGTACTTTTATCTCGCTTGTTTTCCGCACGGACAACCACTAGATCTTCATGTAGTAGACAACCAATGTACGGATAGTGAGGATTACATAAGCTTATTCGCCCTTGAGAGCTTGAGCTCTCCTCTTCCTGGGGTTTGGTTTCTCTGCCTCGCAGTCGCGATTTGCTTACACGCGGAACGTTGACGAGATGAGTCTGATGGACGATCGAGTCGGTGAACAGAGCAACGGTTCCGGGATGTGACGCCGGACTGTGGTGAGTCTGGGTCACGCGCTCGGGATCAGACGCCTTGGAAAAAACTTTGGCTCTGCTTCTCCTCGGCGTGAGACACTCCATCCTTCATGACCGCCTCGTCCTCCAAACGCACAGGGGACACGCCAACGCGTAACAAATCCAAATCACGAAACTCTGAGAAGCAGCAGAGCAAAACAGAGAAGAGCAAAGGGAAGGGAAAGGAGAAGGATCTAGGTGGAGCACGCACTGAGGGAGGAGGCTCGACTGGTTCACACGATGGTGGAGGTGCTAGGGAGCGCACGGCGTCGTGGGATTGGCATGCTATTAGCGAGCCGACGAGCAGTACCGTTCCACCAATATTCACCAAGGACGGAAGGTGAGCGCCTTTCAGAGTTGGTCGCCTGACAATTATCGTGCTCATCTCACTGCTCTTGTACACTTGCAGTTATTTTTTCTCAATCATCGGGTCCTCTGTAAAGATACACTCGACCGCAACTGGACAAGTTGTGTCCACTTTGACCCCCGACCTCGCCTCCTCAACGAACATTCTTACTTGTGCCACCCTCAATCCACACAACGTCTTCCAATTAATAACGGGATCGGCAAACGGCCAGATCGTCATCTGGGACTTCCTCGAGGGCGTGATCCTACAAACGATCAACATCGAGCAGCCCATTCAACATATCTGCGCTCACAAAAAATTCGAGGACACTATCTTCGTCGCTGCCGGCAAGGCTAGCTCCAAGAAAAAGGGCGCCGGTGAGTCAATCTCTCTCGACATTTTTGAGTTGAAAACGACGTGCTAACGGTAAATTTGATCAGAGGACAAGTCCGCCATCCTGCGAGTGTCGCTCCGGCCGTCGGCAGAGACCGCGAACTTGAAGGTGCAGAAAACGTCGTCAATGACTCCCATCGGGAAGGCCGATAAACCAACCGTCGGCCTATCGTTCTCGCCTAGTGGCGCGTGGCTGGTCGCCGCAGCGGGATACAAAGCCTATGTCGCTTCGACCGACGCACTGGAGGCTGGGTTCACAAAGTTCGTCTCGAACGAGCGGCTTACGTGCTTGGCGTTCCATCCGGACGAGGAGTACTTCGCCACTGGGGACGAGAAGGGTCAGATCCGTCTGTGGTACTGCTTGAACGGCGATCTCGCCATGGCGTCCCAGGTCACCGGTGTAGGGAAGAAGGCGCAGACGACGAGGATGCACTGGCACGCTCACGCTGTGTCTTCTTTGGTCTTCACGCCCAACGGAGCGTACTTGTTGAGTGGTGGAGAGGAAGCCGTGTTGGTCATTTGGCAACTGCACACAGGGAAGAAGGAGTTCGTGCCTCGAGTGGGAGCGCCGATATCGACTGTTTCCTTGTCGCGAGCTCAGGATGGGACCGAGGAGTATCTCCTTGGGCTTGCGGATTCAACGTACTTGTTCATCAACTCCGCGACGCTCAAGCCATCGAGATCGTACACTAGGGTGAAAATCGGTGAGTGGTGGTCCCCCGCAGTATGCTAGAAGCTGTTCTGACACGATTTCTAGACCCAAGCCATACTACGACCGCAACTGCCCACGCCCCTCTCGCTTGCCACGCAGCAACCTCCACACTCATCCTACCTTCTTCACATAAGTCATCCCTTCAGGTGTACTCCCCAGTCACGTCCAAAGTGCTGTCCGAGCTCGAGGTCGTTCCATCCAGCCGCGTCTCCAGACGTGACGAAGAGCCACTGGAGCCACCGGCCGTGGAGAGCGTCGCCGTTTCAGACTCTGGCGAATGGATGGCTACCGTTGATCACCGACCTGGCGACGGCGCTTTCAGAGCAGAGATTGAACTCAAGCTGTGGTGGTGGGACAAGAAAGCCGATCAATGGACGCTCAACACCCGGATAGCAAGTCCACACGCCCTGAGCCCTGTTCAGTCGGTGGACTTCCAGCCAGCATCTCCCGGGCAGCCGCTACACCTTGTGACGTGCTCGCTTGACGGGAGTGTGAAAACATGGCGAATACGCACGGTCAAGAACAAGGGTGGAGAACACGAAGGTAAGACTATAGACCTCCCTCTTTCGGCTTAGCTGATAGAAGTCTAGAGTTTTGGATTCTGAGATCCACCATCTCTTTCCGTAACGAAAAGCCCCAATCCATCGCTTTCTCGCCGTGTGGTAGTCTCCTCGCAGTCGTGCTCAAGTCGCATGTGGCTCTGTACGATCCCTCGACCAATGTCCAGCTGGATACGCTATCGCTCCCCGAGTGTCCGGCCCTACAGTCCGCTCAATTCGCTGGAAAGGGCCGATATCTAGTGTTGGCCGGCGCTCGCGACCTTATCCTCTGGGACGTCATCCTGCAGAATGGTCCGTCCGTACCACTGTCGTATTCACCGCATTCACTTATCCTATGCTTCTTACAGTTCACTGGCATCACCATAGCACTCAAGATATCACCCGTCTGGTCGTTCATCCTACCGGAGACACGTTTGCCGTGTTTCAGAAGGGACACAACTCTACCAAGATCACTATCCATCGATTAGCAGCGCCGAATCCTATCCAGACGCATAATCTGCCGTTCTCGGTGCGATCCTTGCTCTGGAACGCTAGCGCCCAGGTCCAGAAGGGATGCTATTCCTTGATTGCGATTACCCAGACATGGAGCGTCGTAGAGTTTGGCGACAATGTCCGGCCGACGGAGGGAGAAGGGGTGAAGGGCCAGGGTATCTCGGCCCAAGGCCCTTCGGCGCAGAAGCCTTCGCTCTTTGCAGATATTTTCGGTTCGCTGTCGCTCTCAGGCCCTGCCACTGGGTCTTCACGAGCACATGTGGAGACGTGGAGAGGGAAGGAAGGGGCTGCTGTGTTCGATGGACCGGCGTACCTCCTGCCTCCTCTTGGTAGCTTGTACACGACCTTGATGGATGGCTTCCTCAAAGTTCGACAGGAGCCTTCAGCTGGTGACTCCAAGGACGGAGATGAAGATATCGATATGGAGGATGCTGCGGTTGACGAGCAGCCTCCTGCTTCTAGCGTCGCAGCACGCACTGTGGAGAAGGAAGAGATTGAGACGCTAGTGGCACTTTTCAAGCAGAATTCCTTGTCCGGTGAGTTGTCTTTCATTCAGATCATCATCCCAGCCCTCTCATACCCGTCGTCTGTCAGCTCCAACACCCTCCAAAGTTCCTGCGGCGAAGGCGAATGGAGTGAAGGTCAACGGGTCAGGCCATCATGCCTCTTCTCCCATCTCCACTCCAAAGCAGAACGGCGTCCAACGAAAATCCAAGGGGCCCGTCACGCCCCTCAATCATCCGCCAATATCACCGACGTCCTCCTCCAACTCGTCGGATTCGCCTGCCCCCGTGAACACGGGAAACACCAAAAAGCGGAAAAAAGTTACTTGATGGACATGTCACTATCATCGCTTTGTCTTGTGCATTTACTCACAATCTCATTATTTCGTCTACTTTTGCAATCATCACTGTTGTCTTTCTACCCATACTCCTCCTGGTATTTCCGGGACCAGACTGTGAGACGTTCTGAGTGAACCTCGTGTGTTTGGAACGGGCAAAAGACACCGAGCAAGTGCGATGTCGCGTCAAGAATGTGCCCCTTGCAACGACATGTTGAAGCCGTTATTCCTCGATAATCACCACGCGTCTCCAGATCCGACGACGGTTTGCACAACCCAACCACGACAAAAACTTTATCGACTCCAACAAATCCTCGCGGATCGATGGGAGCCATGGGCATTATACAAACGATCTGTCTAATATACAACAAAGGACGACATACGGACTCGTGGCGATCGTGAGGCTAGAGGGTATGTACGCTCGGTTCTGCGTCGTGCTGCGCATCGATGGAGCCAAGCGGAAGAAGTGTGGGAAATCAAGCATGTGTCGCCGTCGTTCCTGACGCGCTTCCCTCGGTGAACGTCTCCCCCTTCCCACCCGGCGTCGCATCCGTCACGCCCTTGATCGGATTCTTCAACCAAGGGTTTCCGCCGGTCGGCAGCGAACGGGCTTTCCACGTCGCCGCCTCCAATGAGCCGTCGTCTATCGACCCCGTCAGCATCTCCAGACTCTCCAGCTCCTCGCCCTCGTTCTGGTGGTGCCAGTGGATGCTGCTTCCGCACGTCGAGCAGAACGAGCGGAAGTGGCCGGGGGACGACTCGTATTTTCTGAGCGACTTTGGGAGCTTCGTGGCGGGATCGATACCGGATTTGGAGCCGGGGTGCCAGTGGACCTGCGCGACGGGCACGGTGATGAAGTTGGCGACGAGGGAGCCGGTGGTTTGGCGGCACATGGTGCATTGGCAGGTGTGCGGCTATGGGAGGAGGGGGTACGGTGTGGGTTCTAGGGTGTCGTGAGTTGGAAGAGGCGGGGAGGACGTACGTCCGGAGGCCAGGCACAGCCGTCGGGAAAGTGCAGCTCGTACCTGACACCGTGGCAGAGGCAGCCGCCGACGATGATTCGAGGTGGTCGGACGTGTGGGTGGGCGCTTGCAGAGGACATGGCAGGTTTCGTGGAGAAGGAGTTTGTGGGTCGTGATGTCACTCTCTTCATCTTATATACGTTATCCTGATCGATTATCCATGGAATCGAACTCCGCTCTGTTTCCATCATACGCGCATGTAGATACAAATAATGAAGACACACATGCCATGACAAAGGAGGTTAGGAAAGTGTGGGTATAGGCGACCGTATGTAGTCCGATAATTGTGGGCATCTGAGAGTTGTGGCGATCAGCATTCAGCTGACGGGCTGGTAACCACAAAGGTGACTGGCTGACTGACCTCGTACAAGGAAGAAAGAGAAGAAACGGAGAATAAACATGTACACTTACTCCATAAAGACCAGAAGGAAGCACGCCGTGTCCATTTCGTTGATGATCACCGTCGCATGAAGTCTAGCAGGACCATCGCCGCTTCCATCTCCTCCGCGGGCAGCTGCCGGTCGTCCTTTGCTGCCGTTCCCACATCGCTCACGCTAGTGATGGGAGAGAGGTTGGTGGCGCTACGTCTTCCTTCGCTAGTCCCTGGAGTATTGACATCCGTGGCTGCTTCCGATCGTCCATCGTCCTCTACATCCGTGTCGACGAGATCCGCCTCAACATCGCTTTCGACGAGCTGAGAATGAGCACAAGCCCACTCGAGCGATCGTTGCTTCTTTTTTGGCGGATGCCGGGGAAGAGATGGTGAGAGGCGACCGCGGGAAGGAGGCTCGTGGGAGGATGGTTGTGGCTGTGGCGGTGATGAGAGCATGTAGTCCCATAATGATGTCCTTCGTTCTACGGGTCTGTTTGACGTGTTGAGGAAGTTGTTCAGAGACACTCTTTGCCGCAGCGGCTTGGTAGTGGTGACCTTCGAGCTTCCTGCTTGTTGACTTTGAGCGACCGGCCAGGTGGCTTCAGCACGGAGGGGCCTCTGCTGCGAAACTGGCGCTGGTTTCTCTGGTTTCTCCGGTCTCTCCTGCTTCTCTTGCATCTCTTCCCGTTCCTCCTTGGCGGATTGTATCTTCCCCCTCCGCTTGACTGCCTGCCTCTTGTTCTGGAACCAATGGTTCACGGCACGAAGCTCCCTGAGTACCGTAGTTGTGTCAACCCTGCACACTTTAAGGGCACAGATCAGACTCACATTCCCAGCTCGCTCGCCAGTTGAGTGCGCGTTTCCCTTGCAGGATGTGGGTTATCCTGGAAGGCATGCTGAAGAACGACTGCCTGGTCGACACCGACGCGTTTCCTGGACTTCTTTTGTGGTAACGTCTCTTCATCCGAAGTACTCGCTTGCGATGCAGTTGGAGCAAGCACTTGAAAGTGCACAAACGAAGTCATTTTGAAAGAGAGCCGTGAAGAGGAAAAGAGAAGACGCGTAGACAGAGAAACTTGATGAAGACAGGAGGCGGACGCGTTGGAGGAAAAAAGCAAACCAGGTCATATGATCGCACCTTGCCGGTCGGTGCCGAAATTGGTACCACATTGCCTCCTCGACATCACCTCCGCCCTGGTCCCTGGACCTCCCCTTCATTATCTCCGTCCTTGCGGGGTGTGATCGAGCTTAATTATCCCGCAATGATGGATGCAGGAGGAATATATGCAAGTAGCGCTGTGCTGACACCAGGAAGGTTCACGGAATCCCGGTGTTGTCATGGTCGTTGGAAGTCCGTCAGAAACTAGGCTTCTCGCGCGATTCAGGCTGCAGTTGGTTCGCAAACAAACAAATTAATCAAGATCAGGCTAACTTAATGCCTAAATGCTACAGATAGATCACAGCGAGACGAAAAAAAGATAAGCAAGAAGTCTGTTAGAGGATACATCGATATTGCGTCTCAACCCACACACCCGATTGCAGCCCGTAAAATCCCTTCTAGTCTGCTGCCCTTGCCAAACGTCCCGTCATGCCATTCTCCGCGTGGATCTCCTGCTCCTCGACGGAATGGCCCTGAGGTCCCTGGAGGAGACACGGCACGACAAGCTGCAGAGTCTCTACCGCGGTTTTGAGCGGCGGATTCTGCCACTCCTTGGGCAAGTACATCTTCCTGATCGGAGCCCGGAGTGCCCGCCGCGCCTGCAAGAACCTCAACAGCGCCTGCGGCGATAATCTCGAAGCGTCCAGGATCTCTAGCTTTGGACATATCACCTTCCGCGTTGTGTGGATGGGCTCGACAGGCGTGGGGACTGCCGGGGTGAGGAACATGCTGTCTGGGTCGTCGAAGAAGGTGTCGAGGAAAGGCACGCTGATGTTGGATACGCGCAGGAGACGCAGGCGAGGTATGGTCATCGCCCATTTGGCGGTGGCGCGCCTGGCTTCGGCGCCTTCGACGTGGTCCAGGTTGAAGAGGGTGAGGATCTGCAGTTCTACGAACATGCCGGTGATGGCCTCGAAGAAGCGGGAATAGTCTTCGCCCCCAAAGTTGGCGATGGTTAAGTCGACGAGGTTGGGAGCGAAGAAGGAATCTATGAGCTCGCTGAGGTAGCCGACGCTGAACGCGGAGAGGACGAGAATCTTCAGGTTCTCTAACCGAGGGCCGCTGTAAGGTGGTGGCGGGGGAGTGCGGAGGTTGGGGCCTGCACCGTTGAGAATCAACTTCCCCAGGTTGGGGCAGCCGGCGAGCATGGACTGGAATCGCTCGTAGTCGGGCGAGGCTTCGAACAGCATTGCTCCCAACGACAGGGTGGTGAGGTGAGTGAAGGTGGTATTGTTCCAATCGATATACCCGCCGCTTATCCCAAAGTGCTTCAACGTCGGGCAGGCCATACCGCCGAACAGAGGAACTGGAGGGTGATTATCGTCATCGTGGAGGCCATTCCCGAACTGGATGTACGGCTGCCCAGTGCGTGAGATGTCAAGTTTGTGCAGGTTGATCTTCGTCCCTGCCAGCGCTGCGTCTTGTAGCTTCTCGAGAAGCACATGCGACGAATCCCAGTCCAGCAGAGTCGCAGTGATGGACCGGATCGAAGGTAGCTTCACGAACAGCCTATCAATCATAGCTGCGAACGTCTCCGGCGTAAAGGCTCCTCCGTCAATTTTCGCCCGGGTGGTGTCGTCAATGATAACGTTGAGCATCGCGTCGCCCGCCCGCTCCATGCAGGTAAACGACTGCACATGCGGCGGAGTGTTGACGAGGATGAGATTCGTCCACTGCGTCGTGTCCGCGAGCATCAGATGCCGCCATCTCGAGCAGACGTGGGTAAGGGCCTTGCGCGTCAACGTATTTCGTCGGTCGCTGGGGGAAGAGTTGGCGGTGATTCGTAAGATATTTAGGAGGATTTCGTTGGGGAGTCCGTTAATCTCGTAGACTTGGAAGAAGTGGAAGGCGGCGTTGGCCCGTTCGACGGTGAGCTGGAGATCTAGCTTGTCGTTCTTGCCCGGACCGCCGATAGAGTCGAGGAGTTTCGTCTGCTGTTGTAGCCGACGTGTGTGCTCGCTGAGCCGTTGGTGATGGCCGTTCCGACGTGCGCCGTTGGTGGATGATTGGAGGGTTGGGGAAGGGACGCGGCGGACGAGTTGAAGGAGGGTTTCGTGTTCAGCGGTACCACTCTTGAAGCGGCGGACAGCCGCGTCATACAGAAGGACCTCGGCAGGAGAAAGCGCAGGGAGTGGACCTAGTATGATGAGATGGTTAGCAAAAGTCCATAGAAACATATCCAAGATCAACGACAGGCACAGATCAACTGCTTCCATCGACCGCAAATGAAAGGCTTGCTCACCGTTGGACATTTCGCGACGGCCAGCGAAGCAGCAGGAATTAGGATTACACTGGACCACTGGAGTAGTCTCTTGTATTTGTAGGATAGCCAGTGGCGCGCGAATGGGTATGGATGAATCGGCAAAGATAGTTGTTTGTCCTTGTGGGTGCACGATTTTGCTAGGAAAACAAACGCCCACAAGTTTGATGGCTGGCCACACAGCCTGAGCTACTCTGCCCTTGTACTTCTTGCCGTGGTGCCCTCCAAACCTTGTTCTTCCACCGTGCGTTGCTAGGACAGGACGCGAAATGTTTGGCGACCAGAGATGTCGCCTCAGGAACAGAACTAGGTCTGCGAACGAGAATGTGGATGCGATGACAGGCGGGGCAGCAACCAAAAGTATAAACGGCCTCAGCAGACCCGGAAATGCAGGACGATGGTGGGCGAAAGAGGACGGTCGGGAAACACGGCAATCGCGCTACGTTCCATTATTTAAAACCACCCAGGCTGGCTTTCTGTGTTTCCCGAAAGGAAATTATCGCGGACCGCACCCCTGGGCCGCGCAATGATAGTAGCTGGTCGCGAGCCTGCGGGGATCGTTTGCTCTGTTCTGGCGTCAGCGTTGGGACGGTGTGGATACAATTTACCGTGGCAGGTGAGGGCAATTTGTCGTGTTCTCTTGCTCTGTTGTTGGCAAACTCCGTGTCAGAGCTGCACACGGAGGGAGAACAAAGGAAGACGTTCAATTGTCTCGATCGGGTCCCTCGCATCCGTCTCGTCTCGTCTCAGATGATCCTAGTGAGCACTGTCTACTCTTTCACGCTATTGAGTGAAGGTCTTCTACTAAAACAAGAAAGGCGTTGTTTCCACTGTCGACGCGCACGAGCTACGGGATCGTCGTTCTTTAGGTTTTGAGCGCCGTGCCTTTGGGGGGGGGGGGGGGGCATACCACACCGTCCAAGTCACATCGTCATCTCAACACGCTGTCATCCCTTCCAGGTCGAAATGCTCTCCTATCGCAGCCCAGACCGGAACCAGGATAGCTGACGCGGCGATCCCTGACCGCCGAGGATGGGCGCATACGGCTTTCTCTGCGTATCACCGCCGTAGCACGCTTCTGGTGCCTCTCGTGAAAGTGTTACGCAGAGATTCGAGAGGCGGCCCCGCATGTACGCGTTTTCCTCTTTACTTCTGCTGGTAGCACCACCGGTAGATCTTGCAACATATCGTCACTCCGCCCCGTCTATCTTTGAATCTCGATCACCCTAGCTTCACCAACCCCCCCTCGTACTTCTCGGTTCCGTCGCAATGAGCCGTAGCCATGCGCGGGGCGCGCCCTTCTTGCTCTTCACATCTATCACACCATTCAATCCGCTTGTACCTCGCAAAGTCGAGCAACTCAATCACAATCACGCGAACTCAGCAATTACATAGCGCTTCAACCTTCATTCCCCGGATCCGCTTTCTCGGATACAAAGTTGCTCTTCACACATGTCACACCGGATCCGCTTTCTCGGATACCAAGTTGCTCTTCACACAAATCACATCACACATCACACTCGGGAGCGCAGCATAGCACAAGCACCACCGAGAATAGAGGACTATTCACCTCCATCAAGTCGACAAGGTCCTTCACGTTCCGACAACAACATGAGCGGATAGCTCACATGGCGAGATGAGGTATATACACCGTTGAATCATATTCGATTTGTCCAAAAGGACGCACTACTACAGGCGGACAATAGTCTTCCGCGAGATCATGTACACATAGAACTACCGACCTACAGTTCGCTATCAAGAAGATATCTCCAACCGAATAATCGTACAACAGAACAGCTCGATCAACTGAGAACGGAACACCAAGTGGGGTTTCAATAAGTAAAGGCGGGATCACGGCCGCTCGCTCAGCAAGTAGAAAGGAAGAACAGATTCGGAGAAATGGAAGGCAACTTTCACAAGAGATGAAGAACAGAATGATGGGGCATGGTGAGGGACGAGGGAAGGATTCAGAAACCCGACTCAATCCCATGCTCCTGGAACACTCGTCGAAGAAGTCGAGCCAGACCCGGCCTTGGAGTAGCGGCGAGGGCTGCGAGAGCGCATGGGCGTCGTCGCAGCATGTGCCCCAGATCGAGGGGACATGGCCAGAAGTTCTTCGAGGACCGATGTGACAACGTTGTCTTCGTCGTCCTTACAGGCCGGTGTCTTGGGTCCTACCTGGCTCTCGATCTTCTGAGGAAGAGCGGCGTAGTTCGACTGATCGAATCCCATCTGCGTGCGACAAACGAAGTATATGAGTAACTGATACGAACTGGGAAACTCAGGGAGTACTCACGTCAGCCAACTTCTTGGTGATGCGATGGAGAGACCTTTGTCGGCCGTTCAAGCCCTGTTTGGCTGCACCAGATGGGCCGGCCTCGGCTTGGGCAGAGACTGATACCCTCTTCAAGATGGGGTTAGGAGCCTGGGCGCTAGGCTTGTCGGCTTTAGGAGGGGGAGAAGGCCTGAGAGGCGAAGGTTTGTCCGAAGACTGCTTTGAGATGTTGACGACCTCAAGAGGTGGGAATGAGCCCCGGGCGGCACTGGCAACCTGCGGGCTCGATGCCGCGGTCACGATGGGCATCGGAGGAGAGGGAGAAACGGGAGGAGGAGCTGCGACGGGCGGTGGATTGACAGCAGGAGGAGAAGTAGCAGGGAGCGCAGCAGGTGGGGGCTGAGGAGTCTCGCTAAACAGACACAAAGTCGATGAGTACATGATCACTTGTGAAAGAAAAGAAAACTTACTCCTGGATACGTCTATCACGCTTACGCTCTTCGCGGTCCTTCCTGTACCTGGCCTTCTCCATCTGGTACGCTTGCTTCGCAATCTCGACACGCTCCCGCAGCTCTTGGGGTGTGGGGTTGGCGGTCAGGAGAGGCATGAAGAGACCGTCATGACGAGGTGCCTCGTGGCGATGGTGTGGTGGAGGGAAGTCAGCGCCTGGAGGGGGCATTGGGTCAGAGGCGAACCTCCTAGAGTGTCGATCATGGTCGCGCTGATGGGGGTGTCCGTGTCCATGCATACGGTGGTGGGGTGGAGGAGGGGGAGGGGGCGGAAAAGGACCGGGCGGCCCTGGAGGAGGGGGAGGGGGCGGGAAAGAACCGGGCGGCCCTGGAGGAGGGGGAGGGGGCGGAAAAGGACCGGGCGGCCCTGGAGGCCCTGAACGTCCCATAGGGCTAGAGCTAGCCTGAGGAGGGAAGCCGAGAAGAGATCGGCGACGGGAAGGTCCTCTTGGGGCGGAGTCATCGAACGGATTGCCAGTGTCGGATTCGGGACCCCAGTAACGAGAGGATAGGTTGAGAGGCCTACCCCAGTCGAACTGCTGCGTGGGTCCGTAATGCGGCAACCCCCAGGATGTCCGTTTGACGCTCCCTCCCCCCGCTCCTCCTCGCCTGTCGGTCTGGCGGAAGCTACCCCATAGACTGTCGCGGGGGCTGCCACCGTCGTCGAAGCGATCCCAAGCCTCTGTCTCCCGAGGATTCTCGCGAGGAGCGGAGGTAGGATGGACCTGATCCCCGCGCATGCCTGCAGTCATAGTGGTGAAGGAGCGGACCAGCCCACCCAACGCCTCTGCAACCCTGCGACTAGCTTCCTCCTCTGCTTGGCGACGAAGATCCTCTGTGGAGCGTCGCGACTCGCCGGAGACAGAAGCGGCAGCTCGAGACACAGCCTCTCTGTGTGCAGCCCAGTACGACCCGTTTCCGGCGTGGCTGAGGATGTTGCGAAGACCTTCGCTCAGCTCGGGATGCGAACCGAACGCGTTCTTGAGGTCGTTCAGCAACGAAGCGATGTCGGTGGTGAAAGTAGGGGACAGCGCTCTGGCGCGGTCGTCGGTAGGTAGAGGGGCGAGGGGAGGATCCGGGACAGGTTCGGCGGCGGGAGGCGCCTCCAAAACTGGCCTGTCCACGCTGAGAATAGACATGTGAGGGGTGCTGGAGCAGGATGGCTGGAAGCCGTCTGCGATGAAAGAAGGTGCCTTCTCCGTGGGTGGCCTTTCGGTGGGTGTTCTGTCGGAGTATGCCTGCTCGTAAAATGCCTGCTCGGAGTACGCCCGGTCGGAAAATGACTTCTCGGACATCGCCTTCTCGGTAGGTGCCTTTACAGAGACAGAGGGGGCCCTCTCGGAGTACGCCTTGGAACTTCGATGATCATGGACATCCATGACGTGGATGGGGATCTTCTGAGGTGCGTCGGCGCAAAGAATCGACCTATCCGAAGAAAATTCCTCATCCGGCACCTCCTCCACCGTGGGCCGCATATCCGCCCTGCCCTTGCCCTTATCCAGCCCTGGGCTCATCCCAGATAGATCCACGATATCCGACTCGTTATCCGACTCGACTTCCGAGTCGAACGCCTTGGAAACATGGCTGACGTCGCTCTTGAGCGTTTCAAGGAAACCGTGGGAAAGTTCGGATGGAGTCGACTGGTGAGCGGGTGGTTGGGGTCCTTCGAAGAGGCCAGAGAAAGTCCTGGGATCCGGATAGTGTGGCCATTCGGTTCCAACGTCGAAGAATTCCTCGTCGTTCCATTGGCTTGAAGGGTCGTTCGGATTTGGTTGGCCAGCTCCCATGGTGGGAATAGCACGGACGGTGGAGGTTGGGGAGGTGGTTTCGCGAAGAGCACCTAGGTCAACGACGTCGAATCGAATGAGCTGATGCGCCAACGTTAATCCTGCAGCGTAGTAGTCCTGGAGTTCCTCGTTGGTGCTGAGGGTAACGACATCACCGTCGGAGTCGGTGTAAGATACTGCGACCCTGCCTGCTGGAATATCGTAAACGCTTTGGATCTTGGCAGAAAGCGCATCCCACGGAGGCCTTAGGGGAAATGAGAATCTTCGAGTAACTTTGTCTTTCGTGAGCTTGAAATTAGTGGTGGCCATGGTAGGTTAACAATGAGAGAGAGAGAGATTGGTGCAACGCCACAACGAGGCTCTCGTCCATATATATCATTCAAACCCCGACCGCAGTACTGCTCGCAGCTAGTCACAGCCCGCCCCGGATGGCGCTAGTCAAAGTTCGGACTTCTCACCGTCAAGGTCTGAATGTGCGCAGTTGCTACGTGCCCCGGGGCATCTCCAGAACAGAAATAGAATCCAATAAACATAGTTGAGTTCACTTGGTACATGTATTACACGCAAACTTTAGATGCTTCAGATCAGATCACACCCCAATGGTAAGCCTCTAAGCAAAGATGGACATGCGAGGGTCAATCTCAGCAGGGTTGTTCAGCTAGACAGGGATAAATCAGATTGAAGACTTCGAGAAATAGAACGAGTGCTGCTTACCCTCAAGTTGATGTTGAGGCCGCTGAGAGCCTTCATGTCCTCAGAAGTGAGGTCGGAACCCTCAAGAACCTTCAAGTTCTCGATCAGCCTCTCCTTGCTGTTGCTCTTGGGGACAACGAGCATGCCCTGCTGCGTAGCCCAGCGCAGCAGAACCTGGGCCGGAGCTGACGCGTACATAACATTCGTCAGATCCGTGATAAGATTAGCCCGAGAGAGCCGACTCACTCTTGTTGCTGCTCGTGGCGATTTTGGTGACGATGTCATGCTGCAGAAGGTTCTGCGCGCCCTTGCCCATGTCGAGCTCGTACCATCCGAGAGGACCGAAGGAGGAGTAGGCGGTTACGGTCAGGTTGAGGGCCTTGGCGAGGTTTAGGAGGGGCTCCTGGGTCATGTATCTGCAATGTGTTGGGTTATCGATGTGGTCTCGAGCGCAGTTCGGATAGATGATAGACGCTTACGGGTGGATCTCGACCTGGAGGTTGGCAGGCTTGATGCGGGCGTACTTGTAAAGGTCAAGGAGGAGAGACCCAGAGCAGTTACTGCGAAGGACGGAGAACTGGGTCAGAAGGCGCGGTTGACCAAAGACCGGTTGGGAGAACTGACCTGATACCGATGTTCTTAGCGAGACCATCGTCGACAACCTTCTCCAACTCGACCCAGGTCTCCTGGAGGGGGTCGTCGGCTATACGTGTGTCCAATTATCAGCTCATTGCCCACCAACCACGACCATGACCCACCAAGCTCAACGGTCTTGCCGTCCGCGGCGTGCCAGCCAGGAGGGAAGCGCTCGGCGGGGTCGACATACTTGAGGGAAACAGGGAAGTGGATGAGGAACAGGTCAAAGTAGTCGAGTCCCCACCACTTGAGCTGGAGCTCGGTGGTCTTCCTGACCTGTGGACGCCATATGTAAGCAAACACGCAAGAAGTCCTGGAACAGAGCAGACACTCACAACGTCCTTTCCGTGAAAGCTGTTCCAGATCTAGAAACACGATGTGCACGGTTAAAACCGAATCACGAGGACCCTGTCCAGGGTGTCGTCGAGGCGGAAATGAACTCGCCTTGGAAGTGATGACTTCATTCACAGATTAGATCAGATCCCACAGCGTCGCCGCGAGGTGGGAATGGTACTCACATAGGTCTTCACGCTTGACCAAGCCCTCGTCAATGGCGCGCTTCACACCCTGGCCAGCCTCCTGCTCATTGCCGTAGTCAGCAGCACCGTCAAAGAGACGGTATCCAGCCTTTATGGCGTTGTATACGGTCTACAAGCGGCAGACTTCAGCTCAGTATGCTTCAACGCGAGATTGAATCCAGCGAAATCCTCACCTCTGCGCAGGTGTCCTTGTTGACCTGGTGACCACAAAGCAGTCAAATCCAGACTCCAGAAAACGGTCTTATAGACGATCAACATACCTTCCAGAGGCCGAAACTGTTTAATGGGGATGAGGGTCGAGCCTGATCAGCTCAATTGAAGAACGCCTAAAACTCGTGCTTAACACGCACCCCACGATGGGCATCTGATCAATGACATCCGCGTGAGCACAACCGTTCTAGAACGTCCTGACGCGTACTAATTTCGCACCTTGGATCCAGAGGGAAGTGTAAGTGAAGACATTGTTGATTTTAGTTGTACTGGTGGTGGTAGAGAGGAGACGTTGAGGAGAGGAGAGATCGATGATGGCGTCGAAGATAACGGTTTGAGTCTTTTATTGACCGTTGCGGGTATGCTCCCGATGTCATTGCCGAAGTTATACCGTGGAATTGGCTTTCTTCGCTTCCTCAGATGACCTGAACTGTGAGGGAAGGCCCGAAGTCCTGCCTTGGGCGTGATGCCGTCAGACGGCGCATAAACGGTAAAAGCGGTGGTCGCGCACAAGGGAATGATCGTCCTTCAGGCAGTGGTGGGTAATTTGCGAGGACAAGGGTTCGAAACAGAGGCACCATAATCTCAGCGTACAAGAAGCAAGTTACACGCAAGACTAGACGATGTCCAGTCAACAAGGTTCACATCAGTCCGATAGAGTGAATGAGGTACACTGAAGGCTGTAACAAGTCCATGGCAGAAAATAAAGTTTATAAGTCCATCCTCCAAAGAACACAGTACGTACACTCAAAGGGCCAGCCTCGAGAACATTAACCTAAAGTCGCGGGCTGGAAAAGGAGTAATCATACTGTGACGGTCGTTTCCAGTTATCCTCCCCACGAGACGTCGACCTTCCATACTGAGCGCCTTCCGGCGCACTGAGAATCACCTCGCGCGAGATATACACGACAGGCGAAGCTGAGCGGCTCTTGATTTCTGCTTGGTTTCTGAAGCCGTTGAGTCGTGATTCCTCGTCGATGGACGATGCTGGGGGCTTCTGGCGGGCTCGGACGATAATGGCGCAGAAGACTAAACCTATCGCTGGACTTGCCTAAACGAGATGAAATGAAATAAGCTAACCGCGAGTGGAAGATAATAGAGAGGAGATTAGAACCATACCGGGTCGGTGAGGAAGAACTGCAAGTTCGAGTTCGTGGCGAACGTGATCAGGAAGGCGATGTTAGCGATGCTGAAGAGAGAGCAAGACTCAAGTCATGAGACTCGGTAGCTGTGATATGGAGAGAGAACCTCACGCGTAGATCCCAGCGCTCTCGATGAGGATCTTGCTGACGGTCCGTGTCTTGCAAGTAGGAACTACGTCGTATTTGTGAAGAACAGCCGAGCTCCTCCACATGCGGTGGATGATTAGACCTGTAACATGGAAAAGAGATGTGAGATGAGAAAAGCCTGCGTCTGGTGACCACAGTATGCGTACTTGTGCAGTACAAGTTTATTCTAGAAGCCAATGAGTGAGGTCGCCCGAGGCGGGAATTGGATAGCTGGAACTCACGTTACGTTCAAGCCGAACGCTATCAGCGTCCACACCGTCAGCGTGTTCGTTCTTGAGTTGAGAATGGCAGCAGCAACGGCAGCACCTGTCGCGCAACGGTCAGAAGACTGCTAGTAGTAGACGACTTCCGGGAGCGAGATCGTACCGAGCTCGACAAAGAGTAGAGTGAAAGGAAACGTAGCGACCCTCCAGCTTGACTGCCAGATAGAATACAGCCGGTAAATCTGAAGCCCAGTCAGTAACCAATTCCAAGACAAGCTGTAACTCGTTCCACACACCAAAATGGAATCCCCGACAAGAGCTTCTGATATCCACAGCGTATCTTGCACTATAAACACCGTGCAGTCTTTGTCCTCTCGTCCCAGTCTCGTCAGGTAGTGCTCCAACGGCCCTGGCCGCTCCACGCTCCCGTATTCGACAAATGCGATCCCGAGGCGCACGGTGTTAATGATCCAATGCTATACACGGGTGGTAAGCGGATAGTTCTCAGAAGATCGGGATCGGCGAACGCTCACCGCACTGATGAAGAGGAAGAGGAGAGAAGCCGCTGTACTCATGAATCGGTTCACGAGCACCTGGCTCTTGGGTTGGGGCCCTCGCAATAAGCATTGGATGCATTGGAGGTAATACATAATAAAGCACCCTATTCGTTGTGGCATTAGTGGTCGATCCGTTGCAAGCAAGTAATCAAACTCACCATAGAGCAGACTCTCGAACGCATAACCCGCCAGCTGCGCCCCCACCGGTGAGATGAACGACATGGCTAAGAAAGAAGGAGGAAGGAGAGATGAAAGAAAACTAGCAGCCTGCTGCGGCGATGGCCTGGAAGTAAGTAGAAGGAAAGGGGGAGGCAATCGCAGACGGGCTAGGCGACTTATAGCAATATTATATGCAATGTTACACTCATCTACATCTACATGCCCGGAAGATGTATCATATCCCAGTGATTGGGAGAACAGGCTTTTCGTGGGCTTCATAGACTTGCATCAACCGTTCCACTGCCATAGGATTCGCGAGGTTGCTTCGCGGAGCCGAGGCATGTGTGTGGTAAAGGTGCCAGTACTGTAAGAAGCAAGTCGAGGGATAAAAGGAGATGGTGACGGGGGCATCTAGTACAGGGTCTGCGGTTTCTCAGGCAACCCTCCTGAACGTTGGACTCTTGACTACTTCCGACCGAGTCTTGCGAATGTCCGTTTAGGCTACATGGCACAGTTTGCCCGCCCTGAGGTGAGAGAACGTCGGTGACAGTCTCCCTTGGGTATAGAGAAGCGTAGGCACAGGTTCATGACATGGTTCATTAAGATTAAGATTGGAAGGCTCGAGCGGTGCTCTGTGATTATGGAAGATGAAGAGAACAGGATCCTCGACATTGAGACACATTGACAGTGCTGTGGCCCGGCGTAGCTGAAGCCGATTGCCGAACCGTCTTGGTCCCAAGGCCGGCGGCGAATATCTGGGGGCTCACTTCTGGGTCGCTCACCTCCGCCACGTTTGAGGGACAAAGTCTGTGTGAATCGCAGTCGTCTACCATAGGATAGTAGCACAGTAGCCAATTAATCCTCTGTACTATCACTCAATTATCTAAGGCGTCGAAAAGCGTTTACGGCTGGAGATACTCGCTATCAATCCTCGCTGTCAAAATCCTGCAATTGAAGAGCTCAGCTCGCATCCCATGGCCGATCTAAGTTACAAAGTAGATGCTTGAAGCTGTGACTCGAATTTCAACGCCCTTACTATGGTGGAACAGCGCGTGCACTATATCCTGGACTGTGATCGCGAGCTTTCGTGCCAACTCGAGCTGCAATCGCAAACTTTCTACGCGCGGTTCCGACCCCTGGAACAGTCAGAATACGGCGAGAGTGGAGCCTAGTCTGGCACTTTTACAAGAAGCACCCCAGACTGCTCGTCATCCCCATCCAGCTAGGCGACATCGACCTCATCACCTCCCACTGGCACATCATCGCTGAAGAACAACATGCTAGCACGTAAACCGACCTGTCCATCGAGCGAACAGACACAAAGGGTCCATGTGGAAAAGGTGGTTCTTTTTCTGGTGCACGTCCACGGCGGCGTACACGAGACTGCGTTCATGACGCAGAGCTGACGCGCGGCTGGCCAGGTCTCGATTTATCGCCGCACCAGTCATTCCTATCGAACTGCGCTCCTGTCCCCTGCTTCTTGTCCTCCGTAACGTACCCATACTTATGTGTATTTTGCGCACTTTTCAGAGTCCTAAGGCGCGCTGTCTCCAGGCCACCACACCGTCGAGACAAGGCAAGGACGCAGAGAATCGCCACAACGACGCGCACACGTGACCGTGTCTCGTTTCTCTGACTCCTCCTGCCATTGGCGATTGCGGCGTTTAACTTTGACAGCCCAACGACGCCGATACACTCCGCATTGGGAAAATGAAACCTTCTCACTGTGCTTCTTCACCTCGATGACGACGCATCGAACGTCATATAACGCTCTCCCCACCTCTATATAAGCCCATCGCTTTCCCTCATTCCAATCCAACAAACCCACTTCGAACTCACACTCAAACCCACTCACCCTCATCATCATCATGTCCAAGAACCCAGGCAACGTGGCCGGCGGTCTCAAAGCCACCATGAACAACCCCAACGTGTCCGACGAGGCGAAGGACAATGCGAAGGAGCGTCTCGATCAGCTCGAACACGGCGCCAACGTTGACGACGTCGCGTCTAGCGGCTCCAGCTCCAAGGCTTCTGGCGAGAAGAACCCGGGCAACGTCATTGGTGGCCTCAAGGGTGCCCTCAACAGTGAGTTACCTCTCTCTTGTGGCTTTTTCGCCGTTCAAGCCCATCTGATGCATATCTTTTGCAGACCCCAACAACTCTGAGGAGACTAAGGCCCAAGTGCAGGAGAAGTTGGATGCCATGCAGTGATTTGTCGCGGTCGAATGTATTTTCCCATGTATTACACGCTCGTAGCACCATGTGAGAAGGATGCGTAGTCCCAGATCTTGATGTGTGTGTGCTAGTGTGCAATTGCCACCAATCCATCCCCCCTTAATTTAAACAGCAACAGGGTCTGTTAAAGCGCCCCAAAAATCTGGAATAAATCGAGGAATGTGTATTGCAGCTAGACCACTTTACAACGACAGTAACATGCATACATATAGCCACCCTCAGGCATAGATCGAGTGAAACTTACTAGCTAGGAGTGAAGGATGCAACGCAATGAAGTGCAAGCAAGCCAGATCTGGTAGGGTAGGACAGATCCATGCATACACGAGGATAGAAAGTAAACAGATGAACAGACCAACCAACCAGAAAAGACCAAGAAAAAAATAGAGCAAGGCGGTATTGCGGGATATTGGGGATTGCGCGGGGTATGAGGGGAGGGATGGTTACAAGAAGCAAAAAGTACACCGGTAGAATGGGTAAAGAACCAGGAAGACCTGGTGTGGGAATGGGTATGCCTGGAGCGTCGTGTTCAGGTCGAGGAAGCGCAGAGTCAAGCAAGGAGAGCCGGTTCGTATGGAGGGAGATTCGCGAGCGAGGTTAGATGCCGCCGTACGCGTCATCAGCGACCGTCGCAGTGCTCATCCTGTTCGTGGCGTTCGCCTGGGGATCGTTGACAGCGACACGCTGAGCGGGGGCAGCAGCCGGAGTTTGACCGTACGACGCAGCAGCACCATGAGGAGCTTGAGGCGACGTCGACCTCGTCGCAGGCTGCGCGTAATCGTCCGAGTATCCCTGGCCATGGCTGTACTGATCACCGTACTGCGCTCCGTTATAAGCGGCACCGGGCTGCGCAGTGTATCCGTACGCGGCCGAGTTGCTGTTGTTCTGGTAGGCGTAGCCAGCGCTGGCTCCGGTGCCGGGGGTGGAGGGGTAGTCCGAGTAGGGGGTACCCTGGGCGTTGTAGGGAGTGCCGGAGTTTGCGGTCGCTCCGTAGCCTGCGCCGTAGCCACCACCGTAGCCGGTAGCGCCGACGCCTGCGGTATTGTTCATCTTGCGCTCGATCATGGTGGGAGGGCGGGGGTTGTAGCTTGAAGCCATGGGGGCGGGGGCGCCGTGGCCGCTGTTGCTGTGGTGGTCCATCGGGTCATCGTCGACCATGACACCAGAGCGACGGAAGTCGACGGCATCGAACTCGTCCTTGTTGCGGCGCATGCGACGCTGTTAGAGGGGAGGACGACATCATGATGAGATTCATGAAACTCGCAAGGAAATGATGTATTTTATTTACCAGGACGAAAGTCACAGCGAAGATGATGAGGGCGAGACCGATGATACCACCACCAACACTACCCACGATCGCGCCGGTGCTCATCGCACCGCTGACCTCGGGCTCAACAGAGGGAGTGGCGCTCGGGCCAACGAGATTGTTCGTCGGCGCAGAGAACGAGTACGTGTCCGAGACGGCAGGCCTTGCGAGAGTAGGTGTGGTCGGGGTCTATAATCGAAAATGAGGGCGAAATTAGCAATCCATCAACGAGAGCGGGGTTCCCACGGCCATGAATGGGGCCAGGCCGAAGGCGAGAAACGTAACGTACGGCAGCTGGGGTGGTGGGAGTGGTAGCAGGGACGGTGTTGCTGCTGGAGCTGCTTGATGAGCTGCTGCTGCTGCTGGAGTCAGTGGTCTCGGATGTAGTCTCCTCAGTGGTAGAGGTCTCCTCCTCCTCCTTCTCAGAGGTGGTAGACTGAGTGACCTCTGCAGGGGGCTCAGCAGAGGAGCTCGGGGGATCACGAGGAGGCTGAGGAGTGCTTGAAGGTGGAGGAGGCGGGGGAGGAGTGGTAGAAGAAGGCGGAGGCGGAGGCGGGGTCGTGACAGAGGGCACAGTAGCTGCGAACAGAACCAGGATGACATGAATAAACTAGAGCACATGCATCTCGAGCTCTAGTACTCACGAGGGTCAACGTCGCTGGGAATGGCGGGTTCCTCGTCTGCGGGAATAGACTCCGGGTTAGGCCTCGGGACGTATCCTGTCTGCTGCCTTTTGGCCTTGTTGTTATGCCTTCCGAAAACCTTGGGAGTTCCTGCGTGCTTGGACATTTCGAGTTGATTTACGGTTGAGGGATAGAGAGAGGATTTGGTTGGAAAGAGTGTCGTTGGAGAAAAGAGTGTGTATTTGCTTGCGATTGAGCGTTCGTCGAGTCCTAGCTCACTGCAGACGATAGAGAGAGAGAGGAAGGAAGGAGGAACGGAACAAGAGACGTTGTCCACTTGATTCGTAGGAAAAAGAACCCGGTTGCTACAAGGCAAACATGCACAAACAAATTTCTCCCTCTCTACCGCCAACTTTGATCGCCCTGAACACGAATCTGGCCGCCTGCGAGCGCGTGACATCAGATCTTTTACCCTTTTCTGTTCAAACCTCCGGCATCTTTGGCTTTTCAGCGCTCTAACAGCTGGTTCTATCTGATTATCATTCCCTGAAACTGGTGAGAATGGCCTCAGAAGATCCGAAATGGGACTATCTCTACGCCTTAGGAGGCTCTCGCCGTCGACGGAAACAATCAGCAGGTCATCCTCTACAGGGGTCTTTGAGCTGCACGGAACCGAACACTCACACGCAGCTGCACAAAGCCATTTTGCCCGGACTCGGAAACATCTGTTAGTGGAAAATTGACAGACCTCTAAAAACACAGTCATCACGTCGCTGTTAACTGATGCGCTGCTACCTTCTGTAGCAACAAAGTCCGCCTTACCCGTCTCAACGTCCTAGCCTTCTGCGCTTGTCATATCACCACAGGACCATGCCACCCGACCGACTCGGTGCGCAGTTGTGAATCATAACGCAGCTCCTCTGCTACCGTGTCCTGGGCTTGGTCCTGTTCCTGGCCCAACCCTGTAACTCGAGTACGTACAGCCCCCACAATACCCCGCATCTGGGGAACCCCGGACTCAAAAACACCGCAAGCATATTCCGTTTCCATGCTCGCCTTCAAACACTCTTCTGGGGAAAAGGACTCCCGCCACCGCCACATTGCGCTTCCCTCCCACAAAGCCATAACGTCAAAGCATGCAAAGAAAGTCCTTAGTCCTCTCACGGGCTCCTAATTAGGATCAGATACCCCCACGCAGTACATATATCCTTCTTCAATGAAATCAATGCTTCGAAACCTTACATAACCACGGCATGAGCCCCAGAACGAGATACAGTTCACGTCCATCTGTCAGTGCATAATTAACACCGCGTGCGGACGCCCAGGCTTCAGCCTCTTCTGCCCGTGAAGCGCTTTCGTACCTCCTCCATCGTCTACATGTACTCCTACGTAGATGAGACAACATACTGTAATCGCACACTGAGTATTGATCATGAACCAACCCAACGCCAGCGCCAACATGCAATTTCCAGATCCTACAAACAACACTATAGCACATTCTCTGCGATAATTATCATGATGAAGTGGTGGTGATCATAAACGGCGGAAGGAACGGATGCCGACGTAAAGCAAGCTGCCGGCGTAGAGAAGACTGGAACGGATGAATCGATGCTCGAGATAGGATAGGGTGGGATGATGATGATGGTCCTGAAAGGAGCCCCTCTCGAATGACAAAACAAACTAGGCCGTGACAAAACAAGGAGAAGCGAGGTGGAGAAGGATGCGAAGGAACACGAGTGGTATACAGACACAAAGGAGGTAGGTAGGACTGCAACAAGACGAACGATGACCCAAGAGAGAGAGGATGAACCACGGTCGCCACTCGAACGACGGACGGAACAGAATTATACTTTTGTCAAGGGAGGGAGGAGATCATAGCAAGCTGAACGTGAAAATGAACTTGGAAATGCGAGGTAGAAATGTCATGAATGCAGAGAAAGAAACACAATGTCGATGGATGAAGAGAAGAGATGCGGATACAACACACAAAACAACAGGAGAAAAAGAGAAACAATCAAGAAAACAATAAACACAGTCCGAAGCGCCCTTCAAGCCATCGTTCTTCCTCGCTTACGAGTCTGGTCTGCCCTGACTAGTCGCGTAAGAAGATCCCAACGTCTATACCAGTTCTTCGACCACCCAAACGGATCTTCCTCATCGAGAAGGACCGACATGTAGTCTTCTTCTTCCTCCTCTTCCTCGGCTTCATCGTCGTCTTCAGAGAAGGACTTGCTACGCTCCTCAGAGCACATCGTCGTATCTGTAGCCTGACGTTTTGGCGGTCCCATACCATGTCGAAGTAACCTAGGCCTAGCTTTCTGCGACAAATCCAACGGGGCCACAGCCGCCGGTGCCGCTTTCGACTGCTGCGAGATGTACGTGGTGATATGCGGCGCCT
Source organism: Pterulicium gracile (assembly GCA_004369125.1). Taxonomy (NCBI): domain Eukaryota; kingdom Fungi; phylum Basidiomycota; class Agaricomycetes; order Agaricales; family Pterulaceae; genus Pterulicium; species Pterulicium gracile. The sequence goes on from ML178832.1 coordinate 250,901, forward strand.
GCTGGCGTTGCTTATCGGGAGACGCAGACGGGGACGACGAACACGATGGGCTAGCCTCATCAGTCAAACTGACGACATCCCAGCTTTCCCGTTCAGTAGACGAGGCGGCTGGACCTTCACGTTCCCGCCATTCTATACGGTTCTCCGGGTCGACTGGACTGAGATCATCGCCGCTATCAGAGTCGACTAGCGTCATATCAGAGTCGGAACTGTCGCCGGTCGACATCGAGCTGTATACGGAGCCGTCTTCCTCCGCCTCTTCCTCGTCGAAGGTGGGCGTAGGGTGTCGCACGAAGAAGGTATCGGCGTCTTCAGATGAGGGAGATGGAGTGAGCTTGCAAGCGACATGGAGATCGAACATGAACAAAGTCTTCGACATTGTCCACAGCGGAAGTCGGGAGAAACAGCGGTCGATCTGGGCGCAGTATGGATCGCGAAGCGCTAGGATATCTCCTCGTCGAGGGTGCATGGTTATCGGGGTAGGAGGAGGCGGTCGCTTGGGTGACGTAGATGGGGTAGAGGTAGTGGGCTGCAGCCCTGGCGGCGGCGATGAGGAACGTGGTCGGCCTGGCGATAATACGCCATCGTATGCCCAACCCTCCTCTCTCATCGTCCAGAAAGCCTTCAGCTGAAGAAGATGGTTGCGAGATGGGCCATGGTGTTTTGGGAAGAAGGATCCACACGATGACTCCGGAATGGGGTAGAGAGGTGATAGATTGCTAGGATGAGAGATCGTATCCTCTGTGACCTCGTCGAACGTCGTGTCGTCGTCGATTACAATATCACATAGATCCTCGAACGCCATTTCGTGATCGTCTGGGTCCCCTTGGTCCGCAGAGGTGGAAGGAAGAGGCAATGACTCCTCGAGAACCTCGCCGTTGTTGAATCCGATCCGGCTAGTCGGGCGAGGAGCGTCTTCGACGTGCAAAAGAGCAATAAGGTTGATAATTTCGGAGTTCATGATGGAGGAAGTTGCCGTTGTCGAATAAACGCGTTAATCGACTGTCTAGAGCAGTCGGGAGACCAGGTTAGCTAAACTGCTGCAGGCGCCGTCACGTCATCCCGTGAGAAGCCGATGAATGTAACGCACAATCTTGTTACGCGGGCAGATTGAAGAGTAGATGTTTTTTCTTCTCGTTGTTGGATCTGGAGGTGCGGCGATCTGTTGGAGGAGGGCTTGGAGGGACGTCGGGGAAGATGGTGGACAGAGGTGAAAAGGCAGAATGTCTTGAACCACTGCCACGACCCAAATTTAATTTGAAACGCGTTCCAAGCGAAGCGTGTGCCTAGTCGGTCCGTTTCCCCGGTCCGCATAAAGGTCTCCTCTGAGGTCCAGAGGTGCGGCGTACCTCTACTTCTGCTTGCAGGTCTTGCAAAGCACTGTACATGGCGAAAGATCGAGAAGACACGCAGAGGACCAGGGACACAATCTCAATAGCACTGACGAACTCTACAGTAGGCGTTCTCAAGAAGGCAATACATAGATCCCAATCATATTACTGTAGTACACGACAAACCTTCTTATGCTTCGCCCAGTCCGTTTTCTGACATCCAGATCCACAATAACTGACCTGCTTACACCGACCACACCGCAAATTCTCCCCTAGCGTTTTTGTGCACCTAGTGCACTTGTCCTGCCCAGACTCAGATGCCGGGTGAGGCGTCTCCGTGCTCTCTGAATCAGGACTAGCACCACGACGGGCTTTGGAGAGGTCCGATATATCACCAAGCGGCTCGATGTACGACGGCATGAACAGCTGCGATATAGCTGCCCGTGTGACAAACGGCGCTAGGGCCCTTAGCGGATTGTCCAGGCCAAAGCAGCGCGCCTCAGAAGCGCCGACACCTGTACCACAGCTGCAGATGATGAAACCGTCAGAATCCGAGTCCGCGCGGCGATACTCGCAATTGGCCTTGTGTTCCCAGTTCCGGCAACGCTCGACAAACGAAGGGATCAAAGAGCGAAACGCATCTGCGTGTCCTATCTCCATCATGAACAAAGATTGGCCGAGTCGACGCAACACTTCGTACACGGCAGGGTTTCTAGGTTCAACAGGGAGAACGAAGCACTCGATGATATTGCTACTCGCTGTTGGGTCTATGCGGATTGCGTTTGGGAAAATGAAGCAGAATGGGCTTTTGGATCCATTGATGGCGGCGCTGGAGAGCCCGAACATGCGACTTGGTCTCGACGCAAAGATCTTGTCGAACATGAGGCTAACTGAGTACTTGATCATGAGTTGATCCCCAAGAGACTTCAATGACTGTGCGTCTGTAAGATTATTGACTAAATCTCGCTGTCGACGTGACAGTGCGAGCTGGAGATGCGACTCCGAAGCAATGTCGCTAGTCGCCGGCGCACTGTGATACTTGAGTACAGGAAGCCGCTCGACGTTTACTTGATGAAAAGCCCAGGAATATGGAGGGCCACGCGGACGTTTCTGCAAGAATCGTCTGCCCGTCTTCATCGTTGAGTCGTAGGACTTGATTGCACCAGGAGAAGGGCTCATCGATCCCCTACAAGGAACGCCAACAAGCTGTCGTCGATAACAGGTGCTATCAGTCTCAGGTGGAGCAAGAGTATATTCGAGAGCTGAATCCTAACCTCAATGTAGCCCGACTTCCTCGCTATGCGCGTCCGTAAACGCGACTCGTCAACCGCAACAGGAAGCGTCACGATACTACGCACGTCTCCAAAGGAGATCAGGACGGACCACGGAGAAAGCTGATGCGTTGTCACAACGGCTCCGCCTTGCAGCAGCTTATGTTCTCGAGGGTCTTTGAGCTCGTGGCGCGCCGTGACTGAATCCACAACCCCTGGACCGGCAAAAGCAATAGGACAATGCAGATACTTCTGTGACTTGCCGACTCGTCGAAGTAGAGTCGCAGGACGAGAACTCGAGCCAATGTAGTCGAGTGACATCGGTGGTTCCTTCGTCAGATGTACTGCCTCGTCACCGAGGCCAGCTGTCCACAATGCGAGGTATGGCCCCAAGTCGGCCATAAACCTCCCCACAGATGGTGATGACCCCAACGACAGTCTCACCGTCGTGTTGGGAATTCCCAGCGCCACCAGCGTCCATGAAGGCACCCAGGCAAACACCACCAGACCTGGTGCCTCCGACGAGGTAGCCCCACACGGGACCTCGTGAAGCTTCAGCTGCTTTGATTCGCCGTTTCCACCAACGGCCACGTGTCCCCATGCACAGCGAATGGCAGCGAATAAGTTGTGCGCCATTCCGGCTTTGAACATGCTCATCTCGAACGCTGGTGTCCCCACCCCATTGCGTCGCTCTTGTTCTATGAACTTGAGGGCGGAGCGCGGCACCACGATCGTGACGCAGATGATCTTCGGAACGTTCCTCCACCCCTCGAATACCCCATCTTCTTCGTTAAGTCTAGAGACAGGGCAGTGACGACTTTGCAGCTGATCGACGGTGTACACCCCATAGCGGTGCAAAAGCCCGCACAGTTCTTGGTGGTAGTTTGTCGAGAGCATCAGACGGTCTTGTGAGCGGAACAGGTCGAAAAACCATTCCATGCATTGGGTCCAGTTGTTCGTCAGCTCACGTTGCTTGACCAACGCCAAGAGCGCAACGAGGGATTCGCGATGGAAGCGGGGAATGAGTCTCATGTCCTCTAGCGCGCGTTTCTTTGTTCCGAGCGGAGAGGCATTGGGTCGATCGAAGGGGCGCTCGGCGGGCATCATCTCCTGGTAGACATCGAATAAGATGCGAGCTAGGTCCTGCGGGAGAAACAAGGGGCGGCAGATGCTTTCCCGTTCCCCGTCTATGTGGTGGCCAGGTGGGACATGCTTCCACGCGATTCGTTCATGATGAATTGGCAAGTCGCTACTAGATTTGTCACGGAGGATTTGTTTGAGATAGAAATGGGCGCCATGGGAAAGGGATGAAAATCCTGAGATGTAGGGCACGGGAGCGATTCCGAACAGCATGGTAGCGGTGTCGACATCCATGAGTAGAGCGTCTCGAAGCGCCTGATAACCTTTGTCTCGCGCCTCGAATGACTCCGTGTAAAGCGTTGAGATGGGAGAGGGGGAAAGTAGGGGACTGGCTGCGATGACGATATTCAGGTAGGTGATGTGGTCCACGAGGTTGGTGGAATCGATGATGTTGAATCTCTTGGGCGCTGGAAACGGCGCATTGTCTTCATAATCGCCTCCGTCAAGGAGAGCACATCCACCATACCAGGCAGCGACGGGTATCTGCGTAGATGGTAGGTCGGCGAAAGGGGTGGATAAAGCGCGACAACAAGCAAGAGCGTCACCGGCATAGAGACGAAGGACGACGGTCGACGTTTCTCGCAGGACGGCGGCGCGAAAGGCTTGTCCCCATAGACCAAACTGCGACTTCGCCTGCTCGATAGAGATGCTGATATGCGATGAACTCCTCGCAAAGACCTCTGCTAAGTGGAAACCTGCAAGAGGGTACGTTAAGTAGTGAAAGTGCGCTCCAGTGCCATTGAGGCTGTGGAAGAATGTCGGGTTCAATCTGGTGGCCTTCTGCACGACTGCTGCGCTGACGTCTATAACCCCCGTCCTCCAATAGTGGGCGAAGTTCTCGTCGTCCGACAATACTGACTCCAAGGCGTATTGGCCTGCTGAACGGCTTCGACTAGCGTGCAACATTCCTTTCTTTGCCCGCATTGCTGACACTGATTCCAGGAAAGCGATTTGCTGGGTTTTCGAGATCGGCTTCTGATACAGAGACCAGTATCTTTCAACTTCGCGTAGCGTGTGGGTGCTGGAGAACCTGATCCATCGACAGTAGGGGCTTTCGTTCCAATCGCTAATGCTCTTGGCATAGGTTGCGAGCTTCTTACATTGTGCTTGAATAACGTCCAAAGTGGAGTTGTCGACTTTGAAGTGGTAGTTGATATTCCAGAGCTGTTCCTTAGGATGGCCCTCGACGAGCAGGGTGAGGAGCAGAACGTTCCGTGCTGAGAGGAGGATGTCGTCCTTCAGTATATTTCGGGATTTTGGTGGTAGATGAGCACTAACCCAAGATACCCGGCTCTATATCACAACACGTAATGTCCATGGAGAAGTTGTCTAAAAAACGGGCTTCAGTCTACAGTCGAACAGATGAGTGATTGCCTCTTACCTCGACTGGCCGACAATCCAGCATAGAATGAGTAGATAGTACTTCTGACGTCTCCACAGCCCAACAACAATACGGTTGCGTCTTCTTCATATGGGAGACCTGAAGTGAGGTCTACGGCGGGCGTATTCCCCACAGGATAGAAGAACTTATGCTTGAGCCACAGCATGGGAACAGACATGAGTAAAGAGTGAACGATGCAGAGAGAGACAATGGCTACACTGGATACAAATGAAAATGCCCATAGCCACGAGGCGTATGGTGGAGGACGAAGAAGCATGCTGGTGGAGGATATCGTGGTGATCCGGAGAAAGCTAGGGGCATCACCAGGAGAAGCATCAAGCACCGTTCATGTCTGTGTGCTGGTGACCCGGTGGTGACATTGCGACCAGAGGCGGCTGTAGAGCAGCGGGATGAGAATCAGAAGAAGTCAGGGCAAAAGCAATAAAAAAGCCAGGCGAAGAGCAAGCCACGAATTACATACCAGCACCAAAATCCATTTCGTGTACTTTTTTTACAGTAATGTACAACATTGCTTCGAGTCATACCTTGAGACAGCGAAAGTCCAGCACGATTGAGCTCGAAACATCAGCCCTCATCACTGCCTCAGAATTGCTTCTCTCGGTCGGTCAGTGGCACATACTGCAGTCGGGACGGACAGTTAGCGGCGAACAAATGTTGGCGGGAATAAGAGGCTTACCATCACATCCATAAGTTCCTTCTCAGTCACTGCGCCGTTCACATCTTTGTCGATCTGCATGATCACTTGAGATTCCGTCCCGACGGGAATAAACATTCTCCCAGGACTAGCGAGCTGTTCTACTAGAGCGGCAGGAATGGTCGGAGCAGCGGCACCGACATGAATCGCGTTGTATGGGCCTAGGGGCAAAGCTCAATATCTGACAATCGCATTGTCGACTGCGAACGAACCAGCGCTCTCATAACCTGCGAAGTACTAGGCATAAGTACAGGAATGCATGGGAACAGAGTTGAAGACCAACCTTTCCTTCCGTCGCCTGCGATCATCTCGATGTTCTGATCGTCCAGGTGCTTCCCCAGTCCATCTCTCTTGAGGTTTCCGATAGACCAATCGACCAGCTCCGGGATATGATCGATCCCAACGACCTTCCCAAGCTTTCCCTCGGATTCGGAAGAGACAAGGTGGTGGAATATAGCGCAAAGATAGCCGGACCCACTGCCTACGTCCAGCACCTTGGCACCGGGAGCGAGGTAAGGCAAAAGATACTGGGTCGCATGCGCGTGCCTGAACAAGCCCTCGACGTGAGCATGAAACCCTGTGCTATTATGAAAGCGAGCCTACATGTGAGGTGCCGAAATTGTAGCACCATGTCCTATAGTTCTGTGACAAACTATATCAGCATCTGAAGCTGTAAGTCCAAGTGATGACAGTGAACGAAAGGGAAGAGAACTCTGAGCTCGAGCAGTTTCGTCGGTCCAGCCCAAGGTGTAGAGATCGTAGAAAGGCTCGTCTGAACGGTGAAAGTCACTGACTGAGGAGAATCCATATACGCGTCTTTCTTGTTCCGCACATAATGCGCCCTGTCGACCTTGTCCATGGCCTGACCACGCCCAAAATATTGCTGTGAGATGAGCTAGTCCCAGATGAAACCAGGACGCGCACAAACTTCGGCTACGCGAGTCGACTGGAAGATGCCGTTCTTAGCCATGTTGGTGATGAGCTCAGTGTTCGTAGTTCCGGTGCATCTCCAGGCCATCGTGCATAGGCAGAGGCGAAGAGATAGTATGGTACAAGGGTGGTGGTGTGTGAAGGTGGAAGCCAAGCCGGAGCATTGGCACACATGAGATCATTCCATCTCCGGATCGCGGTCATGCGCGTTTCCAAGTGATTCGGCACACTCCTCAAGATTGCCTGAAGACTCGCGTCTCTTTCGACTGCACATACGAGGCCTTGGGGAACATGTGCTAACAACATAATAGAAGTGACGTTGGGCGAGCACAAATGACTTGATGATTGTACACTACTAGTAATTCTGCATACATGCAACATTCATGAGAACACTATGAGAACGACAAGGACAGGAAAGGCAAAGGAAAGAAAGTGAAAAGTCCATTATTCCATGCGAGTTACTTCTTCTCGCACTCGTCATCCCATGCAGCATTCGCGATCTTCGAAATCATCACGGCCTTCTCTTGAATTAGCTTCCTCATAGACGCGTCCTTGGTGAGTGCAAGGGCACCGGCGGCGCTTTTATCAAATCTGTCTGGATGCCAGGCAATCTTTGTGAAGCGGAGCAGCGTCCTTCTCGCGCTGGGACTGTACGGATCCTTGTGCATGACCGACAAAAACAATTTCACAGTCTTCTCGACCAGGTCGTCCGGTGTGAGAGTGTCGTGATCAATGAGCACCGGCCAGGGAAAAGTGTTGAACCCGGCGGTGAGGTGCTTCACTTTGCGCTCGTTGAACACGCGGATGGCCGCGGAGTAGTACGTGGTCGCCGCCTGAGAATCTTGTTTGCGAGAACGGGTTGGCCGCGATGGGCCCGGTCCAGTGCCAGAAGACCTGTAGTTCTGACCACGTTGGCTTTGTTGCTCTTCTTCGGCCGCCGCTCGTCGTCTCGACTCTCGGTCAGCGCGCTCCTGCCCTCTCCGTGCCTGCTCTTCTGCTTCCCGTTTGGCTTTCTCTTGCCTCTCCCCCTCTTGCCGCTGTCGAAATTACTCTTCGTAGCTTTGCGAACGGGAGCCGTACCCGCTACCAGATGTAAATGAGTACTGTCCCGAGGACGAGGTGCCTGACCAATAGTTGGATTGAGAATAGGAATATCCTTCGGACGTCTTGTGTGGTCGTGACGAGCCGCCGCGGGATTGGGACTGGTTGCTGGGGTGGAAGCCTTTTGAGCTTGAAGGCGGAGGCAGGCGCGAGGATCGTTTATAGTCCTACTGATACGCGTCCTCCTCCCGCTCCCAAATCCGACGTTGCTTGATCATGTAAAGATAAATGCATTTCAACCTCTCGTAGACGGGATCGTCGCTCTGCGTGTGTTTGCTGGAGTCCGACGTGGGTGCCGTCCAGCTTGGAGGTTTCTGATCCCCATGTGAATGGCAATATCCAAACGCGGCTTTATTTCCACCTGGCTTCTTGCAAAGCCCGCTGTTGTTCTGGATGAGGCCAATGGACCGAGTTCGAGCTTGTGCGGATATAGCAGCCACAGTTCCGTCCGACGTCTCATACCAGGGAGAGAAATGAGGTGGATTAGGTACGGGCAGGCGAGGAGGGACGTGAGAAGCGTGCATGGAAGTCCGCTGTGCGTGCGTTCGTTTCGCCAGAACAAAGCTACGAAGATATGTGAGTAGCGAGGACGGACGGACCGGACTTGGTGCGGAAATATACGACCGCACCGCCTTACACCGTGCTCAGATGATCCACTATCCACTGCATCCACCACCCCTCCTTATTCCTTAACCACAAGGCCTAACTATCTACCTGCCCCGCGAAGGGCTGCAGCGGGGGCCCGCATACCGTCGGCTTCTTGTTTCTTTCCCCACTGCTGGTCTTGGCGACAAATGCGGTAAAGTTCGCACATAACCCGCGGGCGGGTTGGGGAAAGGGAAGGAGGGAAAATGTAGTTCGGGAATGAAGGGGGGATGGGAGAAGAGGACGGCGGCGGTCGCTGTCATTGGGTAATGATGGTTTGTATCAAGAAGCTCGATGTGGCAAACGTTCCGACAGCTAGTCAGAGCAGATTCAAGAATATTATTGTTCTCTGACATCGTCCGCAGTCGGTGTTAGCCTGAATTCCGGGAATGAAACAAGTCTCATGCGCTTGGTCTAAAAGGGGATGTAACCAGGTACAGCAATAAGCATACATTCTTTAGGTTGGATACATATCGGCAAAGTCAAACAGACAAACCTCCCACGAGATGTAGTAAGAGTGGCGCAGCAGATGAGATGGAACATGCGACGGCACAAGAGATACATGGACGGTAGATCACAAGCGATAATACAGATGAATTGAGCTGTAGAGGCTCCAGTTAGTGAGGAGAATGTTAGGCAGTGAGATAAGAAAGAACCCACTATGAATGAGAATATCATTCAAAGCATGCCACGAACAAGTTGTGCAAAGCGATGGCACACGACTTCGTCCCAAGGTGATACAGTTCCCCGTCATATCTATATTCGTCGTTGAGTCGGAGCAGCTCCAGTGCCTCAGCTGCTGATACATCTGCACTGTCATTGGGCCGATGCCCTCGGGCGCCACGCTCGTTTGCTGTGAACGGAGGATACTCGATGATGGTGATGTATGGACCAATGGCCACGACCCATGATACCGTGGAATCAGGATCGATCATGTGGTTTCGTATAGCCACCTTCACCTGATCCATGGCTTGTACGTATGCCAAACGCATCTGAACGTGGAACTCGCTGTCTGAGCGGACTTCAGCGATTGTGGGAAGAGGGTCGCGAAGCATGATGGGGATGGGCCCCTTGTTTTCCACCCCAGTGCCGATGTGTACATGACCGTTTTCTCCCAACGCAAGCAGATTGAAGTCCGCGATGACGGAGCGATCATCCTTTTGATCATCTGGAGTCCAAGGGAGGTTGAGTTGGGGGAAAATCTGCATGCTGCTTGATAGCTTGGTCTGATGCATCTGGAGTGCTCTGTTGGTAATGCCATACATTGGGGATTCATACCGATGCAATGGTGATAACCAGATACGGTGTATAAGATTACGGAGTTCGTAGAGTTCATCCGCAGTCTATAAGAATATGAATGTTTTGGGCACAATGTTTTCAGGATCTAGGAACGACCTACCAGGGGGCAATGAGTGTTGGACATCGTTGTTGAGTGAGAGCGTGAGCTCGTGTCACCAAGTGGCCACTTCTCTCGCACTCTTGGGTCACATATGTCAGTTTTGATCATGTAGATGACAACTTGAATTAGCCTCAAGTTTGGTCACGGGATATTCAGCTTCTGGGATCTTCGCTCCTTCCTCAACGTATTGTGGGTCTTGGCTACCTCAACCTCATGAAAAGAGCTTATAACTAGGCAAATTCAGATGTTCACGAAGGCATACTACTTTACTCCGAAGGAGTTAGCCATCAAGTTAGGCTATACACCTGAGGACAAGCGAATCGCCGATGCCGCCCTGATACTTTCCAATTTCTTCAGGGATAATGGAGACAGCATTCGGAGGGCGCGGATCCCAGAGCAGGACCTTGATTTTGCTACTTCACCTATGAGGTTCATGCTCAAACAGCCAACCACCCAGTTTTATGGCGGGGCTCAGGACGCAGACAAGCTTGTGGTGGAGAAACCCCCTTACATCGGCGTTCTCATGAAGTACCTCGAAGGTCCGGTGGTTGTCGAGACACTGGAGTAGATTCTCGTCGTGAGTGTTGCAGAATGCTGTCCCGGGATGAAGCTTGACTGATCGTGTTTGACAGTGTCTTGCGCCTATTGACAAGAGCTCTGGTGATCAGCAATCACCACTGAGTTTGCAAAGTCCACATTCTGTCTTTCCTCTATTCCACCACTCTGCTGGAGGCGTTTGTGTCGTCGGATACGGTGGGTCTTGAGATCCCGAGTTTGTGTAATCATTGGCTATAGAGATGAAGGATGGAGAGTTGGCTGCTGTGGTTATCATGTGTGCAAATGGATAAATACCGTGGGCTTAGGTCTTCTTAACACTCTTCCCTGTTTACTTGCCATAGCGTACTCTTTGTGGAATACTGTGAACTGAAGCAACCCGCAAGACCGTCTCATCTCTTGTCGTCCCTAGTGTTGACCACGGGACTCGGCAATCATAAAGCCCAGCGCTCGACAGACCATGCACATTAAGGTTAGTGATAGTCGTGATATCCGTCGCATTTGTGCATCGTCGTGACAGTTGTACGTAGCAGGGTTGCCATCGTCGGGTGTCCAAGGAATAAGTGTATCATCTGTGGGAGTACATAGGAAGCTGGCCTGTGGCTGGGCCCACTTCGTCGCCTTTGTTACATCGCTCGCCGTAACGCCATTGACACTCTTGAGGTATTACAAGAAACACTTGATCGCTTTCACGGCCTTCTATCCGTTCTCGTCTAGGAGGGCGCAGCTCCTGAAGGTATCATTGCGCATCCCCGCCAGCATGCAATGATGCACTATAGCGACGTTCTTTCACTTTTCGGTGCATTCAACGGCATCTGCTCGAACCTAACGGAGTCAAAGCACAACATCACAGAAAACACGGGGCTCGGGTGAGCGCGCGGTTTGGCCGTTGCAGCGCCGCATTCAGCGGCTGATTCAACGTGGGGATCGCCATGAGAGTAGACGATTCAGGAACGATCGATTCCGTAGAATTACAATATACACCGGGTTCACTACCGGCTGCTACAGAAATCCTCCTCCATCCGCTCGCGAGATCCAAGCGCGGCGTTTGACACGCCCCCAACACAAATCGGCCCACCCCAAACTTCACTATCAACAAGAAGCAAGATAAGTGACCAAATGCGCCGCTGTGAAAAGTAGCAAGACATACCTCTGCCACCAGTCCAAGGTGTCCCGAAGGTGGGTTTTGGCGGTTTCGGTCGGAGTGTCTTCGAGAAGTCGAAAACGTGATTGTAGAGTTCTTCTAGGTCGACGCGATGACACACGGGCGTCCACGAAGGCACAGAAGAGAGGCACAGGTATACCTGAGAGCTGGGTTAGACAGTAAAAGGGCGAAGCAATGGGAAGACGTACGATGACAACGGTGTAGGCGATCAGGCGGCCGTCCACACGGCCCTCACAGGGGAGGTCCTTGGAAACAGCGCCACCACTTGAGATCTTCGCTTGCGTCTAGGTTTATTGCGAGCCAGGCGAAGGGGTAGTCGTCTGCGGGGAGTCTGGGGAGCTTCTCGGCTGAAAGAGAGCTTACGACTCAGTACGACGAAACGAAGAGTGGTACTTAGAAAGACGAGGCTTACCATGTCGTTTTTCCTGCCCGGCTTTACAGTGATCTTGGTGAGAGGACCAGGCGGCTCGTTGCCACTCCTGCAAACCAGATGAGACGTGAAAAGATGGCGAGATGGTGGGTGATCGGTACATACCTCTGAGCGACAACGTTCCATTTTACACGGCGTGCAGAGCTTAAGCTCTCGTGGCAACGCTTGTCCCCGGCACTGTTGAGCGTATGTTAGTATTTCGCGAGAAGATACACTGCGGCCTTGTGGTCTCGTACCTTGGAACTTCCACAGCGAGCAATACTGAAGGACTCGCGACCGAGGAACGTATCCAGATGCTTGAGCCTGCTATCCTTGAACTCGACGAACTCCCACCACTCCTTCCCAACCGCGTGCATAACAACGCTGTCCATCATAAGATCTCTTCGGACTGGCAAGCGTTGTCGATGGCCGGCAGTAAAGAATATCACACAGTATACGTGGGAAGGAATTTGTGCGCGATCCAGGTCGAGATCTTCGACGTCCCGTGGATAGACCTGATATAGCTAACGGCAGACGAAACAATCTGCGCGACACCCGCTGGGTCCCCTGACCTCGGCGCGTCCGAAAACTTGTTGATCGTGCGTATGGTGATTGGGATGACTTTCGCAGCAAACAGCGCGTCGCGGACACCAGCGCTGCCGATTATGGTGCCCTCCATGATATCCAAAAAGGAAGTGAACAGGCCGGTGTCGCGTTCCGTCCATTTGGTGGTAGGTGTCTTTTAGGACGTCGAGTAACAAGGCGAGAGTAGAGCAGGCGAGGTGCTTGTAACCGTCCATGCCGTCGAAGCTGGCAGCGTCCACCATTTACTCCACAAACAGGGGAATGAGATCGTCATGGCCTACCACCTTCTTCAGCAATATCGCGATCTTCATGGACAACTGCATGTCGAGGTGGCCGCGAAGGTGATACACTGTCAGCGGGTAGATGAATCGAGGGGTAGAATGGAGAGCTTCCAGTGTTATGTCTCTGTGTATACCGTATGCGGGTATCAGGTTCCCCAACATACCCAACCCTAGATATTGCAGCGAGGTGGGTTCCTCTTTTGGAGGAGGGTGATTGAGCGAGTGGTCGTGAAACCACTGGAGCCACGCCCATACGTCCGGGCAGCACACCACCATAGCATGCGCGATCCTATCACTGTGCTTCGTCTCTGCTAAAAGAGGTATATCCTCGAAATCTCCAGAGGTGGCGCCTAGAACTTCGATGAGGTGGATATGGGCCGGAAGATGCAAGGAAGATAATGAACAATGCAGAGATGCGCTCATCACCGTTCGGCGGCAATCCCATGTGGCATTGACCTCCGATCACCACCAAAGGGCACGACGAAAAGTTTATCACCGTTCCAGATCTTACTTCGAATACCAATGTTCCCTAATACTTCCAATATCCTCTCTTGCTTCTTTCTCGACTTTCCGGGTCTCTTTGGATTGTTCAGAGCATGACGAAAAGCCAATCTAACGCTACTTACCTCGAAATGGAATATGCATGAGCGCCGATCAGATGCAGGATGACGGAAGGCCCGGCAGCCGTCAGCGTTGGGATGACTGAGCGCCTCAGGGTCCAGATAAGCCGGCGCGACACGCACCAACGCTCACCTTGCCTCCACATTCATCTGAGCATTCTCTAAGCTTAGATCAGCCAACAGTACTTGGCTGAACTCTTTAAGACCGGTACCATGGACGACAACAATGACACCAATCGTAACCTTGAAGACTTAGAGCTCGCGGAGCGTGAGGACACCTCGGAGGGCATCTCACTCTCTGGGCTCTCAGACAACACCTTCAGGCAACTCGTCGCCTGTGAGTAACTACTTTTTCGGGAACCTCTCACCTGCCGAGTATTGACTCAACCGACAGTGCTCATGTCCTCCGGCTCAACCTCAATACCGGACAGCATGCAGTCCATCTTCGAAAGCCATGGTATCAGTATCCAGCTCCAACCACAAGACGACGACGACGACCCAGAGTGGCAGCCTGATGATGACGACGACGATGAAGCTTACGAGGACGAGGATGAAGAGATTGAGGTTGACCGCTCAGCATTCCCCATGAACGACACGCCCAATGAGACCGGCATTCATCTCATGGACTCGGGAGACTTTGGGAGAGTTGGAGTGAAACGGGATAACCGCGGTTTTGTTCTGGGTTCTCCGACGGAGGAGGCGGCTAGCAGCAGTCAGTTTCAACAGCAGAAGCAGGTCTATGCTCAGCGCAGCGTTGCGAGGAGGATTCTGGACGAAAGCAGCTTGCGGAGAGCGACTTTGTTCAGGGAAGATTACACTTCTGTGAGCGGTTCTCCTTGTGCGACTGAATCACGCTCTTACATGCCTGCACTCTTCTCCCTGCAGTCCCTCGTTCCGAACACTGTTAGTGCTCTCAATACAGCATGTCATCATGAACCTCGCCTAACAAGTTCGATTCATAGAACGGCACTGCCGTTGCTGTGTACCACGCCAACGTCTACAGTGGACAATTCTCCGCCGACTCTTCTTTCTATTACACCTGTGCCCAGGGTAAGCCCACATGTGGACTTTCCCCCGGACATAATCGAGCTAACGACATTCGCTCTTCAGATTTCGGCCTTCGCGTATACGACATGACCGCCCCACCTGTTGACCATCGACGCCCGGAGAACCAGCAGATGGACAACGGCTCACGAAGCACCCTGAAAATGCTCAAAATGATAAATGGTATCTCAGGACGATGGACTATCACCGACGCGAATCTCAGTCCAGACAATACACGGTACGCACCCCGTCCCTCCTGTTCTCGTTGGCTATAGTCGCTCATTCTCTGCAGGATGATATACTCGTCTATCGTTAGTCAAAACGACCATACATGTTACCTTTCGCACTTGTGTCTGATTTTGATTGTCTTCTAGACAAGCACTGTCTACATGACCTCGGTACTGGATAATTCCAAAAACCAGACCCCCATCCGTTTCGGTGGGTCAAGGCACGACCCATATATGGGTGGAATGGGAATCTGGAGCTGTCGATTCTCAGCAGACGGCAATGAGATCGTCGCTGGAGGTAGCGGTCAGATCATGGGTACTAACTACTTCCTTCCCTCCACCTCCTCCTCTTTTGCTCATTCTTTTTTGACGTTCGCAGTGTATGACCTATTGGCTGACCGCAAGACCGTGGAGATCGATGCACACTCGGACGACGTGAATAGTTGTTGTTGGGCGGATACCGCGTCTGGAAACGTCCTGGTTAGTGCGTCTGATGATACGTTCATCAAGGTCTGGTGAGTACACCATACATACTCCGACGCCTCTCGCGGCTTTGCTTAGACTTTCCACAGGGACCGACGATCACTCGGTCATTCCGCTCGACCTTCTGGAGTTCTGATTGGACATACTGAGGGTATCACGAATGTATGGTTTCGCATTGTGACCACACCCGCAAAGCTCAGTAGCTCTTACAGGTCTCAGCCAAGGGAGACGGCCGGTACATCATCTCCAACGGCAAAGATCAAGCTATGAGACTATGGGACCTGCGATGCATGCGATCGAGCGACGAGTTCGAGACGATCAAGAACAGGCGTTATGGGATCAAGAATTTCGACTACAGGTGCGAACGCCGCGAATCTACATGAAGTTCCAACCTAACTGATGGCGATCACCACCGTCAGATACCCGGCGTATCCAAAAACGAACCGTCTTGCCCACCCTAAAGATTGCAGCGTCATGACATACCGAGGGCACGCAGTCCTGCGCACTCTCATTCGGTGTCACTTCAGTCCTATGGAGACGACTGGAGCGTCGTACCTGTACTCTGGGAGTGCGGATGGAAGGGTTCACGTAAGTCTTCATTTCTTCTTGCTTGACATCGTCCTGACGCAAGCGTAGATCTGGTCCCTCGACGGCCGCGTCGTTCAAGTCCTCGATCGTTCCAGAACCTTGCCTATGACATTCGACCCTACAGAGCGCGAGCCAGACGCAGCGTTAGCCAACCCAAGGAGGAATGTCTGTGTCCGAGATGTATCCTGGAGCTCCCAGGTCCGTGCCCCCCTCCTCTTCCCTCTTCCCCTTGCCCATGCATACTAACCCCACTGTGAATAGGAACCACTCCTCATGAGCGCAGGCTGGGAAGGCGGCTCCCGAACCGGCAGCGTCGTCGCCGCGCACCACTGGAAAGGGCTTAACCGACGCCCCGGGGCGCTAGAGGATTACGTCGAGAGGCAAAGGCAGGAGTCGGCTGACGTGGTAACGGGCAGTGGAGGGAGGAGTGCGAGCAGGAGGTTTAGGATTCCTGGGTCGTATGGGATCGATAGTGAGGATGATGTTGAGGTCGAGAACGATGATGAGGATGAGGATTGGGTTGATCAGATTTAGGTGGGGGTTGGGGAGTGGGTGGGCGAGCATTGTAAAATCATCCATACATAGCAGAGCATCTGTACATTTTCACTGTTGTCTGTATTTTTGTAACAATACGACCGGCATTGACAGGAACTACAACAGGAGAAGGACGCCTCTGGAAACTATATAACATGTAGATGCTGCAGATAAAGATATAGAAGAACAAAATACAGCGTAAGGCGAGGGACGACGCAAGGGAATGTCTATCATAAGGAACAGCACGCAATATTAATCATGAGTGGGGAATAGGAATGATACTGGAAACCCCTTCGTGAACATCATGTCATGAAACCCAAGAAATGAAGAGAGGACAGGAACAGAGAGATAATACACATACGTTACTGAGGAGAGCACGAAAGCAAGAGATAGGCGAGTACAAGATACAGCATCAACCAAGAGACAGATGAGATCGACACATTGAGAAGCGGCCAACGCAGAGAATCGTCATCACCCAGCAAGACTCAGTCCATTCACCCCGTCTCCTGCTCCATCCACCTCCCGCTCGTCGCCTGGACCCCATCGCATCCGCGCTACAGGTCTCAAAATCGGACTTGCCAGCCCCATTGACGCGCGCATGGTCGGGCTGGCACAGATGGTACTTGGCGTCATGGGCATCGGTGACGGTCGCCCACTTCCGTTATGACTGCTGTACCCTTGTCCATAGTTGCCATGGCCGTGTGAGTGGGAGCAAGGAAGATGCTGGGTGCTGATCGTTGGCGATGATGCGGTCGAGCTCGCCGCGGACTGAGGGATGCTGATGGGTAAAGGCATGCCACGGCTCGGATGGAGGGCACGCGGGGAATGTGGCATGCTTGAACTATCGCGGAGGTGAGCCACGGAAGGCGAGACGGCCCGTCGTTTGGCGGAGGGATACGGGTCAAAGCGATCTTCCACTGCGGACAGGAAAAACATCCTCAGTCGACAATTACTCAGGAAGAGGAGCGCAAACATACGTTTCCGCTTGTTTGACCTGACTGCACTGCTTGTCGGTGGAGGCGTGTACCTCCACGAATGCGCCATTGAGCTCATCGACGAAAACGAGGGTGACACCGAAACCTGTACAACAATACAAATAGTGCCCCAAACGTCAGCCTAAACCAAATACATCCAGATCAAGGCAGACTAACCACCGAATCGACGTCCATAGCACTGATTACCGGACTCTCGGGAACGAAATCATCACCCAGCGTACTGGGCGTCGCCCGCCCAGACCGCGGATGGGGCCTGATAGCGATGGAGTCACTCGCTGTAGGCGTTGGGTTGAACGCAAAAATAGCCTCTTCTTCGCCGTCGTCGCTCGGTGTGTCTTCGCGCTGGTACCCTTCGAGGCCAAAATCCGTAGGATGGCGCCCTCGATCGGACGGTGTCTTTGGTTGCATCGGCAGCGACGAGATCAGCTGCTGGAACGCAGCTTCAGACTTGACCTCGTCGTCTTCTGGCTTGTTCTCATTGAGCAGGCGAAGCACCCGGGGCGTCTTTAACTAACCACGAAACCAATCAGTCAAGCCTAGGGCAGTAGCGCATGTCTGAACATGTACGTACCGGCAGCGACCGTCTCTTCATCGACAACGGCGTGATCTCTGGTGGCACAGCAGCAGAGTACACACTCGACTGATCCAGTGGGCGAGATTTTGGAGGAGGGGTGGAGGGCGCTCGTCGCTTACTCCTACCCGCTCCACTCCTGCTGCTCTCTGGGCGCTCGCCGGCATTCAGCGCCTGAGGTGGGTGGTCGTTGCCAGGGTCCAGCTCCATCTGGGGAGGTGTTCTATCCGCGGAGGACATCTGGGAAGGCGAGCTCGTGTCCGTCCACATGGCTTCTCGATCGCTCTCTTCACCATTTCCCAGCCGTGTCTGCACGGGCGTTCCTCGGCGCTTGGCCAAGCTGCCAGAGCCGGGGTATAGATCGAACACAGACAGCGCGAGGGGACTGTGCAGGCGAGTCTCAGAGACATATTTGGGGGCGAGGAGGCTTGGACGGCGGAACCGTTGGTGTAGGATGTTCATCTCTTCATTCGACGGGCCCGACGACGAGCTCGAGGCGGGGAGTGCAAAATCCGTTGAGGAACTTGGTAGTGCGGGTCGTTTATGTTTTGTGAGGTCTTCCATGGAGAGGAGGGGGTCGAGGGAGGGTGGTGAAGGTTGTGGGAAGGGAAGAGAATCGAGGACAATGTCGCATTGAGCAAAGGGTTTTCAGGCCGTGTCCATATGAACTGCCCCATCACCTTCTCAGACAGAGTGCCCGCGGGCACTCTTTGATGTGACAACTCCGACAAAATCAAAGCGCAGATTTCACTATTCTCATTCGTTCGGTAGCATTATACATAAACTGTCTTTGGTATGGCGAGCAGCCAGGTATTGTTGACACAGAGAGTAAACAGCTATATAGTGGGGAAAGTCAGGAATACTAGGCATCAGATAGAGATTGAGACGAACAGAGAGTGATCAAAGGCGGTCAAACAATAACGGAACAGGAGGGAGAAACGTGAAGACAAGGAGGGAAAGCGATACTGAGGAAGACAGGAAGGAGAGAGGAGAGGATAGAGGAAGCGAGGAAAGAGGAAAGAGAGAGGGGAAAGAGAGAGATGGATCTTGACTTCAGTACACGACAGGGAACGTTCAATTTTGAGCAGTGATAAGGGCACAGAAATGAAGAAACTGAGGTAGAGGAGGGGAAAAGAAAAGAAGAGACTTGCACAGGCTGTATAACAAGAGACACAAACAATCATCCTCATGGGTCAAAGAGGAGGGAGTGACAACAACAGGCGAATCAGAAGGGATAGAGAGAGAACACGAGAATGAGCTTGATTCTAGGAACAGAATCACGGAAAATCCGGTGGAGCTGTTGGAATAGAACATGATCTATGCAGGCCCTTGCATTTGGGCGTCCTGTCCCTGCTGACCTGGTTGCTGACCGTAATACCCTATCGGAAATGGATCAGTCAGGCACAAGGTCCGCGCGCAGATTAAAACACGTTTATGCTCACCTCCCCAGTAGTTGGCATAGTAAGAGTTCGGGTCCGTGGCTCCCCAAGCCGCCTGGCCTGCCTGCGCAGCGTTTGCATCTCCACCCGCCTGCTGACCACCGTTTGCAATGCCGAGTCCAGCACCGGCAGCCGCCTGAGGCATACCAGGAGCAGCCGCTCCAGGAGCACCTGGGGTGCTACCAGCCTGGTTCGGGTATCCAGCGTATCCACCGAAACCGTAGCTGCCGTAGTTGGTGGGCTGGGGCATGCCGTACATGGGCTGCTGCAGAGTTGATTTCACGTCAACTCCTCGTGCATCACGTCGAACACGAAATGTGCTTACCATGTTGCCATAAGCAGGGGTAGAGGCGACCGGGCTCATCGCAGCAGGCTGCGCTCCAGCACCTCCATCGCTCCTGTCCTTGCCCCAGCTACACTTGATAGGGCGTCCATGCACCATCTGTCCCTGGAGCTGCACGATCGCCATCGCAGCGTGCTCATGGGTGTCCAGCTTGACGAACGCGAATCCACGATCCGACTGCATGCGGATCTCGGACAGGTACCCGATGGACTGGAAGAGGGGGATAAGGTCGGCCTGCGTGCAGTACGGCACGAGGTTACCGACGTAAACCGTGGTGTTGTAGTTGGGAGTCTGCCCCACCACACCATCGTAGTTGATCGGCCCACCCTGGAAGTTGATAGGCGCAGGAGCACCACCAGCCCCTCCTCCTCCAGCAAGCGGCGATGAGATGGGGCCACTGCCTGGTCCGCCACCTGGAGCGCCCTGCGTCTTCTGGTTCGCCCAGTTAACACGAATAGCGCGCGACCCGAGCCACTCCCCGTTCATCGTAGCGATCGCCTGCTCCGCGTCTGTCTTGTCGCGGAAGGCGAGGAACCCATATCCACGGGACTTGCCCGAGTTCATGTCCCACATTACGCGGGCGTCAGAAAGCGTGCCAAAAGCGCTGAACGCCTTTCCGAGGACCTCGTCGTTGACCTCCGGGCTGAGATCCCCAACAAAGACGTGGTAGTGGTTCGTGGTGTCCTCCTTGTTCTGCTGGCCTTGGTACGCCCAGTTGACGCGGATTTCGGTGTCGAAGATTTTGCGGCCGTTGAGGGTCTGGAGAGCGGTCTCTGCAGCACGCATGTCCATGTACTCGACGAAGCCGTAGTTGAGTCCACCGTGCTGATAGTTGCGATCGGGGATGATTTTGACATGCTGGACCGGGCCAGCGACGGCGAAAATCTCGGTGAGCATGTACTCCGTTACTCGGGGACTGAGGTTTCCGACGTAAAGATGGGCCCTGCGCTGTGTTCACAATCAAGTGAGTTAGTATGGAGGTTATCGGGCTATATCAGAAGGAGAGGATGCTAACCGGAGCCTCAGCAGCAGAACCACCAGACATGGGAACGTTCATGATTATAGATGATCAGAGAGTAAAGAAGAAGAGAGTTTTTGAGTCTGAGAGGAGAAGAAGAGACAAGTCCTGCAGATAGAGAGACGGAGCGACGAGCAGAGGAAAAATTGGATGGGAGTTACAAAGTCAAGGGCAGAAGCTTCGCTTTGTGGGAACAAATTTCACTTGATCACTGATCGTGATCGTGATTGCGTAAACACGCCCAAGGCACAGGCTGAGAATGTTCGAACCAAAATTATGTTGCTACTCTACTTGTTTGCAGGTACATTGAGGAGCACATTAGACCCGGAACCAGGCAGATACGATACGTTAGGGTTGTTAGCAAGAGACTGCACTATCGCCTTGCTGGCCTCAATCTTCCTCAGGGCCAAAAAGGCCTCACCAGCCTTGTCGAGTGCCTTGGAAATCGTTGCGGCGGCTTCGGCCTCACCCTCAGCACGAATGACAGAGGCTTGACGCTCTTGTTCGGCCTGAAAGGAAGAGGATTAGTACATCCCTACGACGACGTCGCAACCACAGGAGAGCTCACCTTTTCGACGATGAATTTCGCACGCTCAGCATCTGAAAGTAACCGCGGTCAGACGGGATGTCGTGACAGAGGCAGGCCCGAGTGTTACATACCTTGCTGGGCAATCTGCTTAGCCTCAACGGCTTGAGTGAATTCCTGGATAGAAGTTCAGCGAACGCGCAGAACCATGTTCTCGAAGATGTCCCACCTTTCCGAAAGTAAGATGCGTGATAGACACGTCCTCCAACACAATATTGAACTCCCCAGCCCTCTGCAACAAATCCGACCTAATCCTCGACGACACCTACAACCCGCAAACAGCGTCAGAAACCCAACTCCATTCCACGTATACACCGGGCAGAACGTACCACTTCTCGCTGCGTGATCAACTCAGCAGCGTCGAACTGTGCCACAATGCTCTTCAGCACCTCATTTCCAATGGAGGGAAGCACCCTCTCGTCATAGTCCATGCCCAAAGACTGGTAAATCTTGGACAGGTGCTGGATGTCTGGTCGCGACATGACACGGAGAGTAATAGACACCATCTGCAGGTCCTTCGACCCGGTGGTCGTGGAGATGTTCTATGTGCACGTCAAGCCGTTAGCCCATGTCTCCGTAGACGTGTTGGGAGGCAAAACGCACTCGTGGTTTGATTCTGCAGTCATACAGAATAGCGCGCTGGAGCCATGGAACCAAGAGGTGGGTACCTTCCCCAACAGCCTATGTATGCGCAACACCAATGAGTCCATGCTATTCTGACAAAATTAAAGGGGGGTAACGCACCTTCTCCTTCACACCCGCAAACCTATCGAACATAACCGCCCTATAACCTCCGGGAACATCGAACAAACTCGCCTGAACCGCTACCACGCCCAAGGCCAGCGGACCTGTGAGAAAAAAACGCGCAGTATGGTCAGCATGGGGTCTTGAAAATACACGTGAGGAGTAGGCGTACCGAGAAGACGCGAGGCGAGCTGAGGGGAGAAGAAGGACATGGATTGTTGGTGAGAGTCAGACGCAGGCTGAGGAGATTCGAGAATGGCTGGACCTTTGCCGAACCTCGTCACGCCGTGCCGTTTCGCCGGTGGCCATGCGAGTCTGCAGGCGCCGGAGCCCATGCATCGTCCATGAGCTCGAGCTCACCAGCAACCAAACGCGATGAACTCAGAACTCGCGACAGCGAATCGAGTTAAATTTCTCTGGAAGGAAACTAAACTAAGGAAAGGCCAGAAAGCAGGTATTTTTGGTTGTTCGCACAATCACACAAAAAAGAGGAGGTTGACCCATGTAGCTGGGCAGCGAGAGATAGATTCTGAAGAGACGAAAGGAACTGAGACGGTGGTAGTACAATCTGATATTATATACATCCGACGGTGAACTTGCATTCTAAGTAGTACAAGTCCCAGAGAAAAATAGCCATAAAATCCGGCTGTTATGAAATGCAATGAGGAAGATGTTGAGGTAGAAGATGAATGAGGTGTGGTATGAATGAGGCGTGGTATGAATGAAGTGTGGTATGAATGAGGTGTGGGCAGGAATGAGCATGAGCAGAAATGAGATATGGTGATGAGAGATGAGATAAAAGAGGGATCTAGTAGAGGAGAAGAAGAGAAGAAAAACAAGAAGAGGAGAATCAAAAGTTGAAGTTATTATACTCCTCGCCCAATAGCAACGACATCTCTGGCACAGGCTCGTAGATGTTCAACCCACTCATGAACGTCTCCACCACCCCGCAGCTTGGCAACGTCGAGTACATGTCGATCGGGCTGAGTCCATCGAGCGCCGGGACAGAAGCCATAGGGCTCATTCCCCCGAGCGGGGTCATCGGGGCGGACGACGACGCGTCGGAGTAGAACGAGGAGTTGGAAGACGCGGGGGAGGGAGTAGACTCGTAACTCGGGATTTCCTGCGTCGCGTATCGGGGGGCCTGAGCAACAGCCAAGTTGTACGCGATTTGCTCGGGCGTGAGTCCATGTGGCTGCACCATGTTGGTGTACTGGGGAACAGTGACCGGCATCGTGAGGAGCTCGTTGTACACCCAAGGAGCCGAGTCGAGCTGGTGCTGGAAAGCAGAGAAGTCCTGGTCGAAGGGCGCCATGACGTTGGGAGCGAAGAACTCCTGGACGGGGGCGGAGAGATCGAAGGAGAGTAAGTCCTCGTTTCTGATGAGCTGCTGGGGCTCGGGGTCGGAGTGGCGAGGGCGGGAAGCGCAGGAGATGGGGTTGTAGCGAGAGGATCTGCCCTTCTTGTGAATCTTCTCGCAGTGGCGGACGAGAGAAGCCTTGTCATGGGTCTCGTAAGCGCAGCGGGTGCAGTTGAATTGCTTGATTCCTCGACTAACATAAAAGATTAGCAATAGTACGCGAGAGGTAGTGAGCTCAGAGACTTACTGTCTGTCGATATGCTTGGTGAGATTGGCTCTCTGAAGAGTTCTGTAATCGCAGCCCTTGAAGGGGCAGGTGTGTTCACTACAAAGAGGAGGAAGATGAGGATCAATTAGCCACTCGAATAGGTAGAGCAGAAACTTACACAGTTCGCCTATCTCTCATGTGGGTCTTTGAGTGACGACCAAAGTCAGACTTGCGGCTGATGGTGGTGTCGCAGTGGGTGCATCCCCAGCGCGTGCCATCGATTTCGACGACCTTGGGGAGATGATGGGTGAAGGCCTAAAAAATACAAGGGAAAGATTAGTCAGCGATAACAAAAGGGAAGAGATGTTGGGAAGGTGGCGCACAGTAAAGGTAGACATGTGTAGGCAAGATAGGAGGTTTATAGTGGAAATCGCAAAGGGCGGAGGAGGGGAATGGGCTTCGAGGGCTGGCTAGTAGGATATCTGAGATGATGGCGATTGCCCAGTTCTCTCGAGCACTTATAGAGGATTTGGAGAACCAAAACAGCAGGACGACTGGACGAGGGGACCGAGCTGAGGAGGACTTCCTAATTAGACAGGTGTTTGGCGAGGCTTGGGGTGCTTGTCCTTGTTTGCTTGCATTTGGTCGTGTGGGGACTACCTAGTTGGCCCAAGATGTAATATTCCCATCACAGGAATGGCCACAGCAGGCAGGCCACATTTCACGATTTAACAGCATCCCCTCCGGTGCGCTGAGCAGAACGTACAGTGCTGATTCCCCCCTGTACTCCCTATGAATTTGAGAGGTAGTTTATCCCGCCTAGCGTACGAGGATTTGAGGGGGGCTCAAAATACAATAACGCGATGTCGTGAAGGATCGCCAGGGGTCGCCACAAGAACAAATAAACGCCATAAGTCTACGATCAGTGGCTGAGCACAGTTTGCCGATATAGATCTTGTGACCGCGTTGGGAAAAGTACAGTCGCGCCAATTGAAAAGTGACCTCGATTCGACTTTTTGCAGTTGAGTTCTGTATCTCGCATTAAGTTTTAAAGTGTAACGCTCGGTGTAACCTTTGAAGGAATGACTACGCCATGTGTTTTCGTGAGCGAATATGCAGATGTTGTTCAGAAAGGCCGCACCGGCCGCGGTGCGATCACTTGTCATAAATCACGGCCCAAGTCGGTTACCCCATCTTCATGAGTATTGCCTCATGAATGTTTCTTCCCAACGACTCCCACTCGTTGTTCATAGTAGAACCATAGTTATATGAAGCGACGTACACCCAGAGGTTCACTGGACATTGCTGCTCCAAGCACCCACACCACCGCACGTGAACTTTACCTCCTCCCAATGAACATCCATGTCCTCGGCCTCGGTGCAGTAGGCACCCTCGTCGCCCACTTCCTCCGCTCTTCCCTCCCCCGCGAAACCCACCGCATCACCCTCATCCACCGAACCGCCACCCAATCCGCCTCAGCCCTCCAACAAGGCGGCGTCCTCACAGCCGAACGCAACGGCGTCCGATCCACCTCCCAAGGCTTCCTCTTCGAACATTCATCCACCCATTCCAATGATCGACCACGGAATCGGAACAGGCAGGAAGAGCACGAGTATGAACCACAGCTACCGATTTCTTCGCTGTTCGTAGCGACGAAAGCACATAATGTCGTTCCTGCGATGCGCGACCTCTTACCGCGGCTTAACCCACATTGTACGATCGTGCTGCTCAACAACGGGATGGGCGTGTACGAGAAGCTCGTGCAGGAGGTATTCCAGAACCCGCTGAGCCGACCCAAGTTCGTACTGGGGATAAACACGCACGGGTCGTACCTCCGCGAACCAATGAACGTTATCCACGCCGGGCAAGGCTCCCTCGACTACGCCGTCGTCCCAGAAGAGAAACACAACATCGACCTCGAAGCTTCTTTCTCCCGAGGCGAGCCACCTTTCCAAGGCTCTATCGCCGACATCCCCCACGAAAAACACCCAGAGTTCACCTCCTTGTACCATACCATGGCCGCGCTCAACGAGCTGCACAGCGGAGAGGCAGCGGCGAACTGGGTAGACATGCACACCCTCCAAGGCAACATGATGCTCAAGCTCGTCGCCAACGCCGTCATCAACCCCCTCTCCGCCCTCCTCAACTGCAGGAACGGCGACCTCTTCCGCACCGACGCCTCCAAGCGCATCCTATCCCGCGTATGCCAAGAATCCTCCGCCGTATTCCGCGCCCAGTTCACGCAGGACACTACCGCCCGAATCGAATCCATCGCGCGGGGTGCCTCAGCATCGGACGTCCAAGCCCTATGGGACGACGCAGCTCGGTTCCCCAAGTTCCTAGAACACGGTGCGTTGGAGGAGAACACTATACGGATCGCAGAAGCCACTGCACGGAATTTCTCGAGCATGTTGGTTGATGTGAGGAGGGGGAGACAGACAGAGGTGGACTTTATTAATGGGTATTTGCTGGGATTGGGGAATAGGCATAGGGTCCCGATGCCGGGGACGGCGATGTTGTTGAATTTGATCAAGATGAGGAGTGAGATTCCGTTGTCGCATCTTTAGTACGTTTAGTGGTGCTCTGGGATGGTGTGTTTGTGCTGACGAGTTGGCTCGAACAGGATCTGACTGCGGAGCGTTAGCTAACTCCTCAGGCAGTCCCAATGACGTCCCGTGCTGTGCGCTAGGCCTGTGCAAACGGCCATTATTTATGATCATGCTGTGTCGCCCAGGGAGCGTGGTCCCGAGGATACCACGACCTTGACCTTACTTCCTGACTCCCCAGTTCCGGGAGGGCTCAGGACTTTCGCCTTCTACTCTGCGCCC
Organism: Pterulicium gracile; assembly: GCA_004369125.1. Lineage (NCBI taxonomy): Eukaryota > Fungi > Basidiomycota > Agaricomycetes > Agaricales > Pterulaceae > Pterulicium > Pterulicium gracile. Next base: position 277,397 of record ML178832.1, read on the forward strand.
AGAGAAACTCGGGTACCGCGCGGGAGTCGCGTTGATGCAGGATAGTCGAACGGTGGTGTCCAGTGGTTGCGTCAGTGGAAGGGGCGAAGAAGAGCTGCAATAATTTAAATTACAACCACCTCATCTACATACATATATGTAATCGATACTGTCAGTGGTTTCTTCTACGGTAGGACGAGCCTAATCGAGAGTACTCTATATTCTCCAACTCTCGTCTCCATCAAACTCCACCTCAATTCCCCTTCACCTTCCTCCCCCTCCCCTGTAAGATAGCCCTCCCATCGACCATCGACCACACCCCCACACAAACCAACCCCAACCCCGCACCCACCCCAAGATGCTCAAGCATCCCCCTACTCACACCCCCTCCAACATCCTCCAACTTCACCCTCGCCTCATCCGCTCTGACAAGCATTCTCGCACAAGCAATAACCAGCACGACATTCGTCTTCGGCACGACGTCTCTCCACCGCATCACCTCTCCCCCATTCTCCTCCTTCTCCTGCCTCGCCTTAAACCACCCATCCGCATACGCAGAGCAGAAGATGATACGCGCCCCCATCCCCACAATATTCGCATAAATCAACGACGCGTCTCCCAAATTCGTCAATTTGAACAACAACGTCGCAGACCCTATGAACACCGCCGAAAACAGAATCATATACCTGCTCTGTCTCGCCAGCGCCTTGGCGTCGGCAACGGCGGAGTAGAAAGCCTCGAGGACGCCGTTGAGCGCGAGGAAGGGGATGTAGAATATCCATGCGTGGAGTATGGAGGGGGCGCTGGTGGATGCGTATCGTGCGGGGAGGAGGAGGGAGAGGACGTGCGGGAGGTAGGGGGGTGCGAGGGTGAGGAGGAGGAGGGAGGAGGTAAGGATGGTGCGGAGGAGGTTGGTGAAGAAGTGGGGGACGGGTATCGTGGGATCCTCTTTTGAGTGTGGTTCGTCGGAGGATGAGGGGGTGGCGGAGACGGCCTTGGCGAAGAAGACGCGAGTGGCTTCGTCCAGAGGCATGAGCACGATTCTGGCGATGAGCGAGCCTGGGTTCACAATCAGCAAATGATGCAACGGGAACAGAACAAAAGGGACTCACCATAATTCGACGCAACAGCGTACCCCCCTTGATCCTGCAAGTTCACAAGCCACAGCAAAAGCACTTTATCCCCCTCACTCAAAAAAAGCTTGATCAACGACTGCCACGTCATCTCTTTCGCGACCTTCAAGCTCCCCTGGTCCAACGACGTCTTCGGCGACTTCAGCCTACAAGATAACACACAATCAGCACAGCGAAAACACCAATCAGCAGCGTGATGAAAGTCGACTCACCCGGATACGTCTGGCCAGAGCTTGCCGAATCCATAATGGCTGGCGTAGATCGCTACGGCGACGAGGGCGTACGTGAGTTGGCCGAGTGAGAACCCGATCAGGGCGAGTCGCCCGTTGAGGCCGGTTTGGTAGTCGAATAGAAGGACGAGGAACGTTACTGCGGTGCGAAGGACTACTCCTAGGCCCTCTGCACGAAGGCGGAGGTTGGTGCGTGATTGCGCTTGCGCCCTGCAGAACTACGTCAGTGAAGGCGCTGTCGGGGGCAGACAATCTCCAGGCTCTAGAGAAGGAAGAATGCTGCTCACAGATTATGCATAGGCTCGGTCAAGAGCTCAACCACAGCAGAAAAAGCGTACATCCCCAGCGCGACGCTGAAATACGGCTGCCTGCTCGTCTCCTCGCTCGCACTCCACGTGTGTCCGACATACGAGGCCAGTGCCAGGGGTATCCCAATCATAAACGGCACATGCGCGAGCCTTAGCGTCTTCTCGTACGCCTCGTTATTCTCGGCGTTGTTGCCGCCCTTCTTCTTCTCATGATTATCGGGGATCACCCTGAGATTATCTGTGCGTAGGAGAGCATTCCGGATGCCTGTGCGGCTCAGTGACAGAATGCTATTGACGAGGAGCTCGAATTGGATGGAAGCGGTTCCGTAGGCTTCGGGAGATGCGAGCCGGAGTAGGGCTTGGTTGAGGACGAAGGTGAAGAGGCGGGAGACGAGCTGTAGGCCGACGAGAGATGAGAGGAGGTTGAGGGTCGACATGAGAACACATGACCGCGGTGGAAGCGCTGTGTCCTCCGCCAGTCGGGACTTTACACTAACTTGGAGAGAACTTCAAACAGCAGGTATATAGCGGGAAGGAAAGCTGCGTGGGTACATAGGTAATTTTCAGTACATTTCGAGACTGCAACTTACGAGTAGAAGTGAGAAATACCAAACCCTACGACGGCAGCCAACCCTAGCCAACCCCACCCCAGCCACATCTCGCTTCGGGCGCCTACTCACTAACTCACCGGAGACCACCATGCCAAAATGTTCCTTGTTCGATTTACGAGCACCCTGGGCCCAGCTCATCTGTCAACATCTGAGTGTCGATAATCTTTCATTTCCGAGTATGACTCCTCGCTGCTATCTTTTATCTGTGCCTTTGAAATGCCAGCACTAGAGGTGGTTTCTTTGATCATGGGCAGCTGCACGGTTCACCTTCCCGAACGCGAGCAATATACTTATATAACTTGTAAGGGCCAGCTACGTCTCCGGAAAGGGCAGCTTGCTGTAACCAAATTTTCCCATGTTGTTTCTGCCACACGACCTGTGGAATATCTGTGACATACCGCCCTTTTACGCAAGCGCCAGCTAGGAGCAGCCTCAGTTTCGCAGCTCACCAATTTCCCCTTTCATAACTACTTACTGACAGATGGACCTTTTCAGATGCGCTCTTCCAGACACCCTTCGCAGATCAATATGTCGACTTCTTCCGGAGTGACCGCAGACCCCCTGAGGTGTGGAGAGAACACGTTTTCCGGCCATTTCTGCTTCGAGCACCGTCAGCAAGGCCGCTGGCTCAACGCAAGCGAGTATGCTTTGAAAGACATTCCAGGACACGCGCGAGATAACCGTTGCATTGGGATGATCCAATGCGACTGGAGGCTTTGCGACAACAGGGTGGCCGCCGGACCATTCCAATATTGCTGGCGGCACGGCGAGCAAAGCCCTCCAACGTGGGAGCTCCCCAAGGCGGATCCGGCCGCTGGTGTTCAGGTGCATGACCGTACTCATGCGGATTTGCTTAATCGCTTGCTTGATATCATTGAGGAACGGTATCTTTGGAGATATGGGCGGCGATTCGTGTATCAATCATCACCGTCTCCCGCGTACCCAGAGACGAGGCAGGATACTTGTTGCTCTCACGCCGATGATCAGCATGGGTGGGATTCGGACGACCACTACGCGCAGGCTCGACACAAACCCCAGCCTTGGCCTCAGCCCCGATCCCACACGCACTCCCACTCTCAACCCTACTCTCAGCCTCAGCCCATTCCTACGCACACCCTTCGTATTCGGACGCCCCCGAATGGAACAGCCCATCTTCCCGATCTCACTCGGACAGCGCCCACTCACCACCTCCATCCCATCCATCTCCTCAACCTACTTTCCAATCCCAGGCACATTCCGCGCGTCCCAGCTCACCTCCCAGTCCCGTCCAGCCCCACAAACCACTGCAGCAGGGACCAAGAAACTAGGTCCTCCAACGCCGGTACGAGCGCGTCTAGGCCAGCTCGTACTCGAAAACAGACTCCCGAGGCGGCAGCCACCCACTACCTTCTGACCCTCCAGTCCTTCGATAAGAGCGACACTTACACCCCTGGGCACATTGTGTTCCAGACCTTCCCGTGGCCCGTCCCCATCGATCCTCACTCTGTCCAACCTGACGACGTCGTCGATGAAGCTATCAAGGAGTTCCTCCGCCGCCTGGGCGGGACCAGCTTGGATGACGACGGAAAGAAGGAAGTTATAAAGAAATCCAAGATCTTCTGGCATCCTCACCGAATTCCCCGACGCGAGCTTGTTAAACGTATTCACGATCCTTCAGTGCGAAGTCTGGTCGAGGAGCAGGCCTTGTTGGTTTCGAAGATCATGAACAGTAGCTGGGACACTGTATCTGGAAAGTAGTCGGACTCTATTTTCTTGGGTACTCAGCCGATTCGGCTGCTTGTACAATACTGGGGCTTGGGGAGTACTCCTTCATCGCTTTCATCTCCCAGTCTTCTCAAACCTGGTTTTCAAGCTTGCCTCCCATATTCCGCCTCTGTTGCTGTTATCTCTTACAAATTTTTACTATGCTGCCCTTTTTGTGGTCGTCGGTGATCGATTGATCATCGACTCTCTTTCCTCCATCTCGACTCGTTCTCACATGTATGTCGCCCTTTCGCCTCCGCAGCCTCGAGCAGCCGCGTGAGAGGTTTCGACTCATGCTTGTACTATTACCTACTAGAATGTACATAATAAGATTGTCTCCATGCCTGATACACTCTCCTCTTCCTTGTGATTGTCAAAACAGGATGAATTAGAACTTAGCGGGATGCTGGTGCGCCTCGCCGATTATAGCGCCGATCACTCTCATCCTCATCCGTGACTTCGGCGCCATCTCACTGGAAAACAACCATGGCGAAATACTCCTCGTCTACACACCCGCACACTGGGTCCAACCTGATCTATCTACCTCAATATCTTAACGAAACTTACGCTCGATGACGACCGTTCGTTGTCATAACTCGTGTCGCGGTGTTCAGCCTAACGATGTCGTCGATGGTGCTGTCGAAGCCTTCTTCAGCCGCTTGGGCGAAACCAGCTTAAACCAGGATGGAAGGAAGAGGCTCATTAGGCAATCCAAGATTTTCTAGCATCCAGACCGGGTCTCTTTCGCCGAATCGTCGAACGTATTCCCGACCCTTCGTTGCAAAGGGTAGTCGAGGAGAAGGCTGTCATGGTTTCGAAGATCGTGAATCACAGATGGGATCCTGAATTTGGAAACAAGCTATAGAGCTCCTGGACTCGCTGTTTTCTTGGATTTTCAAACTAGTTGGCTATTAAAGGAGTTTTGATTACTTCGTATGAGTACCGGAACTTGTAACCTGTCTGTAATCGTCGATACATGCTTCGGCGAAATCCCAGAGGAATCGATTTGTCGGAGGATCATGATCGAATCGTGATGTTGAGCAGCGTACCGGAGACAACCATGGCCGAATATTTGTTGGTCTGAGTACCTGTACACACGCTGGACTCGCTCTATCTGGCGACCTCGGTGTTTCTCAGTCATGACTCTACGCTGCTATGTGTCGCACGCAATGATGACACGTGGGCGATTTCTCATGCATTCGCTCTGTTGTCTGAAGAGATGACTGGACGGCTGGCAGGCGGGTACAGCCTTTTGACCTTCCACTCACAGATCCGGAAGATAGGGCCAACATCCTGGAATTGTCCACCTATCCTCTTTGTCTCCTGGTCCTCTTAGAATGCTGTATGTCTTGTGATCGCTCTTCCACCAATGCGACCTCCTCCACCGCTCGGCCTGGCCCAGTCACCTGTTAGATGAACGGCATAAAATGACGAATAGGCTCAGTCCAGTTTCGCATTCTTCCTCCTTCGTTATACTCTAAACTCGCTCTCGAAAGTACCTCTCGGAATACCCGCCTACAGGGACCGACCCTCAGAGACATCGTCTGGGCTTATACGCCTTACAATCGATATGCAACACGAGTGGACAGACTATGAGAGAAGGCGAGGGGGTCTAGAGACGCTCCGGAAAGCGGAAGAGCTGCGAAAGGCCGAGAGGCTCAGAAAAGCAGTGCTACAAGCAGCCCACCGGAGGTGCTCGCAGTGGATAGCAGAGGAGCTATTGAGAAGACACGCGGAGCAGCAGAGGATCCGAATAGCAGAGGAACTTCGACAGGCAGAGGAGCAGCGACAAGCAGAAATCCGACGAAAGGCAGAAGAGCGCCAAATCGCAGAAGAGATCCTGAGAGCAGCAAAGCGGAAGTGCTCGCAGTGGATACTAGAGGAAATGGCAAAGGAGGAAGCTCGACAAAAGGCGGAGGAGCTACGCAAAGCGGAAGATCGGCGAAAGGCAGAGGAGCATCGGAGAGCAGAAGCGAGACGAAAGGAACAGCAGCGAGAAGCTCAGGAGAAGATTCAACGCGATGCAAGGCGTAAAGCTAAGGCTAAAGCCGAAGCAGAGGCACACCATCGGAGAGCTCGCGAGCAATCAAGCAAGGGCCATGAAGCCAACTCTCGCAACACCAAGTCGAGGCGAGCTCGCAAGCTGTCCCTTGAGGTGGCTGCCGCTCACTATGTTATCGCCCTCCAGTCGCTTCTCGAGAAGAAGCCCCACGAAAAGACCACCACCACCCCCATTGTTTTCCAGACCTTTCCCTGGCCCACCCTTACCCCTTACCGTCCTGTTCAACCTGTCGACATCGTCGATGACACTGTCGAGGCGTTCTTCAACCGCTTACACGAGACAAGCCTGAGCAAGGAGGAGAAGAAGGCGCTGTTGAGCAAGTCCAGGATTTTCTGGCATCCAGACCGATTAGCCTTCCGCCAGATCGTCCAACGTATTCACGATCCTTCCTTGCGAAAGGTGGTCGAGAAAAAGGCCATGATAGTCTCGAAGATCGTCAATAGCAGATGGGATACCGAGTTTAGCAACAAGTAGGGCTCTTCAAGGGACATTGTCGGGTGTTGGACTTTCGGGTCACTGAGCTGTGTAGGACTTTCGACTTGTTTTATTATGTTGTACAAAACTGGAATTTCCCTCCTCTCTCTTCTTCAGCCTATCCAATGTATCTTTCTGTTTTCCAATCCTACAACCTCATGGAACTACGTGCCGGTCGATGACAACGTTACCACCAGGCTGGTCGCCAACACGAACCTCTAGAGCGAAGACATAGCACAAACGACGCGAGAGTCTTGAGAATCAAGTGAGATAAGTACAAGTTTGCGTGGGGTACTAGAACAAACAGAATATCCAAGAAGAAATGACAGAGGAAGGAATACAACAAAACACCCATGAACCTTGTCCATCCAAAGAGAAACATCAGAAACTGTCCAAGAGTAACAATAAACTACCCTACGAGTCCCTCTCCAAGAACTCCTCCACACCGCCCAATAACCCCTTCCACCACGCTCCCACCGTCTCCTCCTCGAACGCGTTCTCATCGTACCCAAGGCTAACCCAAAGCTTCCCCTTGAACGTGTACCCGAACAACAACATCCCCCCTGCCCTTTGCCTCGACCCCGTCGTCAACGTATGCAGCTCCATACCGGCATAGTTCGCATGCTTGTACGTCCCATCCAGGTTGCCCAGAAGCGACAGGCCCATCAACGCCGTACTCGGTGCAGGCGCTCTCGATGGTGTAGGCTTCGCGGCAGAAGGTGCAGGTGCGGGAGGTGCAACGATCCCAGCAGCCTTATCATCATCCTCCTTCCCCCACCTCCTCGCTCTTTCTCCACGCAGGAGCGACATCTCCCTCGCCCGATCCACCAGGAACCGATGCTTCGCAGCCTTTGTCGACTGTTCTTTCGCTGCCCTCGCGCGCAGCCAGAACGTCCCCCTCTCGTCCGCTGGTAAAAACGTCGGCAGAATCACATTGAAGTACCCGACCGCGAGGAACCAGTATGATTCGTCTTGCAGGGTGGGCAGGGAAGGAGCAAGGTAGGGACGCATGTTGAGCGCGGAGTACATCATCGTTGGGAGCTCTGGGGAGCCTTTGCGGAGGCGGGCCCAGGCGATGTCGCAGATGGCGAAGAGGGCGGCGGAGATGGAGACGCCGTGGGCTTTGCAGTTCTTGAGCATCTGTTTGGTTTTGACTTCGTCGAATGAGACGGTGGGCACGATGGTTTTTCTGGGACCGGCGCGGCGGCGGGGGAATGATTGACCGCCCTGGGTAGGTATGTATGGTGAGATGAGGCGGTGGGTGAGAGTGATGATGGTTAGGCTTACGATGAATTGTTCCTGGCTGCACTGGAAATCTACCTTCGCTGCCGCCTGACGAAGCTTGGAAGCCGTCTGCAAAGGAAGCTTCGACTCCATGCTCCCCGGTATAACAGCGCTCTGACAAAGAGATGACAGTAAATCGCTGCATCTCATTGGGCATCAGAGGCGTGAAACTCACCTCATCCGTCACGCCGCTACATCTCGACTCCCACTCCTCGCCCAACTGCGACGTCAACTCGACCACGCTCTTTTCGGACGTTAACAGCGTGAAGAAGTCGTTCGCGAACGCGTGGAGCGCCATGCCGTCTCCCAGGAAATGGGTAGCACAGATCATCAGATGTACTTCCGTTGATATTGACTCGGCACTCTCTTCGGAGGGAAGAGAGAGGATGAGGTAGGAGAGTCGGGAGTCAGAGAGCGTGCGAGGTCCGTTGAGGTACGAGTCCAGCAGTTCTGTTGGGAAGAACAAATTAGCACCGCGACGAAGGGGTTCACCGAGGGCTGTTACAAACCATCTTTCGTCTGCGTGCGATAGTCGAGACTGTCTTCAGCCCTTGATAAAGCCTGACCGGGTGACACTGGGGAATCATAACTAGCAACGCAATGTCAGCAGCGACGCTAGTACGATGTTGTTCGGAAGCAACCTACACGAATCTCACGTCGTCGTACGCATGCATCTCGATTCTGGACGCAAGCAGCGGATGACGGACACGAAGGATAGCCCAAACCATAGCGACTCTGGATCTCTCCACCAGCTTTGGAGTGGCCTTGAACCCAAGGTGCAGGTACCTTTCAGGAGAGGGCGTCAGCTCTTGACTCTAGCAGATGGACAGGGAGGAAATACGTACATGTCGTTCACGCCGCTCTCCCTGGAGGGCAGGTAATACGAGAGCTCAGAATCACCCAGCACTCGCTGAAAGCTCTTCCCCTCGCTTTCCTGGAGCTTCAGACTGAGTGCCTTGGTCCCGGACACAAGACCGGCATGATCCTGATCATCGACGAGCGTAGCCTCGGAGTCTGTGCGGAGATACACAGGTGCGGGCTTGCTGAAATCAAAGCTCGTCGGGGGGATGGCGTAGAGGGTAGCGGCCATGGTGGGAAGGAGAAGGAGAAAGAAAGGAGAAAGCACAGGGAATCCGTTTCTTGTCCGATATTAGAGGTTGTCTTGACGCCTGGGACTAATTTCGCCATGGCCCTGGACAAGGCCCAATCGGCGGACAGCTCCATCCGTTTGGGATGGAAATCTATCATGCCATGCCACGCTGCATGAATGAACTGCATGCGCATCTTGCCCCTCGACCATCCATCATCAGTGCATCTTTCCATCTTGAGTCAATGTTGCCTGTCCCCTGTGTTCCAGGTCAATAAAGCAGACGTAGACAGCGGCTGTGATAATTGGACGGACGTATTTTAGGCTTGTGAGCATGAGACCTTTCATGGTTTCATTTAGCGTCGAAACGCACCCGCGCATGCATTTGCGTGCTTCAAGAGTAGTGGTGCAGATGCTAGGCAGGATGTTATGAGCATCTAAGTTTACCCCAAACGTCCCACGAAGTTGTTCCACGCATGAATTCACCTTGATATCAGAATTCGAACGCTTTGCACGGCGCGATCCTTCCCTGGTTTCTCCTCCTTCATCACCATTGTTTTGAAGTATCTTTCTGATGTTGATAAGTTGGAACGGATAACTGCGGACTTTTCGTAATCGTACGACCGCTAACATGGCCGGCGTGCTTCAGGCTTCCACATGCGCTTGGCCGAATCGATGAAAGAGTTCCGAGTCTTCGAAGAACAGAAGCTCAGGGTCGCGCCTCGGCTACTCAGAGCCAAATAAGTACCGCCACCGGTCTGGCACGGAACGTTTGCTCAGTGATTGACATCGGCATCACCCCTTGATCAGATGCGGATCCGCGTCCAAGCTCAAGCTTGATTTAGCCGTTTCACCGGGGCCACATGGCGATTTCAGGCACGGCTACCGAGCGCCCATTGCAACCCCGCATGCGCAGATCTCTCTCTACCGGTGAGCAGCGTCTAAGTCATGTCTAAAGTACCTACGTACCTACTACTGACACCAAGAATACGGGGAGCTCATCGAATTGAACATATTTCCCAAAAGACGTCCATCATGGCCATGGGGCCCTGAACAATAATTACTATACGCCAAGTGTCAAAGGAGGTGGCACTTTAGCTCAGGCCCCTTATTATCGTTACTACTGTCATTGGTTTTAGCTCGGACGTTTTGGAAACGAGCGTGCGTCCGGACGGAATGTCTAGGTCGTCGTGCGGCAGAAGCCGCTTCGATCCGGTCAGTACTCGCTTCGAAGTTCGAGGTGAGTGAATTTTAGTAGGGATGTCCAAATACTCCAGGGTAGATTTACTGCAGCTGGATAGACGAGCCGAATCCAACACCGTGAGGTACGAATGACCCTGACAGTAGCAACAAAGTCACAGCTTTCAGTCCAACGCAATAAATGAGACGTCGACCGCCGTTGCATGATGATCACTTGGCCCCAGGCCTAAGAAGATTAGCAGACGATAGCATTAACCCGGGGTTAGGAGGCATGGTCTAGCTACAGATCGTACACTACGCAGCGAATCGGAAACGGGTGCACAGTACAACAGGGGGTGTGCATAAATCACAGGCCGGAGTAGGAGGGTGGTGGTGGTGGGGGTGGTGAGCAAGTGGAGTAGTAGTAGGTTCCAGTCAAACAAGGGAGGGAGTCCATGTGGTGAAAATGAAGCGTGAAACAACGTGAAACTAACTGAAACGAGTGTCCGGCGGTCATGAGCCCAATAAGCGAGATAATTATGAAAAGAATCCAAAGAGTCCGTTGGTGGCGTGCAGAAGAGAGTGTGGTGTTTTGTCGGGTCGGGGGAGTTTCGAGGTCATTGGGGATGCGATTAAGGGGGACATGCTTCTTCGGATCAAGGTCGACGGAGCGCTGGGTCCTGTGGCATGAGAACGCGCTGTTATGTCTTTCGCGGGATGGCTTCGATTCCTCAGGCACGACCTTCCTTCTCCAACTGGTCGTCATCACGCAACTTCTCCGTCTCCCCATTGCCAGCCTCCAGATCCACCTCTTTTGAAGAGGGAGGCGACACGGACGAAGTTGGGGCCTTGGGAGGGGCACCAGTCTGGGACTTGATCCAGGTGTAGTACACCGTGCCGAGGACGATAACGGCGATGGAGGCAGCGCGGTTACTAAAATATATAAGGCCAGGGTCAGTGACTGTATTGGGGCGCGGTAGAATGGATAAGGCACTCACACTGTCAGAACGTCTTTGAATAGCCAGACGCCGAGAAGGGTCTGGAGGACCGAGCGGGCAGCCTGTCAGATTAGTCGGCGTTAGTCAGGGTCCAATTGGGGATGCATCATGGAAAACACAGAACAGAACATAACAAGATGATTTCGAAGTCCCAATGGGAAGAGGAAGATAGTACAGGCAGAATGGATGAGTGCACTCACGCTAGAGAACATGTGTGTAATCGGGCTGGTGATCTTGATGCTGAGCAGCCCTGCGATGCACAGGAGGAACCCGAATACACCGGTGACGATGCTTCCCCAGAGGAAGGTCTTGCTCTGGACGGAGCCGCCGTCCATGATCAACTCGAGAAGGAGCGTGTGTTCCCCGTGCAGGATGACGAAGGGGGCGATCATGGCTGCTGAGCCCAGGTTGGTCCAGTACGCGAGCTGGATGGTCGAGTTGTTGCAGAAGGGCAAGGACGACTTGATGAGCACGGCGTGAATGGCGATGGCTAGGGAGGAGAGGAAGCCATAGAAGAGGGAGAGCATGGACGGAGTCGCGCTGAGGGGCAAGGCGGACGACGGTGTAACTCCAAGGAGGAACCCAGAGGTAACGATCTGCCATTGTGCTCAGGAGACGACGGGTCGTGACAGAAATCTAGACTTACCGTTGCGGAGAGAAGAATCTTATTCCTTGGGTTGGGAAGGATCCGTGTGTGAATAGCCGAGATGAGAATGGTGAGTGGTAGGACCATTCCTCGGGCAATCTGGAAGAATGAGGCTTCGACACCCCTCAGGCATAGGGTGTTGAATACCAGGCCGACGATATTGATGAACACAACGGGGAACAAGCTCTTCGCCGACTGGATGTTCAGGTTGGGAATTTCGATCTTGGAAGAGAAGAGAGCGGAGATGTGTAAAAGAATGACGGCGATGAGTAGTTGTATGAGAAGGAAAGCGAGCGGCAGTTGGGGAGAGGAGGTGAGAACTGCTTTGTTGACGAAGATCATCAACAAAGCAGAGAACATGTAGAAGGCGACAACGCCAGCTACGGGAAGATTTGCCCTTGTGAAGATGGCCATGATGAAGGAAAGGAGGAGAGAGTGGAGGAGGAAGAGACAGCCAAGAGAGCTGGCATCGCGGGGAACATCGAGGTCCAGTATAAATAAGATTTCCCAAAAAGGAAAACCCCGATTGAATCTTGTTGTACGAATATTTCCTTCCGATTTGCGGCTCAGGGTCGAAATGACAGGCGCCTGCTCCCTCGAAGTCAGTACTTTGACAAACTGACATACCGTTCCGGGTGTAATTGATGCATTCACAGGTACGCCAAGCGGAAGAGTTTAAGGGACTTTGATCTCGACTTCGACCTCCTCCTCCTCCTCCTCCTCCTCCTCCTCCTCCTCCTTCCCCTCCCCTTTTCCCCTTCTTCTACCGACCTAATGCTAGCCTACAAACGGACACTAGTGCTCTTTGCTGCTCTGTTGTTAACCTCGTCTCTCCTTCTACTCTCATTCTGGCACCCGAACTTGTCATTCACACTCCTTAACGAACCCGAAGCTACACCCGAGGCAGCCATTATCGCATCTAATGGCCCAAATACTCCTGCTTCTCAGGCTGTAGTTGACGAAACGAATGAACTATTCGACTACGATACTGGTCTGGATGATCCGCTACATCCATACGCATCACTTGTCGGCGCCCCTACCTCACGGTTCAGAGACAATCTACGACCGGACAAAAAGTACATGACCTCTTGGATCTCAGCCGGATGGAGTGAGTTCACAATTGGGCATCTCACCTCGCATTGTCGTTCTAACATTCACCTCGCAGCCAACGACGTGATGACCTACGGCAACCTGCTCTACCTCGCGTTGATCTCCGACCGTATTCCAATCCTCCCCATGTTCACGCCATCCCATATTGGCGGGGGCGTGCCACCGATCGCCTTTGGCGAGGTATTCGACCTCCCACGGCTTCGCAAACTTCTCGGAAAGCCGATCCTCGAATGGCGGGATGTCAAGGTATTACCAGTGTCCTACGAACCGGAAGACACAGAAGACCTCGGCTGCTGGAACCTCTGGCAAACCGTACAGTACCGCGAGGCGATACCGCGAGTCAGCGGTGTGCCTCATCATCTCGGTATCGGTCAGTCTAAATTCTTACCTCAATTCCATCTGCCAAATCTCCCTTGGTGGCATTTCGCCTGTGTTGCTATCTTCTTCCTGCAGTCCAGTCCAGTCCAGCCTCCATCATCATCACCATTAATGAAGTTTCTATATTTACACTGCTCCCGTTCTATCTCACCAGATATCTCCTACACCCAAATGCCGGAAACCGTCAAATTGATCCCTCATTTCGAACACGATCCTCATGCCAGCTTCTGGCAGCTAGCGCCCTACGCATATCCTGACGCCCGGAATGCTGCACTTGCCAACTTCAAGCCACAGCCATCGCCTCTGCATAACGCCACCCTCCCACCAGACGAGCACATGGTGTGCTACGACTACCTCTACTACGTGTGCGGCAGCCAGCCGTATGAGTACGACTACGACTACAGCCCGGCGTGGAACAACGTCGTGCAGCATATGCACTGGGTGCCCAGTCTCCAGGAGTTGGCTGACAAGTATGTCAGAACAGCGATGGGCATCAGCGACGAGGTGTCCCCGTCACTAGCTGCAACACCGCCCGTACGTCCAGCTCTCCCCCATCTCATCGCATGCTCTGTTGACACTCACTTGATTTTTGTTACCTAGTACATTTCCATCCACATCCGCCACGGCGACTTCAAAGACTGGTGCGGCGTCGTCCCTGTCGCTGACTGCTTCGCCTCCATCGACGTGATCGCCCGCCGCGTCCGCGAAGTCCAAATGGAGCTCCACGACAAACACAACATCCGCGCCGACACCGTCATCATGACCTCTGACGAACGCGACCCAGACTGGTGGGCGTCCGTCGAGGAGATGGGGTGGTTGCGCATTGATCATACACATACGATTGAGAGGTATGGGGATTGGTACCCCGTTTTCATCGATGCGGTGATACAGAGTGGGGGGGCTGGGTTCGTGGGGACGGATAGGTCGACGATGTCGATTTTGGCGAGGAGGAGGGTGCAGAGCTGGAGGAAGAGTGGGACGGGGGTGGTTAGGACGATTAAGTGGGGGACTGTTGGGGCTGATGACCATTGAGCTCGAGGTCCATGGGCGTTCTGTTTTCTTGGTTTATGCAGAGTGGGCGACGAGGTGACCCCACATCTTCGATGAGTTACTCACATTCTTTAACCTGCACCACCCTCGCTTCTTATCGCTCTTTCGCTTGTTAATATTTGGGACCCTTGGCTGTTCGTCAGCATTCTTCTTCTTCTTCTTCTTCTTCAGTTCTCACTGCACTCTTGACATACTCTAGGAAGTTTCCTCACATCACATCTGATTCACATCGTACCTTAGATTCTGTATTCCCCACCCCCTCTTTGGATGTACAATTGTAAATTGCGCCTGACTAGCGATGCATTCTGTTCTATAAATTCGCGTTCGGTCCGAGTGTGAAGAGTATGTGGGTACTAGCATTGTCAGGATTTGAGTATCGATGATAACACAAGGGGTATAGGAAGTACATTGTACGATCGTGCAACCTTATATGGAGGAGCCTGGGGGATGAAAAGAGGGATACGTGGTATAGATTGGAGAAAAGAAGGATCCAAAGTGGCACAGGAAACTACCAGGAGAAGCCAGTCGTACTTCCACGGTTGCCTACGTTAGATCGACATCCTAATTAACTAAAAAGTCCAAACAACGATGATTTCCAGAGAGCGCTACTTGTTCCCGTACTCTATATCCCATCTACTATTGACGATTTTCGAGACCAATATGGCCTTCTGCTCGACCACCTTTCGCAAGGCAGGATCGCAGATACATTGAACGATCTGCCGAAAGGCAACCCGGTCTGGGTGCCAAAAAATTTTGGACTTGTTGATGAGCGCCTTCTTCTGCTCTTTCTTCAGGCTGGTCTCGTCCAAGCGGTTGAAGAAGGTTTCAACAATAACATCGACGACGTCGTCAGGTCGGACAGACTGACGAGCAACGAGAATCGGCCAGGGAAAGGTCTGGAAAACGATGGGGGCGGCGAGGGTCCTATTGAGGGTCGTCTTATCGAGGAGCGACTGCAGAGCGTTAGTGTACTGAGCGGTTGCCGCTTCCGGGGCCTGTTCACGATTGCGAACTCCTGGTCGAGGCCCGCTGGCGTTGGAGGATCTGGGTTCTTGACGACTTTTTAGATTGCTCGTGTGCACGCTGATATCGCGCCTTTGCCTCCGCTTCTGCTTTTTGCCTGGCGTGGCGGTTTGCTTGCTTCTGAGCCTTTCGCTGCTCTCCCTGCCGCCAGTTCGTCTCTGCTCGCCGCTGCTCGTCTGCTCTCCGCTGTTCTTCCACTCTTCGCTGATATTCTGCTCTCCGCTGTTCGTCTACTCGCCGCTGTACTTCTGCTCTCCGTTTCTCTGCTTCTTTCCACTGTTCTTCCTGCGCCTTTCTCACGTCATCTCTTCTCTGGCCGGTTTCCAGGACAAGGCGGACTGCCGGATCGTGGACATAGGATCACTGTAGCGGAGGGGAGCCGAGCGGGTAGAAATTTCAGGGTAAGGGGTGTAGCCATGAGTCGTGTCCCGTCTGATGGGATGGTGGTTGAGGCTGAGATTGGGAGGTGGGTTCCGAGCGACTTTTGGCCGAATAGAATTGAGAATATGCCTGATGCAATCCAGGGTTCCCCGCACGCTGCAAGTATGGGTAGGAGTCCAAGGCGTAACCGGACGCGCGCAGCTGTGCTTCGTGTTTGTTGCAGAAGTCGCCCCACCACATTCTTTCTGTGCACCTTGTAGAATATTCGTTTATTGCAAGGCATCTTATCATAGTGTTATTCATGGGGCATCTGTGTCAAGGGAAAGGATCTGTGAGGTGACATTATAAGAGTATATTCTCAAAAACCAACTTCAAGGGGACTTCACTTCATCTGCCAGGCAGCGGTATGATGCCAGGGCTGCAGATTCGTAGAAACAGAACTGTAGCAGGGGGGTTACACAGAGTGTGCGATGGATGCAGCTTGAACAATGTTGAATGTAGAATCGAAGTCTTTGTCGCCGTGGAGGAACAGTAACATTTGCGCAAGCAAAACGGGATCCTGCCAGAATACTTGGTGAGAAGTGAGCTAGTCGCGCAGCTTCACAATCTGATTAAAGCCTTGGTGCTGGTTCTCTAGTGGCACAGATAACAGATGAGATTATCGCATCACAGATGCAAGGAAAACGAGTAGAACAAGGCATATGTATCTTGCCATGGTGGTATCCTTTAAGAGTTGAACAGGCGCCGAAGCGTGGGCACGCCATGACCGAACCCCAGTCATCAGTGCAGCCTGAGCCGACTTGCTCAGTGCTCAAGCAATGCCATCGCTCAAGATCATCCCCCATAACTTGCAACTCGGATCACACGCCTGAAGTAGACATAAGAAGACGCGAATAAGTTAACAAGCAATGTATGGGTATAATCAAAAGCAACCAGCAAAGATGACGGCTAAGTAAGTAGCGACTCCCTCACACCAAGTTAAACCCCCTTCTCATCCAGGTCAGCCCCATCTTCGTCCTCGCCAGTGATCAGCCATTCGGAGTCTTCGCTGTCGGATCGGACGTCGCTGCCGACAATACTCCATCCTTCTCCCTCGACAGGATTGTCGACTCCTCCAACTCGTTTCCCGACACCGAGCTCGCTTGACTCACGCTCCCGCTCCTCATCCCGCCCATCCCCATGCCTAGCCCAAGCATCGTCCCGGGCCCATTCGCATGTGGCGAAGGACTCCCAAGCGCACCCTGCCCCATTACCATCGGCGAGCCTGGTGTGCCAGAGAACCCCAGGCCAAGCGAGTTGGGACCGACACCGGGTGTGGCATCGTCGCGCCAGGAGAGAACGTTATCGTGCTGGGAGCGTAGAGTCTCGTAGAACTGGTTCGCTTCGTTCATCTTGTTGGCTTCGGCCTGTTTGGCGTCGAGCCACCGTTGGAGGAGCTTCGCGTTGTCTTTCTGAAGAGTCGAATTGCGGTCTTCGATCTGCCCTAGTTCAAGTTGGAGGGTGGATATCTCGTCGTGTAGGATCTGCGTGGGGATTGCCAGTGTCGGTGAGAAGGAGAAGCGACGGCTAAACAGAAGATGGGTGCAGACACTGACCTGGACGGTGCGAGCTTTCTCTGACATGAGCTCGCTGTGCTGGTCGACCTTCCGTTGCAGCACTGAGATCTCGTCACGGGCTTTGCGTAGCCCATCGACCTCGATACGCGACTGCTCTTCCTTCTCGCGCAAGGTCTCGTTCATGGATAGCAAGCGTTGGGCGTTCTGTGACTGCGTCTTGTACACTGTCGCGATCTCGTCGTTGAGCGCAGAAATCTGGGACTCGAGCGAGGCGGTATACGCTGCGCGAACGGGGTTCCTAGTGGTAGAATAACAATGCGCTGCGTGAGGACGCCAAGGAAGTAGATGTAAAGTGGGAACACGTACTCCTCTGATGTGCCGGGTACAAAGACGGTCGAAGAGCTGGGATTACTCCGTACAGATGACACGGCGCGTAATAAGGACGAATTACGCTCCTTGAGCAGCTTCGTTTGCTGCGCCAGTCTACGATCTATTGACTGATTCGTCAATATCCTTCCCTCCTCCCGATTTTGTGATAGAAGCCAATGAACGCACATTGATCAATTATAGACGCAAATGCAGATTCTCGGGCATTCCGCTCGAGTAGACGGAGTCTCAGCGTCTCCTGCCAGACTGGGTCAGTCATGGATGCCGAACAGTGGTGAAATGGCTGGTGGCAAGAGCAATGTTTAGAGGTGAAATGAGATGTCAGTCAGCGGCAGCAGGTAAATTGATGGAGTCAGTAATTCTGAAGAGAATCCATCAATCCCTCTTTCTCTCCTCCTCCGACTACAATTAACAGCTCGTCATCATGGGCCGCGTTCTACTCAAGGTAGGCTTCTTCGTTGGGCTATTATCCTATATGCATGTGCCCGAAATCTTGAATGATACTTACCCTTGTTTCCCGCGGTCTAGGTTATCATTCTGGGCGACAGCGGGTACGTCGACCCCTTAGAGCAGCCGCTCGTACCTCGGCGCAGCCTCACTGACACTGGTTGCGGACGCACAGAGTCGGCAAGACCTCTCTTATGAACCAGTATGTCAACAGACGGTTCAGCAACCAGTACAAGGCCACTATCGGCGCGGACTTGTAAGTATCTGAAGTGATAACCACCACATGCATTAGGCTGACTCCGCGCTGCGCCGGCTTGTAGCCTGACGAAGGAAGTCATGGTTGACGACAGGCTGGTCACGATGCAGGTGCGCCTTCTCCCGTTGACTTCGCTGCAATCTTGCATGTGTGCTGACGGCGTATGGCTTATCTTAGCTTTGGGACACCGCCGGTCAGGAGCGTTTCCAGTCGCTCGGCGTTGCTTTCTACCGTGGGGCCGACTGCTGTGTTCTGGTGTACGACGTGAATAGCGCCAAGTCGTTCGAGACTCTCGACAGCTGGAGGGACGAGTTCCTTATCCAGGCGAGCCCCCACGACCCGGAGAACTTCCCATTTGTGGTGTTGGGGAACAAGATTGATGTGGAGGAGCACAAAAGACAGGTAGGATACGCTTTGTATCGTATCGGCGAAGGGGCGGTACTGACAACGACTTTGTGTTTTTGGTGTAGGTGACACAGAAGCGGGCAATGCAATGGTGCCAGTCGAAGGGGAACATCCCGTACTTTGAGACGTCAGCGAAGGAGGCCATCAACGTCGAGCAGGCCTTCCAGACTGTTGCGAAGAACGCGCTGAGCCAGGAGCAGGAAGAACAGTTGTGCGTCTCTCTCTCTCCCTGGCCTGTATCCCCTATCTGACCATATGTCGTTGCTAAACAGGTACCTCGACTACCCCGACCCAATCCAGCTCGACCCTGACCAGAAGCAGAACTATGGGTGCAACTGCTAGACGATGAATGTATTGCATCTGCATGCCCTTGCGACTTTTGCCTGCGTATTCCCCTTCATGCCATGGATTGTCATTATCTTGTTGTTTCAGCCATTAATTATGAGCAAGCTTACTTGGTGCTCTGATTCGCTACCTTCACGTAAGTCTCGTCGCGAGTTCCTCGCCTTTTGGTGGCAGCCGCTCACTAGTAGCACCGGGCTACCTTGCTCCTTCACGCCCTTACGACCCCAACACATTTTTCTGTTCTTGATCATGAAGTAACCTCACTCGATGTTCTGTATTTCCCAAGTATACACAGTTGTAATTGCTTCATTGCGCAGTAATTCTCTACTCAAAGCCGTGATAAGTTGAGACCTTCTCCATTCCACGGCCTGCAGGTTGCAAGCGTGCTTCTGCGAGGAGTCCACGTGTGTGGCTGCATAAATGTCAGAAGATGAACCGATGGTGGGGTTAAACCCCACTGGGAGAACAATCGTCGATAACCAGCAGATACCCCCTTACTGCGTACCATCATGACCGTCGAGACTGTGTATATTGCCCGCCATGGTACGGCCACAAATCTAGGAAGCTAGCGCGCAATAGCTGACAAGATACGTCAGGCTTTAGATTAAACTGGGTATTTCTTACTAGCCAGCATCCACGGGAAGCTGCGATGGCTCATTATCCTCCCCGGTGTCTAGGTCAACACTAACTGGTGGGACTGTCTGTAGCTCAAGAATCTGTGACCTTGGTTGCTCATGCTGCTACTCTGTGCAGGAAGAGCGAAACTGGGATGCCTAGGGATCCCCCACTGGCGGCATTTGGACTCGTGCGTCCAATACTCCTAGTCTCCGATCGCTACACGACCAGCTCAACTTTGAGAGCAGGACCAAGCCAAGGAGCTTGCAGAGCACTTCCTGTCTATGCCAGAGGACGAGAGGCCCACGGCGATCTACTCATCCCCATATTGTCAGCTCAAAGCGCTTGATCCCCCCCCGTCTACGCAGTACTTATTCGTTTGTGCCTCAGATCGATGCCTGCAGACCTCCGAGCCTGTATCTCGTGCTCTAGGTGTTCCGATCTTCATTGAGCACGGCAAGCCGTTCCCGATCCAGCTCACCCATCCTCCGAAACTTACGTATCCATCTATATCCCAGGTCTCTCCGAATGGTACTCCAACGTGAAGGAAAACACGGGCCTCCACCCTCGCCCCGAGTCCGCCGGATCCCTCAAGAAGTACTTCTCCACCATCGACATCACTCATCAGTCGATCTACTACCCCTCTCGCAAGGGCGAATCCGTCTCGGGCCTCCACCAGCGCACCAACGAGTTCATGGATGCTTTCCTCCCATACGTCTCCGAGACGACCAGCGCGAAACGCATCTTACTCGTTAGCCACGCAGCGACGTGCATCACCATGTGCAAGTACTTTAGTGGAGACGCGAATCTGCAGTTGCGCTATGGGTGCTGCACACTTTCTGAGGCGAGGAGGGCTGGGAATGGGGAGGGCTGGGAGTTGAAGAGAGCTGGGGATGGGTCGTTTATGGCGAAGGGTGTTCAGAGGGATTGGGGGCTAGAGGATGTGGTGATGGATGGGGATGAGGTGATTCATGAGCCAGGGGAGGGAGACACGAGCGAGAAGGATCATCCGGTTGGTTTGGTGTTGCCTCATCAGTCGAACAGTAACTTGTAGAGTCAGGACCCTTAGATACTGAGAGGCAGAGCGATCCAGATAATCTGGATATCGTTGAGTAACATAGATGGATTCCAAAATACATTCAAGTCTGTAACAACAACATTGGGTTATATTTCAAAGGGAAGGAACGTATGCGGGGATATTCTACATAGCAGATAATACAGAACAGAAACAAAAGCGAGAACTTCAAGAGTCAAGACGGACATCGAGTCGCAGTCCGAGAAAAACCTGGTACGTTGCAGCTTCCCAGAATGGGTAGCAGAACAGTGATCAAGCCTTCTCCTCGCCCTTCTTCCCAGTCTCGCAAATCTGCACCGGCACAAGCTCACCCAACGCCCCATGAGACTGCACCATCGACCCCCTTACCCCAGCACCGGGTGTCCCCGCATACGTCGTCACTTCAAACGACGCCGTGCTGGAGATCCCACTGGCACCCACACGACCGCGGCCATTCCCAGGGACACCACGGCTGAAAGAGATATGGGTGCCTACCTCGAGCTTGGTTCCATTGGGGCCGCACAGTGACAGGTCCACGTCGTCTGCGAGTGTGCGTTGGTGTGTTTGGATGATGAGGATGAAGAATGGGTATGAAGCCTGTTGATAACCCTGTCAGATACGCAGGTACGTGGAGAGTGAGGGACGAGGGGAAAACGAACCGAAGCCCAGATAAACATGTTCTGCATGAACTTGGCTCCCATATCCAACGGACTTCCCGGGATTTGGACGAGGAGCACGAGAGTGAGGTACACGGCTTGGAGCAGGCAGTAAATCACGCCCGTTTCGAGAAGATACAGCAAGACGCGCGAGCTGTAGTATTTAGGCCGGCTGACGCCTGGGAGCACCTCTTTGAAGTGATGGCTGGAGTGGCAGTTAAGCTTCCGAAACAAGCAGTGCATGGGTTGAAATAGAGAGACGCACTAAGCGATGAACCCAATGATAGCTGTAGCCGAGACGTTCGTGGCGAGGGAGCACGCGCCAGCGGTGATGGTGAGGATGCCCAGGATACTGTCGTTGGAGATGACGAGGGTCCCGCCGACCAGTTGGGTGAGAATCGCAGACGACGCGACGGAAAACGCTATGAATAAGTTAGTACTGCGTTCCTAGAAAAGGCGTATGTTTCTTACCCAGAGTAGCGAAGAGAAGGAACAGCGGAATGAAGATAAACATACGCGCGCGTGGGTGGACGACGGGAGTTCTGCATATAACCCAGGCTCGCCAGACGACAACGCCATCGCCGACCAAGAACTATTGGGAAGAATCACGATTTTCTCTTCAGCAACCACAAGTAAGGTTGAGCATCACAGCAGGAAACACTCACGATGAGCCCCCCTTGCCCCGCAATCCAATTACTCAGCAAGCTCGCCTTCATCGCATTGTAGCTCGCTATCGCAAATCGATCTGGAAGCTCCAGCTCTGCATTGTTGATGTACCTATCCTTGACGATACCGACGTTCGACACGATCGTCGACGCGTAAAGCGTGGTCATGAGCGCGAAGACGGCCAATCGCCAAGACAGGTCGCGGATGGAAGCGCGAGAAAGTAGTTTAAACCCTCTGGGCTGTTGAGTGCGGTGATGGATGTAGGTAAAGATGGAGGTGAGCGCGAGCGCGAGGAAGATGCCTGGTATTGTTTGAGGTTGATTAGTGAGGTTGCAGAAGAAATGAAGAGAGGGGTATACCAAAGAAGGTGGCGCTCTCAACGATGTAAGAGATGTTAACGACCATGCCACGGCCTGCACGTTGGAGGAGTGCGATCTCGGTAGGGGCCATCATCTTAGCTAGAGGAATATGAGGTGAAATGGATGGAGCGCTCAGGGCGATCTGTTTGCGTTTGCTGCAGCTGCGAAGACTAGAGGGCCTGCTGGAGAGGTACTTGGTAGAGCCATAGCTGGTTATATAGGCCAGACAGAGATGAAACTTCGCGGCCAAGGCGCTCTCGTCTCGTTCTTTGGGTCTCCGAGTTGCGTCTTCCCATGACCGATGCAAAGCAAAAGAGGCTTGACGTGTGACCCATGAAAATCCGGAGCCTCTTCCACATGCTATTCTACTCGCAACTCCTTTGCACAGGTATAGAAGAAGATCATCGTCCTAAGAAGAGCCACTGAGTTAATTAGCGTGTCTGGAGTGATACAGAACAAATGGCGCACCCATAGGACTTGACAGCAACGGCTTCGCCGGATGTGATCGGAGTGTTGAAAACCGGGATCGAGTCTTCCTCCGGTGTGTCGATGTCGGATCCTACATGTCCGGAGGGAAGATCGCGGCCCCTTAAAGTGATGAGTGACCGATGTCCTTGAACCTCTTATGGAATGCGAGTACGAGTATAGTTGGATGACGTACCTGACATATGGTTTCGAGCACAGAAATATCACTGTTAAAGCGCAAATGAAAACCTGTTGTGCGTCGTGGTGAACTTTCCATGCCTATGTCGAAGTTCGTTCCTCAAGATGCTGTCAAAGTTGAAAGTGCAGTACCCAGGGGGCATGACCAGCGTGATAGTGCAGCCGTATGCTCTGCAGCAGCGTAAACATCAAGTTTCATACCCAATAACACTTTCAAGCCGTCGCGTGAGAAGATCTTCAAGATGGTGTAAGACGAGTCGGAGGTGTCAAGTTCAGGTGGTGTAATCTCTTTGAATGCGTCGTCAAGTTTGTTTGCCGTCTTGCACCACGTTCGGTAACCTACGACGAAAAGGCACCAGGGGCCAAATGCAGTGCACGAAGAGCGGACAGAGAAGCTCCGTTATCGTTGTTAATTCCAAGATAGTTAGCATTTCGTGGTGGTGGGAAGAGCAAAGTAAGGTTGATCGGCTTCGCCGTGTGACACTGATGGATAACCGGGAGCACACAGATCACACTGCGCAGATTAGACAAGGGCGACGATGACCAGCTCGCGTCTCTCCCTATTCACACCCATACCAATCGAGGTCGTCTTCAGACGAAGAGGCCGTATTCAGTGTAGTTGACGTTGCAGGTTGATACTCGCCTCGAAAGCAAACCTCTAGGACTCATCTCAGGCTCCAATGGCTTCCCCAGCTCCAGCCCCGCGTCCAACGATCACCGCTACAGCCTCTACCTGGCAGTCTCTCGCCGCTGACAAGCGGGCTAGACAAGCAGCCAGTATACCCAGGGAATGGATTCTACCTATTCACCGACTTCCAGGGCCCAAGGTGAACGAGGTCATAGGCTTCCCGGAGGACGAGAAGTGTGGGTTATTGACGACGGGAGATCTCGAGGTGAGTCTGAGAGTTGCTCGGCATCTGCTGACAGAGTGGAGCGTGTGTCAATTATTGTCTGTCTAGGTGACGAACGCCTCCATTGAGGAGCTTCTTGCGAACCTGACGAGCGGGACGTGGACAGCCGTCGGCGTGGTCAAGGCCTTCGCGAAGCGAGCTATCATTGCACACCAATTGGTACAAATACCCCATTCTCAGCACTTTCCTCTCCTCATGATGTGTGCGAACGCTAGACGAACTGCCTGACGGAGATCTTCATCGAACAAGCCATCACACGCGCCGCTGAGCTCGACGCATACTACGACAAGTACGGAAAGCCCGTGGGCCCTCTTCACGGACTACCGTTCTCCTTGAAGGACCAGATCACTGTTAAGGGGCTTGAGACGACCATGGGTACGTGGTTGAAGCACGCTTGAATTGAACTCGGGACAATCGATGTTCGTTAGGTTATGTTTCGTGGATTGGAGAATACGCGACTGAGAATGGTAAGCTTCTGTTCCCTAGTGGGGGAAAGACAGTGATATTGAGCGCGTTCTCTAGCTCTGGTCGTCGACATCATGATTGAAGCGGGCGCAGTACCCTACGTACGCTCCTCTCGTATCTTCCTACCCCAGAGTCTATCCTCACACCGCGTACCAGGTCCGCACAAACGTCCCACAGACCCTTATGGTTCGTCTGGTCCGCCTTTCGGTGCAATCCGTCTCCCGACTGACGAGAACAACAGTGGCCTGAATCATTCAACAACATCTTCGGCAGGACCAGCAACCCGTACAATCGTACTCTGACGTCTGGTGGATCCTCTGGAGGCGAAGGCGCTTTGATCGGTATGCGAATTCTTCCTTTGCCTTGGAAGCAGCAGCACTGATGCCGATCCTCCAGCGCTGAAGGGAAGTCCACTCGGTGCGTAAGGTCTAGCAGAGAACGTTGGACAGGGACTGACATGACACCGCTTTTCAGGAATCGGCTCAGACATAGGCGGTTCAGTCAGGATCCCAGCCAACTTCTGCGGAATCTACAGTCTCCGGTACGCCTTCCCGCCATTACACACCTCACCTTTCTCCAACTCATTCGTCTCACAGACCCTCCGCCCACCGCGTCCCCTACCTCGGCGCCAAAAACTCTCTCATAGGCCAAGACTCCGTCCCCTCCGTCCTCGGCCCCATGTCCAGCTCAATCTCCGGCCTAAAGATCTTCTTCCAAACCATCCTAGCCTCCGAGCCCTGGTTCCGCGACGCATCATGCATCCGCAAGCCCTGGAGCGAAGAGGAGTACAAGCTCACTGAGCACCACAACAAGGGCCGTGTGTTGAGCTTTGGGATCATGTGGGACGATGGGATCGTCAAGCCGCATCCGCCTGTGCTGAGGGCGCTGGAGAAGGTGAAAAGGGCGTTGGTGAAGAAAAGGCATAAGGTCGTTGAGTTTAAGGCGGTGAAGCATGCGGAGATCTGTATGGTTGCTGTCAGTCCCTTCTCCCTTCTCCCCCCTCCCCTTTCCTCTTACTTGCTAATGACGTTCGATATCTGTTGTTCAGGCAAAGATCTGGGACGCCGGTGCACTCCAAGACTACACCACCACGACCTCCATCACCGGCGAACCCATCATCACCACCATGTCCCCCACCCCCTTCGCCCCCTCCACTTCCGGCGCCCCCTTCCGCCCCGGCTCCACCCCCTCCTCCACCGTTTCCGCCTACGACTACTGGCAACTCAACACCGCCAAACAAGCCCTTCGACAAGAATACCTCTCCGCGTGGCAAGCCACCTCCACCACCAGCGGCACCGGCCGTCCGTTCGACGCGATATTGTGTCCCGCGGCATCGTGGGCTGCCCCGCCCCATGGGAAGAATACGTCGGTGCAGTATACGATGGTGTGGAATGTGCTGGATTATCCGGTGGTGGTTCTTCCCGTTACGAGGGTGGATCAGAGGTTGGATGTGAGGAGGGAGAGGAGTGAGTTTTTGGGGGCGATGGATAGGGAGGTTTATGAGAGCTGTAAGTGTTGCTCTCCTTCTAGGATTTTTTGGGCCCTTGGGCTGACGAGGATGGTTGTAGATGATCCAAAGATGCATGAGGGATCGCCGGTGGGTATCCAAGTGGTGGGCAGGAATCTGGAGGACGAGGCGGTACTTGCGTTGGCGGAGATCGTGGATGAGGCCTTGAAGGCGGATGCATGACGAGGTTCATCGGATGAAGAGGCACATATAGAACCGGGTAGCAAGTATCTCTAGGAGAAGTACACAGGATCCCATGTAACTATCACGTATCGGGCTCATAGGTATTCACTTGGTTTAACTCTCAAAACGGTGAAGCGACGAATTCCGATAAGATTAAGTAGATTTCCGACATTCTACGCAGACGTGAAGAGCTGGAACACGGTGTACGACGCAGTCCCGACCAAAGCTGCACATCGGTCATTCTTAAGGTCAGCAAACAATGCAACGTTGTACAAGAGAAAATGGGTGAACGCACAGAGGAGAGCGAGCATGTTGATGAACCCGCCCTGAGTGTTTCGCTGCAGGACAACGGCAGCGTCAGTACCGTCTTTCGAAGGATGAAAGGAGAAGTGGGCAGGAACGAACCTTGTTGGGGTCGCCGGTAGTATACCCAATCGTATACAGCACACGTCCAACAGTCCACACGCCTACGGCGGCAGCAGCGAACCTCGGCATCGAGAGGGAAGTGATCAGAGACCTATAAAGTTACTTCAGTTGGATATCACTGGCTTTTACACTGGCAAGAGAGGAGGAGGCGACGACGACGTACAGCGCAAATATATTAGGGAGACTCTCCAGGGTGTTCGCATGGGCGCCTAGATTCCCTCCCTCGTCTGTTAGTCAAGTAACAACAGGAGGATCGAGACGCGGACGCACGTTGAGCACAGTTGTACTGAACCGCGATCTTATTCCCCTCCATCTCTGCTTTCTCCGCGTACACTAGAAACCATACACCCCTCAACTCGTCTCCCCACCAGACTCAGGAGATGTATAAAGCGTGACAGACCTCGGGGATACGGGATCTTCGCCAGCCTGCGATACTTATTGACGTTCATCATTTGGAACATGGTGAGGAAGACGGTGGAGAGGAGGGAGCCGGCGAGGTATTTGTACCTGTACCATGCCCGTACATTAACCTCCTTCGCAAGCGAAAGTTAGCGGAGGGAGGCGTACCCGCTGTCGAGAGTGATGATAATAGGAGACATCGAGGGCAAGCCTGGGGTCAAGGTACTGTGATTGAGGGCCTGATTGATGAACGAGGAGGACGAGGGGCAGACCTGTTGAGCAAGTAAAGTGTTAGATGAACGCAGAGGGCAGGAATGGGACGTGTCTCTGGATAACCGGCTCAAACAAGCTTAGGGGTTGCTCAGGGGTTCTCCCGGAAGGCACCGAACCTCGAAACCCTTGCAAGTGGCATGAAAGGACGCTTATCTTGAACTTCTTCCTAACCTCAAACAGCTCCTGCTAACTCAGAAGGGGCCTCGATGAAACTTGTTTGAACGTTGCATCAACTGCCTAATCCGGTAATACTCAAGTATTGTTCCTCATCGATTGATAAAGCCCAATAAATTAGAATTAATTGTCCTACACGGAGATAATTTTAAGCAGAGGTGAAGAGCTGGTACACGGTGTACGAAGCGGACGAGATGAGGGCTGCAAGCAAATACTCAAGTCAGTCGATGAACCCAACACGAATGAGAAGAAGGAACGTACTCATGAGAGCGATGCTGCTGACGAAGCCGCCCTGGGTGTTGCGCTGCAAGGAAGAACGTGCGGTTCAGTAACAGAGCAAAACAGTGCGGTTCCAGGGGAAGGTCGTACCTTGTCTGGGTCACCGGTGGTGTATCCGATGGTGTACAAGACACGGCCAGCAGTCCACACGCCGACGAGCTGCGCAGCGAACGTAGGCATCGACAGAGAAGTGATGAGGGACCTGTTCAAATCCCAAGTCAGAAACACTTCAGCAAGAAATGGAAGAGGTGACATACAGGACGACGATGTTAGGGAGACTCTCGAGGGTGTTCAAGTGGGCGCCTAGATCCCCAGTCAGTCCCAGAGCTAAAGGAAAACGAGGACGGTGGACGTACGCTGAGCACAGTTGTACTGCACTGCGACCTTGTTGGCTTCCATCTCGGCCTTCTCGGCATAGACTACAAATCATTAACACGCGTCAATCTACATCTTCCAGACGCAGGAAATGTATGAAACGCACCTCGGGGGTAAGGGATCTTCGCAAGCTTGCGGTACTTGCTGACGTTGACGGATTGGTACACGGTGAGGAAGACGGTGGAGAGGAGGGATCCGGCGAGGTACTTGTACCTGTATGCAACTTAATGTCAGTAACATATCTTTTGCGCACAGAGGTGGAAGAGAGGTGTGTGACGTACCCGCTGTCGAGGCTGATGATGAGAGGAGCCATTCTTGATAGAGTTGAAAGTTAAGAAGGAGAGTTCTGTGTGTGTAAGATAAAAGGAGACGGGATGAGGGCTGTTGTTGATGAACGACGAAGACGACGAGACAGACCTTTTTAAGTCCAAGTATTGAGTAGATGGACGCGTTCGGCAAGGAGGACGACGTGTCAGTTGGTCACAATGATGACCGCATCAGCGAAATTTGGTCAGCATGACCGTGTGCGGATGACTGTCAACGTCATTCAGACATTCTCAGGCCGTGCACCTCCCGCGAGAAATACACGGAACCTCGAATTCGAGCGTGCATCCATTTCAAGAGAAGCTTGTTCAATTGTTCAGCTCGTAGTCCAACTCCAAATGCAGCGCAGCACAGAATGGTGGTAGTCACGTTAACCCGCGGCGAACGTTGGGCGTTGCATCGATTGCCTAATCCGGTAATAATTCAGCGGGCGGTGAATGTTCCCCTGCTCTAATGAAGCTTCTCGGTAGGCACCGCAGGATGCCTTTACAAGGATCAGCCCTCGAGCCATTCTATCATTAGTCACAATGGTATGCACAGCTGTATGTAAGGACAAGCGTAAGCATCATATTGGGGAGGTGCGCAGTCTAGATTTTTTGGAACGACCACTAGCCAATCGCGTGTTATGAAATTCTAAGTAATTATTCATCTCTGTTCAAGTCCATCAGTCGCATGGCATGAGTCCAATACGCCAGGTATACAGCAATCCATATGGTATTACGCATTTTACTGAGCTATACAGATATATTAGCGTTGTCAGAATAAATGTACAGTATAGATCAAGCAGCGGTCATGAGCTTGAACACGGTGTAGATAGAACCGCCGAGCAGACCTGCAGAGAGAGAGAGAAGACGTCGTCAGTCCAGTTCAGCCTCGCAAGCTGTGGTGATGTGAAGAACGTACTGAGCTGGGCAAGGGTACCGACGACACCACCGCGGGCGTAACGCTCGCCAGTAGCGATGTATCCCCAGCTGTAGAGAATACGGCCGAAGGTGAAAGTCGCGAGACCAGCAGCGGCGAATTTGGGGTTGGTCACGGCAGTGAGGGCGGTACTATATGGATAAAATCGCTTGTTAGGTTCCGCGGCCAATAGGTGCAATTGGATTTGCTGCGGGGACTTACACAGTGAGCACGGCGGGGATGTTCTCCAGGGTGTTCTGGTGCACTCCTACGGGAAGTTACAAAATGAGCAGGGTTCTAAGGAGCCATAGTTCGGTAGACGCACTCTGAGCACAGTTGAACTTGTAAGCGGCGGGGTTAGCGTCCATCTCTGCCTTCTCAGCGTACACTGCAATGCACACTAGTGAGTGACAGATCTCTAGTGCGAGAGTCGAGGACACGTACCACGGGGGTAAAGAATCTTAGCCGCCTTCCTGTAATACATAGAAACCGAGCCCTGCACCACGGTCAAGACCACAGTCGACAGCATCGACGCCGCGAGGTACTTGAATCTGCAAAAAATCTGTCAAAAGCTAGCTCCGCACCGAGACTCAGGACGCGACGTACCCATCGGGAAGGTAGATAGTAACGGCCATTGTAAAGGAGGGTGAGGTGGTAGTGGTTTAGAGGGTGATGATGAGTTCGTAGAGAGTCTAGGAGCAGTCTTTTATACGCGAGGACACGTAGCGGGGGAGGTAAGGCAGAGATAGATTTTCGGCAGCAGGCGACGTACCACCACCGCCGCGGAAGCCCCTGCGGATCCCGATCATTGACTAAGCACGGATCAATCCGATCGGCGGGATCAAGATCATGATCTCCTGTGATCTTTTCACTTTCAAAAATTCTTCGATGTCCAAACGCAGCGCGACAGAGACGATAAGCAGTAATGGCCAGCCCTACCCGAAGGCCTCCGGCAGCGGTGCCAAGCGTAGCGATACCGCCCCGAACGAAATGGGCGAGTTCGAAGATGCTTGGGAGGACGAGATCGAGAGCGATGAGGAAGTCATAAACCGTAAAGGGGAAGACGGTCAGTACGTTCTCGGGTCACTTCTTTTCTTGAGTGTCCAGAGTTATTGATCCTTGGTGTAGGGATGGACGTCGACGACGAAGACGATGAAGACACAGAGGTGTTGCCCGCGATGGAAGACACAGAAGAACAGCCTGATGCCAATGCAACACAGACGTTTATCCCAGGACACCATACGCTTGGTCCAGACGAGGTACTGGAGCCAGATGATTCGGTGTACATCATGCGGCACTCGATGAACGTGAACTGGCCGTGTCTTTCTTTTGATGTCCTGCGAGACGATCTAGGGGACGAACGACAGCGATATCCTGCCACCGCGTTCATCGTATCCGGAACGCAGGCAGACACAGCGAAGAATAACGAAATAACAGTGCACAAGCTTAGCCAGCTCCACCGTACGCAGAAAGATGCAGGTAAGTGAGAGTCGAACAAACAAACAACCCTTATCCCCTTCCTAATCATCCAAATGTATTGAAACTGAAATTGCGTAACCCAGACGATTCTGACGCCTCCGACGACGAAGACGACGACGATAACCTCGACGAAGATCCTATCCTCGAATACCGCTCCATTCCGCACCACGGCGGCATCAACCGTATCCGCGCCCAACCCCTCCCCCTCTCCTCCCCCCTCCCTGCCCCATCCCAACCATACTTCGTCGCCTCCTGGGCCGAAACCGGTAAAGTCCACATCCACGACGTCCGGCCTTTGATAGAGAGCCTGAACGTCCCGGGATACACTCTCGATAAAGAGCGCGCGCACACACCCGCATTTACGGTCACTTCGCATGGGGGAACCGAAGGATTCGCGATGGACTGGGCAGCGAGCGGGCCGACGTCGAACAGTTTGAGGCTGTTAACGGGGGACATGCATGCGCGGATATTCCTGACTACGACGACGCAGACGGGGTGGAATCAGCTTGCACAGCCGTTCACGTCTCATACCAGCTCCATAGAAGACATCCAATGGAGCCCGAGCGAACCGACGATCTTCGCGTCCTGTTCCGCCGACCAAAGCGTGCAGATCTGGGACGTCCGGAGTAAGGGGAGGAAAAGCGTAGCGGGGATTGAAGGGGCGCATAGCAGTGATGTGAATGTGATTAGCTGGAATAGGACGTCGAGTAATTTGTTGGTTAGTGGGGGGGATGAAGGGGGGATTAAGGTGTGGGATTTGAGGAACGTGAAGAAGAGGGGGTGAGTTCTCCGTTTTCGTCTCCGTCTCCGTCTTCTCACTAACATCCGTATCTAATCCAGCGACACCACACCCAATCCCACCCCCGTCGCCTCATTCACATGGCACAACGCTCCCATCACCTCGATCGAATGGCACCCCACCGAAGATTCCTCCTTCGTCGCGTCCTCCGCCGACGACCAAGTCACCCTCTGGGACCTCGCCGTCGAGCCAGACGACGAGGAGACGGGTGCTGGGGCGCCGATGAACGTCAGCGAGACGGGGAGGGAAGTTCCACCGCAGTTGTTGTTCATTCATCAGGGGCAGAAGGATGTGAAGGAGGTGCATTGGCATCCGCAGATGCCGGGGACGGTGGTGACGACG
Source organism: Pterulicium gracile (assembly GCA_004369125.1). Lineage (NCBI taxonomy): Eukaryota > Fungi > Basidiomycota > Agaricomycetes > Agaricales > Pterulaceae > Pterulicium > Pterulicium gracile. The sequence continues at coordinate 309,318 of ML178832.1, forward strand.
GCGTCGGATGGGTTTAATATCTTCAAGACTATCGCTGTTTAGATATTAGTGGATTTTGGTGTGGATGGTGGTCGATCTCAGGCTGGTGTGGATGCTTGGAAACGGCGGACGCTGCGGCTGTTGGTGATGCGATTACTTACTTGGCGCAGGAGTGCCGGAGGTCCGAGGACAGTATAGAGGTGCTACCATCTACCTAGAGAGATGAAAAAAGACGGTTCTGTCCGTCGTTGACTTCTTCGTTGTGTGTTTTTCCACCGCAGGCTTTGCAACCCTCAAACAATGGCAATCCTCAAACGAGCGCACCACACAATACAATGCGGCTCTCTGAACCCTGCTGAAGCTCCAAGATGCTAGCTGATTTGCAAGACGAACTTAGTTCTGATTTCTCGTAACGATATCTTTCTTCCTCTTCCCCAGCGAGCTCTCCGTTGCACGGCAGAGGTTTGAAACCTTTCTAAGGTTGCTATGGAACTCCATGGCGAAACTTTCTTCCTTGCTTTCCCCGGCGAGCTCTCCGTCTTGATTTCCTTCCTGTGCTCCGAGAACTTTGGCTTTTCAGAAATCGGCAGCGGACGTTGCCCGAGGGCCCCTTCCTTCTACTTTCTTCAACATGAAACGTGCACAGCTCTCCGCGAGCACTTAACCATTCCGAGATTCGCCTTTGGTTCTCTGTCTGCGGGCTCTCTGATTGTGAAGGTATCGAGGTGCTGCAAGTTCTCCGCGACCGCTTATTCCTTCCGAGATCGAGCTTGGTTCTCTGTCTGCCGAGGTAGCGAGGTGGAAAGCTCTCCGTCAGTAATTGTTCCTTCCGAGATCGAGCTTGGTTCTCCGTTCTGTCTATTGAGGTACCGGTGCCACCACACAATCGGACCCGATGCATGCCAGTGCTTGTCGTGGATCTGCAACTCCCACACCACATCACGTCCACTCGATGGTCGTCGACGAGAAAGCTCCGTATCTTGTCTTTCACTGTTCTCCTCGGTGGCGCCGTTGGAATGTTCACACAGCTGACGTCCGCGGTGCATGTTCAAGCAGTGTTCAAGCTCAACCTCCTGCTTCTGGATCTGATGGGGAGGGGATAGAACGTTTGCATCCGCCGCGGACGCTAACGTTAATTGCGTTGAACTCGTACAACTGATGCTAGTACTAGCACGCCTCGGAGCGCACGCTGTTCCGGCTGTTTTGGGGCCCTGACGGTGCTTGGTGCTGGTGTTTAGGACGTCCGTTCCCAGCTTGATTGCACCGAGTGTTCTCCTATCATGAAGTACTAGCCCATTGTGGGTATGTTTCCTGTCAACGGAGCCTTCATGTTCTCAACCTGGTTCGCACTAATCGTAGTTCTCTGTAGACTTCCGATGTCGCTGTCGTCATTTCAATCTTATCTGGAGACTTCTCCGCGGTCGTAACACCTGACCGTACCGACTTGATCCCAACCGTGCAAAGGAGGAGAACTTTCCACCACTCGACCGTTGCACGACTCGATTGGGGACCCTAGCGACCCGAAGCGAGTCACCTCCGGCCTCTCAACTGAAATGTACGCGTATCAGCCAAGCAGAGCCACTGCAAATACGTAGAGTACAGACGATTTCATTGAATGAGCCCTGCCGCCGGGCTACCAAGAAGAAGCAATGAATTCAATAGGAACCCAACTGTTGCAGAGTGTATTTGGTGGGCATGCATGTTGCTATCTTCATTCGAGGGCCGGGCTGATGTTTTCCCTGGGCATAATCGCCGCAAGGGTCGGTACAATTCTCCTTTGGAGTGAAGACAGGCTGAAACAGAACAGCTGTTTTCCCTGCTTCTACTGGGTAGCAAAGGCCAACCGATCGACGTCACCTCGAAACTGAGCGGGCGCTGTGCAGGCCGCCCTTGGCTTGTCGTGGCTGGAGTCGAGAAGTGCCAGAATTAGATCCCCCTTTCCTAGCCCACTTCGACCGGAGATCTCCCTTGAAATGTATTGGAACTCACGAGGCGCTCTCGAGGTTGCCGGGGAAGGCTTCTTAATAGCCCTGAAAAACGTTACGGCATGCCAATGGTCGCCGTCACCATTGAATGCTTCTCCAATCCGAAGACTGTGCATTCCAACTGCAGGTATATAGATGCTAGGGAGGCAGTTTAGACTCCACGTCTATATAACGCGCCGATTAGAAACTGGTCGTTGCTCTTCTCTTCGTTCTCTCCCATTCTCCTCCGCCATCCGACCCCTGGGCCAACATAACTTATGGACCCGAGCGCACGTCTTCCGTATAAAGTCGTCGCCGAAAGCTTTGGAGGGCTGGTGGTCGGTGTCTGGATCCAGCAGTTCTTCTTCGGCATCGTCTGCTACCAGTTTTGGAGCTACTACACCAGCCAGTCGAAGCGGCACGACACCCATTTCACAAAGACCATACTAGCACTACTGCTAATCGGAAACCTCTTCCTGGGTGTCACAGACTTGTAAGCACGGACTTCTCGAGCTTCCGAGAGCCTGAAGCTGAGCCATCTTCCAGCCACGTTCTGTACAGATCTGCAGTGGTGCATTACGGGGACTTGGATAAGTTCGATCTCCAGACGTGGACCATGTGGAGCGAGCCGGGAGTCACTGCACTGGTCGGCTGCATTGCCCAAGTATATTTCCTCGACCGATGCAGACGCGTGAACATGCAGTGGAGGAAGTTCTCGCCGCAGGTCCTTCATTGCGTAACCGCTTTTCTTTTTATGTGTGAGTTTCGCTACGAGTCCTCAGCGCACCTCTTACTGACGATTGGTCCAGTGATTTTGCTTTCCACGGCTGCTGGCCTTGCGTGAGTTCCAGAACCCCGAGGTGTTCCCGTTTGGAAGCATCTCTAACAAAATCCATCTTAGGGTCTGCATCTCGTTTTGGAGTCTCACTCGATTTTCTGGTCTTGCACAAATTCCAATTCCGATCTCTCTGTGGCTCGTTTCGGTGCGCAGCAGCGTTTGGTACTATTCATTGATAAGAGAACCGTACTGATCATACTTGCCATCGACAGACGACAGTTGCCGATGTAGCATTGACGGGCTTTCTCCTCGCTGCCCTCATCGGAACGAAGACAGCCTACTCATGGACGGGCAATGTTATATCGCGGATTATTCGGCTGTCGGTGGAGAGCAGCATCGCCACCTCGGTTTGCGCTTTGCTGAACCTGCTCTTCGTACGTTTCTCTACTCCGTGCGCGGCACCGAATACTCATGCAGTCTCATGTTCACAGTATTTTGAGATGATGGAGACATCCTACCAGTGAGCTTATCTTTCAAAGTTAAATCTCAAACTGCCGCTTTACTGACGCGTCAACAGTCTGCTTCCACAGTTCTCCATTTCGAGAATCTACACGATTACAGTGCTCGCTTCGCTTCTCTCACGAGAGGACATGAAGAGCAGCCTGCAAGACCCCAATGCTCTATACCTATCGGCAATCACCCAGTCTCGGGCTGAGCAAGGTCTCAACGACTCCGATCTGTCCAGCAATTGCAACAACAAGATCGATATCCAGGTAAGCCTTCTCCTTCACACTCATGGTGTTCTCTTGCCGAGCTGAGTAGCGAAAAACGCAATCCCAATAATTAGGTCACAACCGATGTCGACGTTGAGCACGATCCACGCGGCTCTGTTCCGCAGAAAAAACCAAAATGGCACAGTCGATGAAGGAAGACTTGGGCGTCACTATTCGTTCATAGGGCCCAACGTTGACCGTCGTGCCCTTCATCCGTTCTTTTTGCTTAGCATCCATCTCTAACGTCTAGCATCCATCTCTCACGTCGTACATATACTCATCGAGCTTGCTCCCCTGCTTTCCCTAACCTGCATGTCATGACCGACGCGGTCGAACAATAATCTTAGTGTAAATATTCTAGACTTGTCTTGTATGGCTTCAGATGTGCTCTGTCCTTGCTCTGAGTGGTAGGTAGTTCGTAGTCGTCACATTAATCTATGGCTTTTGGATATTATCTCAAGTGCGCAGGCAGGGTACGACGACCGGACTTCAAGGTTCACGCGGCGGTGTGTCTGTGAGCGCAGGGACGCTTCGGTCGCTCGGCGTTTCAATACGCTGCCCTTTGAGCCCACGCTTTTGCAGGTTGGTACCCGGGCGCTCCAGGCAGCCCCACTCTGATGCGACAATCCGGATTTACGTAAACGATGGATCTCGGCTCGAGCTCTCCTCCAAAACTCTCTTGAAGACGGCGGCCCCGTTTACGTTGGCGACAAGCTGAAAAAAACCTCGGGAATTCTGATCGTATCTCGGCTCGGTCGTGGTGGAGCAGACTCGCAGACGCGATGCCCAGTTCGCTCAATGTTCGCCGCTTTGCATGGGGAGATGGCAGCAGTGGCGGCACCGTAGAAGCTTCGATATTGTCACCTGGGCATTGGTGGCGCTTGATTCGTGCGTCTTTCCGTCCCTTTGTGTTACACAGGCACATATGACCACACAAAACTTCACTCCAGCGCTCCCCCGCGCTCGTCTAAACCGAATTCATACATTAGGTGGTATACAATGGGCCTGTCGATGCTAAAGCCAACAGGCACTAACAATGGCACATGCCCCCAAGAATGTATAGCGAAGCATCCATATATTGCATCACATCCCAACAACTGGATAGGCCCAAGTAAGGGGCGATCTTGAGCACATCTTGCTTCAATACCAGGCCGAGGGAGGGTATATGAGAGACCTTGACGCGTGGGTGAAGAGAACCCCACCTTTTGCTTCTTCCGACGACGACCACTACTAGGATGTCCGAGCAGTCAAATTCCGACCAGGTCTGGCTTACGAGCCCGGAAGGGCTCGCAGTTATGCTTGCGTTCACAGTCGCTATGGTCGTCGCTTCTCTCTTCAAGGGGCGCAAATCTGCTTTGCCTTACCCACCTGGACCCAAGCCGAGTCGCATTCCTTTAATCGGAAACATGATGGATATGCCTTCCTCCCAGGGTGAGTTCGCTACTATTCTGATGATAGGCGTGTGCGAAGGATGCTCAGCTATGCCTTCGCGTTTGTAGAATGGAAGACGTTTGCCCAATGGAACAAAGAACACGGTGAGCATGCTTTTCTAGAAACATTGTGCAAATCATGGTTTTCTGATTGGTTCGTAGGTCCTTTGGTAATGGTCGAGGTTCTGGGGCAGAAGATGTGCATCGTAGGAAGCCACAAGGTCGCCTCCGATCTTCTCGACGGGAAGTCTGCAATATACTCGGACAGGCCCGCGATGCCGATGGTTAACGATTTGTGAGTGCTTCTGCGTATCGAAGTATTCTGGGAGAAGCTGACGAGCGTTCACAGGATGGATTGGAGGTAGAATGATTCGGCTGTATCTCACCGAAAATGAGGTTGCTCACGAACCTGCTGCTAGGTTCAACATGGGACTGCAGCCATACACCGAGTCCTACAAGAGGCATAGGAAGGCCTTCCATCACGGTTTCAACAAGCGCGTCTCGGACGAATATCAGTACCTCCAGACTGTACGTAAAGTGCCCTTCTCCTGACAGGCAGTCTTCTTACCCCATGTATTGCAGGTCGAAGTCAACAACCTTTTGAAGAATCTGTTGGACAGCCCAGAGCAGTTTGACGGCCATTTGAAAGAGTACGTTCGCTGCTGAGGGCTGCGATAGCGATCCGCCACTGACTCGTTTCCAGTTCGGTTGCTGCAACAATCATGATGATTGGTAGGATATGCGCGCGTCCTTCTCTCGAAGTAACGGTGCTAACCGCATCTGCTCTCAGGCTTGGGATATAAGACTACCGGAAGCGACGACCGGTTCGTGTCAATCGCCGAAAGCGCCCAGCTTGCGATGGTCACCGCTGCACGTCCCGGCGCGTGAGTCCTTGACTTCCCCTCAGTCTCCACTTGGGCGTAGCTGATATTCATAACTCGCCAGCTTTCTTGTCGACGTTCTTCCATGGCTCAAGCACGTCCCCGAATGGGTCCCTGGAGCAGGTTTCCAGAAGGTCGCTCGACGGGGCTGGGAGTTCTCTCAAGATTTGCAGAAGATTCCCTTCGCCTGGGCCCAGCAGCAATACGAACAAGGACTTGCCCAGCCGAGCTTCTTCAAGAAGCTAAGGGATACTCCAGGATTTGCCAGTGAGGACCCCAAGGAAGAAGAGCATATTGTCCGATGCGCAACGGCTGTCATGTATGCTAGTACGTTCTTGTTTGTTTACTCGAGGGTTTCGCCTGAGGGTCTCATCTTCTGTCGTTTTCCCTGCAGCCGCCGCCGACACGATCCTATCGTCGATGCTCACTTTTGTTCTTGGGATGATACACACGCCACATGTGGTTAAGCTAGCCCAGGAAGAGCTAGACCGAGTGATTGGAACCGACCGACTTCCTACCTTAGCCGATCGGGAGTCGTTGCCGTATGTGACTGCTGTGGCGAAGGAAGCATTGCGGTGGGAGGTGGTCATCCCTATGGGGGTTCCCCATCGATTAATGGAAGACGACGTGAGCGAACTCACGCCTTGATTTCCAGTTCTGTCGCTTAACCTTTTGTCCAGGTGTACAACGGGATGTTCATCCCCGCTGGAACCGTGATGATTCCCAACCAATGGGGCATGGTGAGCTGGAACTTCCATTCCGTCTCTCGTGCATTGTAACTCACGACTTCCGATTAGGCGCATGAGGAAAGCGTGTATCCCAACCCAATGGAGTACCGTCCAGAAAGGTTCTTGGTTCCGACTTCGCAGATGCCCCCGGATCCAAACCAGATCGCATTTGGCTTCGGTAGGAGGATTTGCCCGGGTCGCTTTGTCGCAGAGAATCAGCTTTGGTACGTTTTGCTTGTGGCTCATTGGGCGATCCTTGTCTGACTCAAGGAATTGCGCTTCAGGCTGACCGTCGCGTCCATTCTTGCTTGCTTCGACATCAGCGCTGCTCTCGATGCTCAAGGTAAACCGATCCTTCCCCCACGCGACTACACCAGTGGTATGGCTAGTCGCCCTGCTCCGTTCAAGTGCCAGATGAAGCCTCGCCATTCGATGGTGAAGGACTTGATTGCCCACAATCTTGAGGCCAATGCGCCTTAGAGTCTCCGGCCTACTTTTAGCCTGCGTGCTGGTCGCGATGATTACCGGGGCGTGTATGATACTGTACGCTAGCACGAAATTCTACTGCATATAATCAGCGACTATGATTCTATGCCCCTTTTCTCAGTCTGCACCTTTGCTATTGTACATCTCGTTTGGGAGACTCAGGACTCTGCCTTGAACCCTTGGTTGCGCCCGGGGAATTCCGGGAAAAGTCCCACGCCTGTACCAGCTGACCGTGTCGCCCGTTCTTGCTGGCGCACGCACCGCCCAACCGCCGAGTCTCGCGATCGACTTAGGCGAAACCTTCTACGCCGTTCATCTCCAGCACGACTTGACATGAACCACTCGCTGCATCCTTCAGGTCGCTCTACTTGATGCGAGTCTAGACAAGAAGACGTGCAGCCTTTTGACTTCTGCTAGCGCATCTCGTTACCCATCATGGCCTTGTCATCAGGCCAGGATTAGGCGCAGGCCCCCGGTTGGCCCCCGGCTCGGCTTTCTCGTTCACCGTTCCCCACATCGACTTGCCTTCTCCCATAATGGCACCCCACCACGACGCTAATGACCGGACGGCCAAGGACATGTTGGCGGCAAGAGAGCGCACCGCGATGGACGTCGTTGCGGTGCGCGACTTCCTGTACAGTATGTCAACACCCCCTTTCGATCTACCGAAACTCATGGCTTCTGCACAGACGGCAGAGTCCAATGGGAGAAAAAGCAAGCTGTTCTAGATATCTTGTCGAATGACCCGACGTTTAACAAGGAACAGAAGTGCGTACTCTAACGTCTGCTTGATTTACTATGTTTGACGATGCACCTCCGCTATCAGCTTGTACATGACACGAACACAGCGGTACGAGAGAGGCCTTAGGATGATACACCGCGTCCTTCAATTCAAGGATGAACATGGCTGGAATGCAGAAGAAGAGGCTAAAGCCTTCTTCTACTTGGAAGAAGGGCTTCCCATCGGGTTACATCAGACTGGTGAGCTCTGCCACGCGCCTCTTAGATTCCACCTCTAATCTATGAACAGCGTTTGAGCCTGTTGTCAACTCCCAGGGCTCTCCTGAGCTGCTCGCCAAATACGGTAAGCTCATCGCGAACAGAGGCATCTTCGGATGTTATCTACAAACAGAGCTCGGCCATGGTAGTGGTGTGGCGAGGCTTGAGACGACGGCGACATACATCCCAGCTACGCAAGAGTTCGAGATACACTCGCCTACGTTGACGAGCAGCAAGTGGTGGATCGGCGCCTTGGGGAAGACTGCGACGCATGGTGTCGTGCAAGCGAAGCTCATCATGCCGGACGGAAAGGATATGGGTCCTCATTTGTTCTTCGTGCAGCTGCGCTCCCTTAGTGCGTTTGCTCGGATGACCTCGAAGGTTTATACTGACAGACTGTGGTTATGTAGACGACCACAAGCTTCTGCCCGGAATCGTCGCCGGGGACATCGGTACTTAGCTTTCTTCTATCTCATCTCTGCTCCTCTGGCCTTACACACTGGGCGACGACAGGTCCCAAAGCAATGGGAGGTTACGGGTCCGTCGACAATGGCTTCGCTAGGTTCGACCACGTCAGGATACCCCGAGAGCAGATGCTCTCCAAGTTCGCCCAGATAACGCCCGACGGGAAATACACCAAGCCTCCACACGCGAAGATCAGCTACGGTGGTGTACGCTCAACATGTTCCTTTTTCTCGGAGAGCTTCTGATTAATCTCGTCTGACTAGATGATGTACATTCGCCAAAGGTGCGTTCAGCCCCCATCACGCTCGACCGCGACCTCATGAAGTTTCGTAGTTTGGTAACCGCAGGTGGCTGGCTGATGGGCAAGGGTGACTACGATTCTCTCGCGATCTCCATGGGCAACCTCTGACTGCTTTCTCAGCCGCAACGATCTCAATCCGTTATGCGACAGTTCGCCGCCAGGGAGAGTATGGAAAGGACGGCATGGAGCCTCAGGCGATTACCCACCCTTCCCTCTTCTCCCGTCTGCTCCCAATCATAGCGCACGCCTATGTTTTCATTGAAGTCGGACGGAATCTCGTGAGATCGATCTCTAGCCAAGGAACTACGCCAGTACTGATGTTCCCCAACAGACGGTTGCTTTCCAGGCCGTGTCCAAACGTCTCGCCGCAGGCGACACTTCTCAGCTTGCTGAGATGCACGCCATCACTAGTGGCTTGAAGGCATTGGTCACAAGAACTCAAGTGTTGGATCTGGAGACCGCCAGACGTTCTATGGGTGGACATGGCTACAGTGGTTATGCTGGCCTCGGGCGACTATATGCTGAATACGTTCCCAGCGTCACGTCAGTCTTTCACCCTAATTCACCCCAGGAAACTCTCGCTGACTCTTCAAATACAGCTACGAAGGCGACAACTTTGTCCTCGACCTCCAAGTCGCTCGCTCCGCCCTCAAATCATACAAAGGCATCCGATCGTCCAAAAACCCTACCCCATCCCTGCTCTCCCCTTCGTCCAACTACCTCCGCCACATCTTCGACCCTCACGCCACGCCTCCAGAGCTCACCGACGCCGCCTGGTCAGACCCCGAGACGCTCGTCGCGATTCTGGAATGGCGAGCCGCGCTCCTGGTGCAAGACCTCGCGACGAACGTCGCACAGCCGGATGCGAATGTCCATCATCGAGTGTCGGTGGCTGTTGCTGAGGCGTTTATGGGTGCCCAGGTGGCGGGCTTTATCAGGGATTCCAAGTTGAGTGGGGAGAGTGGGAAGGCGGTGAATAATTTGTATATGCTGGTGCGTTGTAGTCTTTCGTGATTCTTGTGAAATGCTTTTCTGATCCGTCGTGAATAGTACCTGCTTACCACCATCGAGGCGAGTTTGGCGGATACGTTGTCGTTTGGTATTTTACGCCCTTCGCGGAATGGCAGGGATGCGACTAGGGGTTTGAGATTGGCGATCTTGAAGCTTTACGAGGAACTGCTGCCGAACGCCATTGGACTGACCGACGCGTTTGGATTTTCTGACTGGGAGCTCGATAGGTATGCGCTGCTCGCGTTCCGATTCGAGCACACTGTCTCATCGTAATTGTTGCTTCCAGTGCGTTGGGCGTATACGATGGGAAGGTGTATGAGGCGTTGTGGAATAAGGCTCAGACTGAGCCGTTGAATGCGCAAGAGGTGACGGATGCGTATACGGTGCGTGTTGACTGGTCGAATTAGCTTGCGTTTGGCTGACAGTGGGGTTCTAGAAATCGATACGACCGATCTTGGAGCGAGGACAGGCTCTTGCGGCAAAGGCTAAGATGTGATCTGGCCTCGTCACCCAGTGACCCGTGCGATACGAATGCTTATATATCCTGGAAATGTACATACAAACATCATGCAAGCAGCCCTTACAATCGCTTTTCACCAGCTTTCTTGTTCTCTCTGAGCTCGCGGAATCTGGTTGCGAAGATGTCTTTGAGGTATGGCTACGGGGACGGATGGGCATGAGTGGGAATCCGCAGAAGAGAGTGAGTCAGGACGACTAGAGCGCACCTCGTCGTAAGAGCTCTTGAAGGTATCTCTCGCCTTGAGAGCACCGTAGTAGTTACGAAAAAGAGCATACTTCTCGTCAGTCATCAACATCTCCCACACCTTCTTCCCACACCCTTCGTCGTACGCTCCGTGATCGCCACCGAGAGAGATCTCCGTTCTCAGGAAGAATGGGAACACGGTGATGTCAGCTAGCGTTACCTCGTCTCCAACCGCGTACTTCTCGTTCGGAGACAGGAGAGATTGCAGAGCGTCGATGGATTGAAGCATGTGCTGTGGGTCCTCGCCCTTGAAGACGATGGCGTTCCAGACGGGGGTGTAATAGGTGTTGAACTTCTCCATGAAGAAGCGGACGCGGGCGCGTTCGAGGGGGTCCTTGGGGAGGAGACGGTGTTCTGGGTCGACGTCGTTGATGAAGTCGAGAAGGACCAAGCTTTCGGTTATCTTGGTGGAGTCTGAGGTTGGTTCGTCGCTTGTTCGTGCCGAGCCTCCATAGGCGATAGCAGGGGTCTGCGAGTCGGACGTTAGTGTACACGATATGCAGATGCGCGTCGCAGACATACCTTGCCGGCGGGATTAACTTTCGCGTACCATGATGGCCTCTCCTTGAGGTCAATCTCGACCTGCGTATGGGGTACCTTGCTCTCTGCAAGCGCCAGCAGAACCTGGGGGTTTACATCGATGTCAATGCGCTGCACACCACCACCACCAGAAGTGCCTCGTTTACCCGGTTGGAGAATGGGCAGACCTAGGAAACAAACATAAACTAACAGTCAGCCTGCCATAAGATCATGTATGGTTGGTCATCAGCCATGGTGAATAGAAAATGGTGCCGCACCTTGGCGAAATAGAGGGTGATGTTCGTCTCAGGAGTTGTAGCTGCCATTATGTACGAGGAGTACTTGGGAGTGCGGATAACGGGAGAGGAATTGTGGCGAGAGGGGGAGTAGCTGAGTGAGACGAGAGTTAGAGTATATCGGCGTATCTGATTCCCACGACGCAGCTGCAAGTCTGTTGTCAGCCTCGATCATCCCGACTTCTCGGACTTACTCATCCTCCTTGCTGTCGCCTTGCCAGCCGCTCGTATTCGTCAGCCTTGTCCAGCTGAGCGCACCGAGATAAGTTGGTATCGGGGAGAACGTCGCTCTTGTCCCTGAGCTTAATACCATGAACTCAGCGCAAGGATTCGGCCATTTCTGCTTGTTTGGACGTCACTGGAATTATCACAACGCGTCGCAGGCCGGCTTTCAATGAAGCGCTAGGTACTGGAGATCGTGGCGAGCCACTAGTGCTTAACGGTATCGATGCTATGCTGTGAGCCGCCAGATGTCATCTTTCTCACCGACGCTTTCTCATTTGAGACGGGTATATACAGTAGCGTTCAGGGAGAAGCATCATCTGATGAACCTTCCTGTGCTCTGGATCTCTCAAAGCTTAAACGCGCCTCGTCCTCCAGCTGAGCTCGCAGGACTTCGACGTTGGCTTCCCGCTTTGGTACGAATCGACTCGGGTTTCATGAGTGAGCTGGGTATTCAAGCTTCAGCCGACGCCCTACGATGGTTCAAGCGCCCCAGGAAACCCATGTAATGGCAGTGAGAGTCGGTTGCTACTTAACTCTGCCACGGATCTGGCATGATGAGTACCATTCCTTTCCCATCATCAAACTCCATCTGTTACTCTGCCCAACGCTGCCGCGTGTGGGAGCCTGGGCAGCGGAAAGAAGAAATCATGATCCTTTCGGTGGCATTCATTGTGTGGTGCATATATTCCTGCCACCGAAGATGTGCCACTTGGGAAGCCTTCGTGGTTGCCTTTCACCCCCATCTCACAGTCTACCGGAGAGCAGCAGATGTTGGATGCCTTTAACCACTGTCATTGACGTTACTCAGTTCCTTACCCCCGTGCAGAGGGCGAGCATCCTGGCTGCTGCACTTGATGTACGATATTCATCAATGGCCGCACTCTCACTGCTCGTGTATGATTACTTCCTTACGCTCGATAATGAAGTGCGTTTGCTGCTAGTTTCTTTGTTCTGTCTTCACAGCTCATCACCGTGCCCGGCCCAGATTCGCTTCTTTTGGGCTGGCCCCTGGAGGACAAGTCGCGTCTTGTTCCTCATCGTAAGTCATGATGCTCTCTCCTAGGGTCACTCCACTTATTCCCACCATAGAACCGATACTCTACTCCGCTTAGTGTTGCGTACGTTCATACTACTCCTTCGCTTTAGTTCCCTCATGCTGAATTCCTCTTCAGGGCATTGATAACTTGTAAGACTCATCTGCCTCACCCCACTGATGGAAGTCCGGGTCCCTCATCTGTGGCGCAGGTATTTCTATTGAAGAGCCTTCAGCGATCGTAAGTCCTGTACAATGTCCCCACGCAAAGAACCTTCTGACGAAGTTGCGCCCTTAGTTGTAGGTCATGGAACATGCAAGCATAATTCTGTTTCTCAAGCATCCACTCTAGCTGCTATCGGGCCTACATCGGGCTTTTTGCCTGGTGGTTCACTCTGGTGTCAGTGGTGCAAGGTCAGTCAATTGAGCCTCTCTCTCGCTTTCGTCCCATGCTGACATCTATGGCTCAGCAATTCTAGTGATACGGGTGTGGTACCTGTTTCGCAGAGCTCCAAGACTACGCCGATTCGTCATCATGTTGTTTGTCGCCACCGTTCTCGTCTCAGCCGGGCTTCTTGCCAACTACTTCAAGGGCATCCGACCGTGGGAAATGACAATCTCCGCTGTCATGAAGGATGGTGTGCCTTTCCGGCAGCGAGGATGCCCAGGCCCAGGTCCACCAAGTCCACCACCAGTTTGGCCATTCCTTGCCCCTTCTCTGGTTTTGCACACGGTGTTGTATCTGTTAACGACGTACGTTGCGCTGACAAGTGAAGATATGATGAAGACTGCTCTATCAAGAAGGATGGTTCGAGAGTATGTGGTCTCCAACTGCTCTTCGATAAGGCTTCTCACGCCTGTCTGTCTCCAGTGGCGGCCTCTTCTATCTCGTCGTCTTCAGTGAGAACCCTTTCCTTCCTCTCACCGGTTGCACCTGACATTGCCTTCCTCAGTCACCTCAGTTTTCACCATCTGCGCTTCGGCCCTAGCAACGCCTACTGGAATCAGAGTAGGTAACTTCATGCGTCTCAACGTGCTCAGAGACTGATACCATCCTGCAGTTAAGACATGTAGCAACACTATCGCAGTACGTGGTGCCACAATCAAGTACTGTCTGTTTCGGTGCTGACCTTGTTCTTCGCAGACTACCATTCACCATCCTGTCGATCTCCATTGGACGTGTCATGCTCAGCATTCGTACCTTGGCCGCAAACACTCCCACACCGGATGACTGGATAATGGAAATGATTGCTCATCAAAGCATGGGCCACAAGGGCGCGGGCACAGAGGACATCGGGATGGGTGTGAGAACACGATGGAGGCAGGGGGCGCATCAAAATGAGTTTTTCGTGGATGTGGAGAATACTCCGGGGGAGTTTGCTATGGCTATGGTGAAGAGGTCGACGAGGGGGAGTTCGTTGCACAGCGATGTGAGCGATTGGGAGAGGATGTGGAAGCAGGCGGAGGATGGGTTAGGTGTAGATCCACCTCCGCAGAGTCGGCATCATGGGCTCTAGTTGTGCGGCCGGGCCTCGTTGTTCTCGTACTTAGATATCACTCTCTCGCTTGCACTTTGAGTTGTCAACTTCTTGTTGAGACTAATATACCCCATTATTCGTCCACGGCCACGGCTGTCCCAAACCTTGACAAAGTTCAAGAGAGGGAGCTCTTGAGCGATGGAGTTATTGCCACAACTCCTCCCTGGAGTTCACGTGTGTCGCCATCCCCTCTGAATTGGACTCCCATCTTCCTCGCACCTCGATTGTATGACCAATCCATCTTGCTTAACATGCCCCTTCGTTTCACCATGACTTGCTGTTAGAGACTGCCACCTCAACGCCCTCAACTCGCCGCTATCTAGTGGCAATTCAAGTCCAGCATCGACGAAACCGGCCAGAGACTGACAGTTCTCATCCGAGACGAGGATTTGCTCTAAGGCTGAGCCCAGTTAGGCACGCCCACTGCCAATCACCATGATCTCCGTACGCTTATTAGGTGCCTGGACCTGAAGCCTGACGGCGAGGTCGATCATTTGGCAGACATACATCGCCTTCACAAGCCACTCATCCCAATCTCGACTTCCATGGCCAATGAAGACGACCTCCTTGATGCCCTCACTCAACAGCTCGAGGAACTCAAACTGATCTCATACTCCCTGCTGCCTGATGAGCGCTTCACGTTCATATCTCCTGATCCTGATGAAAACGCAACCTGGGCCGATCTGCTAAATGACGTTCGCTCACCGTCTGACGTGTTTTCAACGCCAACGTCGCAGGAACGAACAGGAACAGGAACAGTCGGGCCCGAGTCGCTCTCCCCGCTGTGCTGGCGTCTCAAGGTCGATGGATCGAAGGCCTGGTTCGACGTGACCCTTCCAAGCAGGTATAACGGGACAGACGTCAGTGACGCTCGATTAACGGCAATGATCACGGTGCAAGGAGAAAACATATCCCGGAATGAACACGAGCTGTGGAATGGGATTGTCAGAGACGTGTTGGTGGAGATCGGAGCAACAGAGTACGATTTGCCTCCTACCTGCGCGCGGCCTTCTAACCCAAGCTCGTAGATATCCGCTATATCAACTGTTTGTTCAGCATCTTGTCCCTTTGCTTCACGAGGAAGCCTCCAAGACGCAAGCCCAGCCGCCTCCCACCACGCAACGCGAAGGCAAAAAGCGCGAAATCAAGCCCTTCCACGCACTGCTCGTCTCCCATCATCTCATCTCACCAACCAAGAGACGGCATCTTCAGCAATGGTCCTCCTCGCTTTCAGTAACGGGTTTCGCCAAGGTCGGCTACCCTGGTGTTATATACGGTCAAGGAGATGAGGAAGACATCACCGAATTCGTGGAGAATATCAAGGCGATGACATGGCTCGCGCTGAGAGTGCGATTTGTTGAACCGCTACCCAGCGGCAAAGAGGTGCCTAAAGAAAGACAGTGGCTAGAGTTGCAGAAAGTCGGGGAAGTGGTGGCTGAGATGAAGAGGCTGGAAAGAGAAGAGTTCGTACTTGAGATGGGAATAGGAAGCGCAGGTGCGAAGTAGGTCATTGAAGCAAAGAAAACCCCATGGTATGCGAATTAGATAGGAACCTGCGTCTACGTGTACATTGATGTCGACTGAAAATTATTGAGCTGTATCATTGGAACCCATACTGCCCCCTGCTTGACCACCTCCAGCCTCAGGTTTCAAACGAGTCCTCCCCTGGGCCTGCTGCTCCGTTTGCGCCCACTTCTTCATCAGCATGTTGACCCGCATGTACAGCTTTGCCCGCTGGCCCTGTTGTAGATCCTTCGAGATGTCCTTGCCAACCTCCTGCAGACCACGGAACCGAATGGCGAGCTCTTGTAAGCTCATGTTTCGCATTGCGACGGGGAAGGGTGCGATGTACGGCCAGAGAGTCATGAGCATCTGTTTGGCGAAGGCGTATGCACCGACTGCGAAGAAAGCGCAGATGACTGCGTCAATCGAGCCAATGTCGGGCTTGATGTTCAAGGAAGTCATCCGTTGGAACGTCTTGACCGTAGCCCTAGGCCTGCCCTGTCGGGCATACCCGACGATGAGAATGGTGAACATCACCACCGTTGGTGTATGGCCCGCTTTCGTGAACTGCTGGAAAACCTCCTCGGCCTCGTTCATGTCGCCCTTCATCGCGCACCCTTCCATGATGGCAGAAAAGTGATACGGCGAAGGCTCGATGCCACGGGCGAGAAGAGTTCGAAAGACCTCCTTTGCCTGTTCGACGTCCTGCTTGTTGACAGCGTCACGTCGGAGACGAAGGGCAAATAAGGCAGAGTCGCTCTTCAATTGCCGCGCCGAAAAGTTCTGGAGGATATGGGCGAATAGGTTCCGGTAGCTAGCTGAGGGTGCTGCGCCGATGCCAGCAGAAGGGTCGAACTCTTTTGTTGTCGCTGTGAGGCGGGTCTCTGCGGGCGATTGGACGGAGGTGTTGACACGCTTGCGAGAGAACCTGGACGCGGGCGCGTTCCACCCGCGCGGATATATCATCGTCTTCTCCCTGCGAATAACCGAGCTAAGGATGATGTGCAGGTGGTTAAGGGTGGCAGTTTGCGAGCCACGAGTGAGACGACGAAGGACACGCAACAGTGTGCCCGGTCGGGACCCCGCAACCTTGTCAAGGTGGACAAGAACAGACCGGATCATGTGCGATCCAGGCCCCAAGCCAACTTGCTCCATGACTCCAAGAAGCAGTTGAGCACGTCCCGGCCCATAATACGTGATGAGGCCTTCGAAAAGGGGCTCGAACAACGCAAGGTCTGGTTGAACGCATGCGTAGCTGAGGGGTGGAAGTTCAGGGATAGTATCTGGTAACAACTCTCCCCATGACTCCCTTGGGATTCCAGCGGGTACGCAAGCGTTGATGGCTATTTGCAAACCGGTGGAAGGGTAACCGTGCCTGAAGTACGCTTTGATAAGCGAGCCTACGGCTCTGCCATCGGGAGGATAACCAGCGAGCTGCATCCGCTGGACCATTCGTAGTGTTGGCACTAGCTCATGGTTGTTGGCCATGTAGTCGACGAGTAGGTGGAAGGTGGTCGCATCTGGCTTGATGGGATACGGAGGAAGGGTTACAGATAAGGGGGCAGAGTCGGAATCCGACTCTGCGGTGGGTTTGGGTTCCGGGAAGATGTCTGCTACGACGCGATGAGGGTCGAGGCTGCCGGGGCTGATACTGGCTTGGTCGAACATGCGGTATACTCTCGCCATACCAGCAGCGTCGCCGCTGGATATGTAGTTTCGTAGGTAGGTGTTCAGGAGGAGGGTGGCTTGGGATGGTGTGGAGTGGGTAAGTGAGCTGAAAGCGGTGGCGGCCACGTTCTCGTCGGGAGCAAGACGGCGATGAACGGAGGAGACGATGGCGTAAGTAGAGGCGTCGGGCGACAGGCCGGCGTCGCTCATGGCCTGAAGAGCGTCCTTCGCTCTGGGAAGATCGCGATTCTTGAGGAACCCCGATATCAAAAGGTTGTAGGTGCGACGATCGGGTACAAGCCCTTCTCGATGGAAATCCTCCAGGATCGAACCAAGGGTGTTGTAATTCTGGGTTTCCACGCCGACACGGGCCTTCCAGTTCAGGAGTCGACCCGTCAACACGCCCGTATTCCGTTTGCAAAGGTTGAGAAAGTACATGACAAGTTTCCAGCGCTTCTCCTGGGCCAAAGCGTGAACGACACGTTCGTATGCGCTTGGGGTGATCTCCTGCTTGAACTTCCCCGCGATGGTAAGCACCTTCATGGCGTTGATAGGTGTGTTCGACTGGGCGATGTGTTCTGCAGCGAGGACAGCATGTTCCCGATTGCGGAAAAGAGACGAAAGTGCTGCATCCTCCTTTGTACGGGCCAACAGCTGGGGGGTGCTCAAGTCGTGATTCAGCAGCTTCTGTAGCTTGTCCAGAAGCTGAAGACTTGGAGGAGAGAGGCCGAGGGGTTCTGCAACCGGTGATGAAGCGTCTTTCATAGTCCTTGAACTCGTTCTCCAGCTGTTCGAAGCCGCCGCCTTGGGTTCTGCGTCGTCGGCGATTGGTGGAGCTGCATGCTTGCTCCTGGGAAAACTGAGGTCGTCCCGATTGCCGCTGTTCGGCACCGGCAGTGCTTCTGGGTCTGCGTCGAAGCTTGGTTCCCTTCCGGCTAGGGGAAATGTCGTCCGTACAGCTGCGTGGGCAGCTTGGCATGGTCGGGAGGAAAAGTTCAGGGAACAAAGGATAGGGTGGGTAGGCCGACTGCTGGGGAGTCGTACGGCGCGTTGGATTTGCCGAGTGCATATGCAGCTTCGTCTGCTGAGCATCGACAATTGTAGTACCCTCCAGGACGTTGCGCGGTTTTCGCTGCCGAAACTTTAGCTGAATGCTCGAGGAACATGGGTTTTGTGGGAGACTAACCAGACTCGCTGCAAGATATCCGCCTATGAGAGCAATGTGTGCATCAACTTTCGCGTGGGTGCTTAACGCAAGCTTGACGAGGCGTTGGACGAACTCGAGTGAAGGAGGTAGCCGACAAGTACCCGTCGCGGCTCTGGTCGAAAAGTGCTCGTGGGAAAGTTCGATCAAAGTCTAGAGTCACTCTAGATCCTCAAGCTCAGCGCTCATGCATTCATGGGTCGGCATTTTGCTCGTCTCCTCAACATCATGTACATACTACATACGGTTATAGGGTATAGTAGTTTCATGGATGTTAAGAGAACACGAGCCTTAAGGAGAGCTAAAGCGATATAGGGTGTTGAGACGAGAACTTTGCAGGTAACCTACTACGCCTAGAGGAACTGTCCGATTACAGAATGAGCTTTCTGAAAGGCATCGACCTTCACGCCATCAGCCCATGGAATATTGGTATGAGGGCCAAATACCATAGTGTGAGAGGAGCAGCCTCTTGATTGCGCTCGCAAATGTGGTGACCGCCTCCTTGTGGCCTTGCTCGTCGGAATCATGAGCCGTACGTTTAGCTTGCGCCTTCCAGAAGCCTTCTCGGATACGGTGAAGATTCGGCATCCATCCTACATATCGTCTGAAGGCAGCTACATGCGTTGCAGATGGAGACATTGCGGTCTCCAGGGGACTAAAACTGTGGACTGCACATTGCGTCCTCTGTTTATATCATCGTACTACGTAAGTTCAATCCAGTAATGTGTCCTGTCGCGTCGATTTGCGAGCAAGTGCACGCGAGTAAGGAGGGCCTTCCTCAAATACAATTGATGCCAGTGGTTGATAGACGGAAATTGACCTGCCATCCACCAGCGTCGGTGACGGTGGTGGTCCGGATTCAGAGCTCGCCATCGCAGCTTGGCAGGCAGAGTTTTGACGATGGAGCAGTATTGGAAGAGCGTGGCTTGCTTAATCGGTATGGCGCTTGAGCTGCTTGGGTCTTTCCTCCAGGCGCACTGGTGTATGCTTTAGAGTGTCAGAGACTTCGTAGGTGCTGTTCATATCGTATATGTAGGCTGGTGCCACTCAGGTGCTCATCGTGGTGAGAGAGAGGTTGATGGTATCGGTGTTGATGGGAGGAGGCTGGGCGTCCAATTTTACGGTCACGATGCCATGATTTCATCAAACCGAGTCGGAGCGTTAAGAAGTAGTGGTATCGACATGCTCTTTTCCCAAGTCATGACCGCCCAACTGCGACCTGAGGACATCTGCCACAGAGCTTGGAAACTGAGAAATAGTAGACATAAGGGAGTGTTGAGCTTGCGCCTGTACCCGGGCGACGGCCCTCTTAGAGGGCGCGAGCTTAGGGACTGCCGCAGTGCCGCCGGACTCCAGGTCGTTTTCAAGACTATCCGAGTCGTCCATGAACTTGGCTTGGGGTGCAGTCGCAACAGCTACCGTCACAACGTCTTTGCGGGAGAGCGAGCGACCCAACGCAAATCGGAGGATGATAAGCTCCGCTGCTATAGCCTATACGAGCGTGTAACCTATCAGCACATATGAAGAGCAGAATGCCAGATGGAAACGGACCTCCGTCTGCGCGACCACCGGAGAAAACATGTTCGCTGCGCCTCCTTCGCCTGGCAGTACCGTGTACGCCAATACGAGCACCACCGTGTACAGTGCAGACGACTCCATCAACATTGCCGCCAGACCGGTGTAGATCCGCCCATACTCCTTCCCCATCAACGACCCCACTCTTGCTCGCAACCACATGAGACGGCCAATGATGAGTGCATTGGCGGCGAGGTTGTACGAGAGCGAAAGAGCCCAGAATGCGCGTGAGAAGTTTCCATGCAGGTTGTGTGATCCCACTTCGAGTGGGATCATCAAGTTGGGAGTAGAGTCGATGGGTAAAAAGATGATGTTGCAGATAGCGAAACCTGTCGAGGACCATATTCAATGAAAAGAATAAAACGCAGAGACAGGAGGAGAGAACACACCGATAGACGCCAGTAGTAATATACTCATCCCACCCGTAACGAGCCTACGCCCCAGGAGAAGGTGACACCGGAGGAGCTAGATGAAACCTGTGTTAGTCGGAATCGTACGCAACTTGGATCTGCTTCTTGTCTTACCAGATACGTTTGGGCCAACGTACTAATCAGTAACGCGACGACATCCTGACCCCTCGGATAATCCGGTCCTCCAAATTCGGTGTCTAACCAATATGAATATGCGGATGTGCCGACCATCCTAACGGGCGCGGTGTTCCAATCGTACTCGCAGGCACGGTTGTAGCTGGAGCCAAAGGATACTAGCTGAGTGCTGTTTTCCGGAGGCGGGTGAGCTCGCTCCCATTCGAGGCACACTACGAGTTGACGGTCTGTCAACTCCTGAAACTTGATGTTGCAAAAGGTCAAGCCGAACAGGTATACGATGATGTTGATGCTGCCTAGGACGAGCAGCAAAGCCGTGAAGGTGACGTGCTTGGTTCGGTGGGGGTTCTTGGTTCCCTGCTTGAAGAGCACAACCAGGGTGGATGCAGCAACGGCAACATGCAGAGCTGTCCAGATGAAGGAGGTGAGATCAGGTAAAAATAGTACAAAGCAGCGACGTCGCATACCATACGCAGT
Organism: Pterulicium gracile; assembly: GCA_004369125.1. NCBI lineage: Eukaryota > Fungi > Basidiomycota > Agaricomycetes > Agaricales > Pterulaceae > Pterulicium > Pterulicium gracile. Next base: position 330,459 of record ML178832.1, read on the forward strand.
GACGTTTATGGAGACGTTGGTCAAGAGAAGAGGGAAGTATTTGAGGAACGTCGCGTCGCAATGCATGTTGGCGATTCAACTCTATGCAAGCTCATGCAAATGAGCGCGATGGATGGGTTGGACGCAGCAACTGTGTGAGCAGTATGAAGACAGGTGACACGACGGCAGCAACATGAGAACTGTACGAGACTGAATGCGCGCAGCTCAGTCAAATTAATGCAGCTGATGAGCGCTGCGTCCTGCCTGCCTACTTAATGAGTAAGCAACACTGAGAAACAAAGCACTAGATTATCTGACAAGACACAGAGCATCGTGATATTTCGCTTGGAAATGGGTTGGGGGAGCCCAGCGCGGTGAGAGGCAGGGAGGTAAAACGTGGAAGGACTTGTCTTGTCCACTAGGTACCAGTCTCCCTGTCGGTGAGTACAACAAGCTCCGCGACAAAGCAGGCGAAAGCGGATGACCTCGGGGTGCGTGTCCAAAAGTCACCCAAGTACAAGCAAGGATGCCCACAGAAATTCCGAACCTTTACCCACGGAGTGGTCGTTCAATATTCAACCAACAAGAACTTCAGGCCAGATGGTGGGCATACGCAGTTACCTTTGTTCGACATGATACCTTTGTCTGAATTTATCCAATTGAAGTCCGCGGGCGTGCTTTGATCGCTTCTGGATCCACGGTTTCAATCGCAGCTCATCTCAGGGCTTTGTCCTGATTCGTCCCCGCTTCGAGTCGTTCACGCCTTGTAGTGTACCATACACGGGAGTTCTCGCAGTTCTGCAGTTCCTTCTTGTAAACAACAAAGGTCATATTGGAACACGTAGCCACCGTTCCAGATTAAGCAAGGATTAAGCGCATCCTCGGTCGAACCTTCTGCGTGATCGCCCAAAGACCAGTGATGCCGAGAGACGGCGGGAAGGTCCTGGACGCGCACGTCTTGTTGATTTCTGGGAAGAGTTTGGGAAATGTCTGAACTGCTGCTTGTTTTCAGTATGATGTACACGCATAACGAGTTTTCTTGTGCGCACATTTGTGAGAATGTCAAGTATACCAGAGTCCAGGAGCACAGGTCGACGGATATGACTCCAGCCCCTGCTTCGGAAGTCAGCTACAGACAGGACACTGAATATACAAATAGACCGGACAGTTGAGGCGCTTTGAGGGCCCCGGGCATGTCCACTTGGAGCACTTGGTAGGTTAACTGCACAGACTCGGACGTCTGAATCGACCGTTGTACCTCGGAAGTACAAGGATCCGTATACTGTCCAGGCCAGACGTGCATCAGCTCGAGTACTTGAATATTAAAATCGCGCCGAGAGTCAACAAGTCAAAATGTGACGCTCTAAAGCCTGATAGTAGGCTTTGTGCGCTGCTGTCCTGAGAGGCCAGTCCGCGCTTCGCTCATTGATCCCAACTCGGGGCTTGATGATCGCGAAATGCGCTGCCGGGGCTCTGAGAAGCGGCCGGGCTACGCTAGCTGTTCTGTGGAGTGTTGACGTCGCGGGTGTAAGCGCAACTTTCACGGAAGATGCAGCTTGACTACACGGCAAGTATACCGTGCAGACACTTGACGGTTAACGTTAGAGTACGCAACTGAATGGTACCTTACCTGCACAGGTTTTCGCGACGGAGCAAGACGGAGTTCGCTGATTAACTGTCGACGGACTGAAGAGTAAGGACCTAGAAATCTTCGGAGATGGTGTGTATGAGTATCGAACAAACCTGGAGAATGTGAACAGATGGACGAGTGTCGGTCAAGCTGTAGCTGATGAGCTCGAGAGTCTGGAGAGAGTCCTGTGAGTTGATGTGTGTTTCGCATCGCATTCGCTGGACAGACAGATAGACAAAGAGAAACTCAGGTCCTGGAGATGTAGCCTGAGACTGTGTGATATGAAATGATGAATGCGCTCGTTGGGAGCTAAGCGAAGGAACTGCTGTGGAAGTAAGTTGCGTACGTTGAGTCAACATTGGTGCGGCCGATCGCTGTGTAAGGCGGGCCGCCACTACGCTTCCTAATTGGGCAAGATCAGGGCCTGTTTGCTTTTCCTCCCAACCCCGATGCACCGCTAAGTACGGGATATCAAATTCATCCAGAATATTCAGAAACAGCTCAGGATATTCCATGGATTCATTAACCGCGGTTGTATCGTCAATTTCATATACAGCACGTCAGCAAGCGCAGAAGGTCTTCCACATCGTGCCGTGTATGACTCGGAGTGACTGGATCACAACAACGCCCTTCCACATATCGCAGCTTCACGCACAGTGGTATCCATCTCCACCTTGTCCAAAAGCGGCAGAGTGGAACCGACCTATACAGCCTCCAGTTGATTTACCATCCCTTTCAGTGGTACCTACGCATTATGAGCGCTCGTACCTGATCTGCCTTCAATCTTCTTTGCGTCGATGCTGTGGCCGGACGGACAGATGCACATATCTCTCATGTTTCCTCCTGAGTTTTGCGCGTATTCCTGCTCTGATCCGCGTCAAATTACCCCTGGGTTCTCGCGCTCCCGGGAATTGTTCTCCTTAGATCACAAAACCGCTAACTGCTATTCACCGCCATCTGTACTGCTGCACGACATCCTGTACTTGCGCTCATGAGTCATGGCAGTTATAAAGGTGCGCGCCCATCTTCAGAAAGACTGCACTCTTCATCTTCATTCTCAAATGTCTTCCTCATTCAGGTCACACCTAACAGTCCTCGAGAAGACTGCTTCTCTCCATCCCGAAGCTTCGGCTTTCCGACTTCCAGTAGTAGGTGCCGACGGCGCTATACTCCAATGGTCATCAGTATCGTATCAACAGTTCTGGGAGGACGTGGAATCGACAGCCCGACACTGGCTGCAAGAGCTTACCTCCCAGAGTATCTACTCGGGGTCGGTCGTAGGGATGTGGTACGTGTTCTATCTTTCCTGTAGTCTGCGACCAGTGTACTCATGTTAGCTCTATCTAGGCTCAATGGTATGGCGTACTCCGACGTTCTCCACATCTACGGCATGTCCCGCGCAGGCTACATTCCACAACTATTCAGCTTACGGCTACCCAACGCCGACGTGATCTGCGAGCTGCTGGCCCGAACCGGCGCAACCGCTTTGATCTGCGACCCATCTCTTCGACCTGCCCTCGCCCGCTGCCCAGTTCCCGTCTCCACCGTGTTTGATCATCTACGACCTGCTGCGGACCCGTCATCGCCGCTACCATCTATGTACGACTTCAGCCCCAACGACAGGGCCTTCATCTTCCACACCTCCGGCTCCACGTCAGGGAGTCCTAAGCTCGTCCCATGCACCTACCGATGGATCGACTGCGCCATCAGCAAGGGTATGGAGATCAACAAGCCCTTCAGCGCTTTGAGCCAGGATGTTTCTACATGGATGGGTAGCATGTGCCATATTGGACAGACATGCTGTGAGTTTTATCAGTTTCACCATCGTAACATCATCAGACTAAAAGGATGCTCTCTTACAGCATTGTTATTCAATATTGTGTACGGCTCATGCACAATCCAGCCTACCAAGATCGCGTTCTCGTCTGAGGAGCTGAAGGACATGGTTCAGCGATGCGGCCTCAATCGATTGGCACAGTTCGCTACGTTCTTGAGCATCCACATCCGACATTCGAAGAACGATCCTCAGCTACTATCTATGCTGCAGAACCTCGATGAGGTCATGTACGCTGGCATTCCCATCGGTCGAGAGGAAGAGGATTGGGCTCTTGCCAAGGGCATGAACGTCGTGGTACGCTTCACCCGCCTCAATCATATCTTCATCGTGCTCATGCATTCTCTTTCCAGAACCTATTCGGCAGCACCGAGCTTGGTCCTCTCATGCGCAACGTTGGCGGTTCCACGCCAACAGGCAAGCTCGTCCGTCCACTGCAGTGCACCCAGTACCGCTTCGTCCCAATCCAGGAAAAGTCCATCGCCGAGTCGGAGCAGCATCAATCCACTACCGCCCAACTACTCGAGCTCGTCGTCCTTCCCGAATCTGGGGACTGCCCAGATATGTCGCTACGCGCCGAAGATGGGCTGTTCCACACCGGCGATCTCTTCCAAGAGGTGCTTCCTGGGCTCTACGCACCGAGGGGCCGGAACGATGACTGGATCAAGTCGGAGAATAGCTTGCGATGCGATACTAAGTACGTATTCAGTACTACCTCAGGTGTTTATTCTAGTTTCTGACATCGTTATCTCTGTAGAGCCATCGAAGACAACGTCCGACTGCAGTGCAAGCATCTCATCGAGGAGTGCATCGTCGTTGGCAACGGTCGTCCATCCCCTGCCTTGTTCATCGAGGTTAGCTCTGAGTCCGGGGCCAAAGACCACGCGAAGGTGAAGAAGGAGATCATCCGCAGGATCCGCGCTTTTCATAGCCGATTGTACCTCCACGAGCGGATCACCGACCCAAGGATGATCATCGTGGTGCCGAGCAAGACGCTGCCGCGGACAGCGACGAAGGGCAATATCAGGCGCAAGGAGGTGGAAGGGACGTACCAGGAGATGCTGGACGAGCTCTACGCTGCGACTCGCCTGTGATTGCTCTTTCTTCTTCGCTTTTCTTTCTTCACTTCCCTTCCTTCCTTGTTTCTTTCTTTCTTTTCCAATCATCTCTCGCATCTCCCGCATTGTCGACTCCCCAAACGCATGTACATTCCATTTTGCACTCACCGAACTCGCACACACCTATCTTTATTCAGTTTAGGACTCGCGTTCTGACGCAATTGTAATACGTAGATACATAGTAGTATTAGTTAACGCTTCCCTGTATACCGCAGTACGTACTGCACCTCTCCACTTACCCACCCAAATACTATGTAGTCCCACTGCTTCACACAATCTAATCGATATTGTCACTACCGGACATCACCAGTTATGATGAATCCCAGATTGTCGAACTTGACAGAGTCAAGGCGCTGGTAGATCATAGTAAGACTTGCTGTACCGCGATCTGCGTTGGATGAATAGATGGTCAGCGAACTGCTGGTCCGCCGCTTGATAGAATGCAGATGAACTGCGAGTGACGTGGTAGAGAGAGCAGATCCGTCGGTGGGCACTGCGAACACCCAACACTCATCCTCTGGCTTGCAAGTTGTGGGTGAGAATATCTATCATCGTCGTGGGAAACTAGGTAAATTGGGTGGAGTGATTTGCGTCTTCTTCTAGCGCGAGCACTAGACTGGAGACCATGGGACTTTCCGGTGCCCTGACGCGCCCAGAGAGCGTTGCTCGGCTCGGAAATTGATCAGGAATGGGAGGGACGGAGCGTGCGAGGGTGATATGATACGCCAACGGCAGAACCGCGTTTATCTCCGTTCTCGAACTCGAATTGGAGTCCGAGCTCTTCGAGGATGGTTTGAGATGATTGCGGAAGAACGCCGACGTCTGTTGATTCCCGCGTGCCGTGGCGGGATACAGCGCCCAATTCGTGTACACAAACACTGGGCTATGCGTGCGCAGGATGGATTTGATAGCAGTGAGAATGTGATAGAGTGGGTTTCGTGTGTGGTTGTCCTGATGTTCGGAGGTGAATCTGTCGGACCAGTAGAACGTGCTGAGGGAGTCAACTGCGATGAGGCCGAGTTCATCATCGGTGGGATGCGAGGCTGTGGCCATGGGCAGATGGAGGATCGAGACGGCGAGTTGGGTGGATGAGGTGGGAAGGAAGAGTTTGACGCGGGAGAGACAGGCGGCTGCGATGTCCTGTATGTTCGTTATTGGAGATGCGGCAGAATCTATTCTGAACTGCAATAACTGGCGAAATCTGCGGATGGAGAATGTGTGTTCAAGATCATACACAGCTGCTATTTTGCCCCAACCTTGTAACGAGGTTGGAAGGACACAGGTGATGATGAGGTGATAGAGGAGATGTGTCTTCCCAGAGCCTGGAGGACCTTGGAGCTCGAGGACATCGCCTGGTCGGAGACAGGTCGGGAAGTGGGCGCTGGGTTCGGCGTCAGTCCGTTGAAGATGGGTCTTTCCTAGAGAAACGGCTGGTGTTGCCAGTTCGGCGTTGAGTCCCATAGCTGAGGTTACATGACTCACTTCGACGTCTTAGAGAGGTGAGAAGCTGAGGTGGCGGGTGAGAAGGGATAGCTGGCGTGAATGTCCTGATAATCGACGCACACTCTGTAGAGACTCTGTCGATATCTCTTCTAGAAACGCGTCGGATGGTTTCACAGAAGTATTCTCTTCTGCTAGCATAGACTTTAGGGCTCTGAAGATTCGAATAACTCAGTCGACGAAAGCCGTGAGACCCGAGGTTATGACGGTAAATGAAGAAGATGAAGCAGAGGCAAATCAGGTGACCGTACCTAGATGATTTATCCGCTACGCTGACCTCAATGGGGGAGACAACGACCACGCCCCCCGAGCCACCTAGTGCTCTACGCCAGGACGAACCCGATGCCGTACAAAGTGCAAGGCAGAGATTCGAACAACAGTCTACTCTCCAAAAGGTCACATCCCGCTTGTCGCTCAGCAAAGTCAAGTCCAAGACAAGTCCGCTGAAGCGCAAGACTCCCCATGCAAGATGGCCTACACCCCTTTCGCAGTCAAGTCTGCCGGATTCTACTCCTGGGATTCAGACGACGGATGACATTCAGGCCCTCATTTCTTCGTCGTCTACGTCGGCGCAGCCAATGGAGGCCTTTGGGCCGAGTAGCTCAGCATCTCGGGCGCCGACGAGGCAGAACACCATCGTGATGGACGACAGTGGCTTACACGCCCCTGAGGATAGTAACAGCGAGTATGTCTGGGCGATTGTTTATGAGAATCAAAGAGGGTACGCATATCACATACTCTACACCGAACGCACATACTGAACTAGCTACCTTGTAGGATCACCCTCTTTTCCACGCCGTATTACTCCAAGTCGTCCTTACTCCCCTTCGACCCCGAGCCATTCACCTCTGTCCCGAATCCATTCAGCAATAATATCACAGCCTCCAAAGGGAAGCTCAAGGCACCCTCATTCGCCTCTCTCCACGACTACACCCTTCCCTCCGGCTCCTGGAGCTGGGTCTCCAAAGCCTGGATGATCGACATGCGCTCCACCTCCCCCTCGCTCGCCGGGCGCCAGGCCAACACCGTCCAATACGACGGCTTCGAGTACAACTCTGTCTTCCGCCAGAAAGGCTGGAAGGCAGAGACGGGAAACCTTGGCGCTGGTGGCTACGTCAGGAGGAGGAGATGGGTACGGTTGATGGTGAGGGAAGCGCGCACCGTTCCGGTGATGGACCAGACGACCGATGGCGTGGGTACGAATGCACCGAGTATCATTACGCAGCCTAGGGCCACGAGCAGCGTGTTTGACGACGATACGATGGCTGCTATGTGGGATGGGACGGTCGGGGACTTTAGGAGGTGTGCGAGGGCGATGAACATGGCTGGACGGGACGGGACGAAGATCGAGCTGTGGGCGAGGTGGTTGCAGCTTGAACCTCGGTCGACTGCGGATCAGTACAAGAGGAAGTGGACTGAGGACGAGGCCCAGCGGTCAGGCTCGTTAACACCACAGTCGAGCTCAAGGATCGTGCCTTCGCCGACCCATTCCTCGCCGTCTGCGTCGGCTATCATGCTAGCCATGAACGCCCCCTCGCGGGAGCACCTCAGCTCGCTACTCCGTAATCACGTAAGAACTCTTTCTTCTCTTGAACATCCTCACTCAACTTTCGTCGTCCTCAGGGCACCGACGTCCTCCAACTATTCATCTACCCCGATTCTCGCGCCCAATTCATGGACCTCCTCGAAGACGCCGGTCTTTCCTCCTCCGTCGACTCCGCGACGCTCGCAGAGCTGCAATTCTGGAGCTACAAGCGAAGATTGTCCGCCGTGAGCAACCTCAGGTTGCAAGCTTATGAGGGAAGTCGCTCGCGGACGGGGAGCGTTGCGAGCTCCTCGGCGCCCGCTACACCACCGTCGCCCTCTCCAGCGCAGTCTCAGTCACAGGGTCAGCAGATCCTTGCGCTTGTGAAAGGGGGAGAGGCGTCGGAGGAGGAGGATCTTGATGCGAAGGAGCTGGCGGGTGCTATGGTGGATATTCTCCGAACCAAGGATTATTGATCTTCATTGACGATGTTTCTGTTTGTTTTAGGATGAACGTTCATGAGACCTTGCTTTCCTGTAACTTTCTTTGCAGTCCTCATCTTCATTGGCGATGCTTATTTTCTGATCTGTTTCTGGGACGGACGTTCTTGAGACCTTACCGGAACCTCTGTTTGCGGTCTTTATTTTTCGTTGCTCAGCTTCCAGCCTCTCAGTGCCCAACTTTCATCTCTCTCTCACACCCGGGTCCCGATTCTCCTCACCCCACGCTCGTTTCTTCTCCTTCCTCTAATACTTGGTTTCGGTGGACGGACATTCTGCCTGCTTTCCTTCAGTCTTGTGCATGTCGTGTATCTATAGTCATGTCCTCTTAATCTTATACCCCTCATAGTCTGATTATCTTTGGACGTGTTTCCTTGACACTACTGAAGCACGCCGGGAGGAATATCCTTCTGGCCAGCAGTGGAACTGTCTTCGCTACAGAACGACGATTGAGGAGGAACGATGCAAGTGCAGCCGCCTTCCTTCCTGCCAATCCCATCTTCAACTTGCACCAGCGCTGCTCCTTCTTTTCGGGAACTACAGCTGGGATTTATATCCATATACCCTTAGACACGACGGGACAGACACAAGCCAACGCCGAAACCTCAAACATCACTTGCACTCGTTCCACCCGAGCCTACCACTTTGCTAGCACTCGCGCTCGTTGTATCCTACTAGTTTCATCAACCTCTTAACGCTCTTGCTACCTGACTTCTACGCACTCGTCACACCTAACTCCGGGCTTCCTTGCGTGCTCAAGTCCCTGACAATTATTGACGTGCATCTCAACCTCTCGTCCCTCATTAGACCATCGTCTTGAGCACACGATGCTCTCGCTACCGCCTCCTCCAGACGGGTTGCACACTCAACCAAAGCTGCCGAGATTAGAGGAAGAGGACACCCAGAAAGCCATCGACCAGCTCATTATCCAGGGGGTCGAGTACGTCCGCTCCCTCAAGACACGACGCAACGAATACGCCAAAATCGCCTCGCTACTCGCCATGATACTGGTTATTGAAGTCGAACCCAAATCGGACTTCACTCGCACATCCTGGCGAGACCATATGGAGCTTACAGCGGTGTGTAGGCTCTGGCGGACATTGAAGACACCGACCTTCTGGCCGTGCATACCTTTCGACGTTTGCAAGCACCTTCCGGAAATATTGGCAAGATCTAAATCGCATCCGTTGTCTGTCAGGTTCAATCAAAGCACAAAAGGCCGGCATGCTCCCCACCAAGCCAGGACTAGTGGGTCTAGCACGATTCGTGACTGTTTACCCGTTACATTCGATGCCGGCAGACTCGCGGAGTTCCATCTCTCAGGCAACAACCTCCCGGAAGAGTGGTGGAAGCAGCTGCCGCAGACCACAGACAGCTTACTTCACACTCTGAACATTCAATTCTCTTACCCAACGTCTGTGCTCATCTATGTGCTTGGCTCAGCTGCAATGCCCCGTCTTCGCCACTTGGAGCTGGCCAAAGCTCAGTTCGATTGGAGGAAACTGGCGGGCTCAAACACCGGCATCACCAATCTCATCACCCTCTCTCTGGATTCCTTAACCCCCGTTCCCCCTGGGATGCTCCTATGGGACATCATCACCTCTTCTCCCAACTTAGAACAACTCATGATCAGGTCTGCACTCCCCGAGAATTTCCAGCCCCCTGCTATCAAACCTGCGCAGAGAATCAGATTTCCGCTACTGTGGGACGTCAACTTGAAGGCCACGTTCAAAACGTGTGTATCCCTACTGCTAGCATTTGGATCGCCCAAGAACTCGTATATCTATCTCGAAACTACCGATGTTCACACCAAACTTGAAGAAGTAAACAGGGACGACTTGGCAAACTTCTCATTGCCTGCGGAATCTTCCAACGATCAAGCATAAACAAAGGGTACAAGGAATGGAGCACCTGTTGCTCGCCGCGACGGCGGGATCGACCACCATTTCTTTAGGTCCAAACAGTGATGACACGCTTATACACCTCATTCTAAATCTGCCTGTGTTTACGCTCGTACAAGAAACGCTCTGCATTCCAGGACTCGCAAGCCTTGAAGTCGACTGTGCAGAGCATCCTCACCCTGGGAGACCCGCCCCCCAACATCAGAAACTTCCCCACGTCGGAACAATGGCGTGGTTTCTTCCACAGGCACAGCAGAATTACCGAGGTGCATCTGGAATCGCCTGTTATCACTACCCTCGTTTCATCGCTGTCATTGCCGCCGAGTCAGCCCCCCAATGCAGTCATCTGCAAGAAGTCCTTTCCCCTACCCAAGCTGAAGAAACTTTCCCTTGACTCAGCCCGTGTACCAATTCGCGACGTAGCTGCCTTCAAGCGGATGGTGTACGCTCGATCGGAGAACCAGCGTGCGCTGAAAGAGCTGAGCATCAAAAACTGTCAGGATTTTTGTGAGGTCGACATAACCCAGCTCAGGAAGAACCTCGAAGAGTACAAGACTGTCATCACCTGGGACGAGAAGGTGTGTCGCGGTCTGGAGCACGAGTACGCTTACGACGACGACGGTGTGGATGAGGAAGGGTACGACGACGAAAAGTACGACGAGTCGGATGAGGACAACCGGGCGTATCCTCAGGGCAACGTGGCATTCTATCCGTATCCGTGAGTCGCTGAGCTCGATTTGCTGCAGAATCTACTTATCCTCGGAGATTTGACGAGTCTGTTACCCCCGCGCAGAGTTCCACGTTTCGCCAGTGCAAGTAATTCGCGGACGTGCACCGGTATCAGTAGTAGGATAGAGCGCGTTTGACGTAGATAAGACGGACGCTATATATTCATGCCACGAATTTATCTACCTGCCAAGTTCTACTGGGTACAGTCATCACGGGGAGCAGCCACTCCAGCTTGCGCACTGCCGTACGTAGCGAATCGATCCATCGGTGCTCCAGGTACTTAGCACAGTCGACGTGGCAAATTGCGCCCAAATAACAAGGCCCTGACCTACGCCTCATCCCCCTGGAGAAAATACCACGAGCGAAGTCCACGAGAACATCGTACAGGTGCGAACCACGCTCGTCGCAGGGAGGCCGCTATATCGTGACGCAAATCAAAAAAATCTGGCAATCCGGAAGGATGGGGCGAGAGTGCTCGACTGTGGAGCGTATCGTGTTGAAAGCCGTCATGGGCGATGGTAACGTTCGGCATGTCTATCGAGACACGAGTAAATCAGGCGGCATGGGCGATTCAGCAGGTATGGGCAATTGGGGTGAATATAACTTGGTACATAAGAAAGCCCGGGTGCGAGTACAGTAAACAAACAATAACTGCACATGAATCGATAATGGTTGGGTTAAATTTACAACGTCAAGATATCAGAGCACTAAAGAAAAAATCAGTTTTCAGCTCCTCGTCACTACATAAACAACGTTACCAGCTCCACAACTTCAAACCCCCCTCTGAGTCCCCACTACGCCACAGCCTTCTTCAACTTGGACGAATTCCTCCACAGCACCCAAAGCGCCAAAGACCGCGGCAACCACGCGAGGATCTTGTACACCGTCGTCCACGCGCCTACGGAGATATACCGGGGTGGGTTCGCGCGGAGTGTTTGGCTTACGATGTGTTTCGCGAAGCGGTCGGCGGGCCAGGAGCGTGGGCCTTGGGAGAGCCACCTGAGCGTCGTTCGTTAGCACGAGCACAAGCAAAAGCACAACATCACAAGGAGGGAGGAATCACTTACATCCTCGCAATAATATTATCCAACCACGGCACATAGAGCGAGTTCGACGGGAGGTTAAACTCCGCCGCGCCATTACTTGCTATATTGGACTTGACGCCGCCTGGGGCGACGAGCATGACGCGGATGTTGAAGGGGGAGAGTTCCATGGCGAGGTTGTCGGAGAGGGAGTGTTGGGCGGCTTTGGTGGAGGCGTAAAGGCCGTTCCAGGGGGATGCGCTGTGCGGTTGTCAGTATGACATGCGGTGTGGAGGTGCAAGGGAAGGGAGAGATGGGAAAGGTGAATGGGAAGAGGGGGTGGGAAAGGGAGGACGCACAGGTTCCCGACGACAGAGCCAATGTTGACGATGAGCCCGCTTCGAGCTTTCGCCATGTGTGGAACGACGGCTTTGGCCATTCGGATGAGGGAGAACGTGTTCGCGTCGAATGTTCTCTGGACTTTGTCGAGGTCCAAATCGACGATAGGGCCTGGGGTTGCGTGGGAGGGGTTCTCAGGGCTCGGGCAGCTGTGATGGAGCAGTGGACGACGCACTTATGCCGATTACACCTGCGTTGTTAACCACCTATCCATTCGGTCGTGCGTGAGTCGTGTATACGATGACGGGGGGTGTACATGGTGTGCTTACGATATCTATCCTCCCTTCGTTCTCCATTATCTCCTCCACCACTGCGTCGATATCTTCCGAGCTAGTAACGTCGACTTTCCGACGGTAGATATTCGTTCCGCTGAACCCTTTCATGGCATCGACGTTTCGCGCCGTGGCGTAGACCTTGCATCCTTCCCGTGCGTATTCCTCGGCACTGGTGTGAACACATGAATTGAGATGAGGTCGAATGGGCTTGGGCGGGGTGTACGTACAAGTGGAATCCCATGCCTCCGGTTGTGCATCCTGTGACGAGGACGACGAGGGGTTTGGACATGATAATAGGTGCTTAGAGTAAGTAGTTCGTTGTTGTCAAAGCAAAGAGATGAGAGTTGCTGGAATGCGCAGGCACCGTGACGGTCGTCTTCTGGGGTCCATGACGAGGATCAAAAGCAGCCTTGATCGGAAGCGAATCACAGGCACACGGTCAGCCTGGATCCAAGAGCGAAGACGACCGACAATTCGTGGTTGCACAGGTACAGTTCGCAAGCTTGGCTGGGAGCCGCTGGCGAAGAAGAACGCTGGTTAAGTTACAAAAGGTTTAAGAAGAAGTGGCGTATCTGCCAAGTATCAGCTACAGAAGTCTACTATGGCATTGGCACGCTTGTCATCGGCTTGCGCCCAAAGAAGTAGGAAAATCTGCGGCCTGTGTGCTCTCCCTCGTTCATCTCCATCCGCAGCAGCACCATATGTACCTCGTCTATCCGTCCAAATATGAACACCCTGGTAGTCATGAAACCCAAAAAGAACAACGGTTGACGCTCACAGCAACAACAGCGCCGTCTGTGCCGTGCCGCTAAATGATCGCTGGGCCCTGCCGGGATCGATCAATTGAGTTTGGTTACAGTCACCATGAATGCCGAACCACCGACAGACCAGACAAGCCTGGCGCTCATCTCCCTCCTTCCTTGTCTTTGTCTTTCCAAAACACCAACCACGACCTGCGCATCGACATTCCTTCTCCCTTTCCACCTTGCTCAGCTCGACACATCCTTCTTATACTTACACTTCTTTCTTTCTGACTTCTCATGATCTTCTCCATGCCTCGACTCGCGCTGGTCGCCGCCCTATTCGCTTCGTATGCAGCCCCTGTGCGAGGGCAATGTAATGGTTCACCGGCGGTGAGTGTCTAGGGCTGTCTTTGCTCAAGATCCATGCCTGACATTGTCGATGCCAGTTATGTGAACGAGGCTACGGCACCGTCAGCTTCGTTGGGACACACAACTCATACGCCGTGGGGTCAGAGGACAATCGTGAGTGTTCCTTTGGTGAAAGTGCCTGCCTCATAAACTTATGCATTATTCAACAGTGGCCGTGAACCAGGGTCATGATGGTACGATTAACTTCCCGGGCATACTCCATGAGATGGGCGCCGTTAACATCGCCTTTAGTCACACAGCAGCTAAACGATGGTGTGCGAATGCTGCAAGTGCAGGCTCATACCAAGGGCACTACCATCCAACTTTGCCATACGTCTTGCGTACGTCTCTTATATGATTACTATCTGGTTCCTTCTGACCATGTATCCCCCTTCAGGATCTTCTCGATGGTGGAAGTTTGCTCGACTACCTCCGTAAAGGTATGCATGCTCGTATACCCTACCCTCGCCTCACATCTACCAACACCCATCTCCCACAGTAAAAACATGGATGGACGCCAACCCCCAAGAAGGTACACTCCCCCCACTCCCCCCTCCCTCTCCTCTCCCACTCACATACCCCTTTCAGTCGTATCCATGCTGATCGTGAACATCCGCAACCAGCCCCCCACCGCCTTCTCCTCCATCTTCACCCAAGCCGGGCTCGCAGACCTCGCATATACCCCGGTCGCTCCGTCCGTGGCTGTAGCGGACTGGCCGACTCTGGGCTCGATGATAGAGAGTGGGAAAAGGCTTGTGATTTTCATGGATAATCAGGCGCAGTACGATGTCGTGTCGTGGATTATTGATGGTCAGTAGTCTGGTTTCTTTCTCTTCATCCTATTTCCCATTTCCAAGTCCTTGGAATACGGGCACGGCCGATCGTGGCCGTCTTCTATGTTTAGACTTTTCCAACATCCGTCCATCCATACAATCATCGCTCGTACTTGTGCTGACGTTAACGTTTCTCGCGCCCAACAGAATTCTCAAATATGTGGGAAACTGGCTTCAACATCGTCGACCCCACCCTCTTCAACTGCCAAGTGAACCGAACCTCCGGCGACCCTTCAACACAACTCGCTCTCATCAACCACTTCCTCAACCAAGTCGTCGTTTCCTTCCCCGCTCCCTTCCCCGAGCGTGCGAATGTTACGAATGCGGCGACGGGGGAAGGGTCGCTTGGGGCGGAGGTGGGGGTGTGTGGGGAGGTTATTGGGAGGGCACCGAATTTCATGTTGGTTGATGTACGTTTTCTTTTTCCTCTTTCCTTTCTCCCTTGTCGAGATGTGATGCCTTCCGAGATGCGATGCTGATCGAGATTGTTTGTGTAGTTCTACGAATACGGCGGTGGATCGGTCTTTGAAGTCGCAGCTTCTGCTAACGGCGTGACGTACAACCCTACCACGCCCATTGCCCAGCCCGGAGGGTCCAGTGGAGGGTCGACGAACGGGGCCGGTGGGACAGGGACCAGGGATAGCGCTGCCGCGAGTGTTTTTGTCCCTGGATCGTGGATGGTGTCATCTTTGGTACTAGGGGGGTTAGGTGCTGCGTTGCTCTAAGCTCTTCCCTACACTCACGTTCGTTTGTCGAGGATCTACATGGACTATCTTTCATCTCATTAGTTACATGCTGATAGGTTGGTTGGTTATATCTAAGCTAGAGGTTTTTTAATATACCGTTTTGCTGCTGCTGGTCCTTTTTACTTCTCTATGGCTGATGTCCCTTCCTGGCAGGTCCATTGGCTCTCTTTGACTGCTGGCTCTTCACTCATCGGCTGCTCTCGTTTCCCGCGCATCGTGTAAACAACACTCATTCATCTCGCTCACGCTGCATTGCAATAAATCACACATGTACGTATAGATAGGACTAGGTAGTAATTGCATCTCTTCGGATTGTGGTTTTGCGTTGGAGATGCGTCGGTGTCGAACTTGAAGCTTGAAGTGGAGGCAAGTTCAATCGAGAAGAACCCTATGGCCTATCGACCACGCCCTAGAAGAAGATACGGGAAAAAAGAGATTCTCATAGTATACGGCATGACAACACTGCAACGACACGGTACTCGTACAAACAATTGGCTTTGAACGTTTGAACACCAAGTTCGACTTGATGCTGGTATAAATATCGGACTGAGGTTTAACAGTCGGCAAGGTATCCCTCGAGCGCCTCCTTCTCCGCCTCGTCGACGCTGAGGTCGTAGTGGTGCTTGACCTCGATCCACGCGCGGACGTACGTGCAGGCGTAGCTCGTGACGGGGGGCATCCATTCGGCGGGGTCCTGAAGTGGCAGGTGGGTCAGCGATACGAAGAGGAAACTCGGAATGCGAAGAGGAAACTCAGGATACGAAGAGGAAACTCGGAATGCGAAGAGGAAACTCGGGATACGAAGAAGAAACTCGGGATACGAAGAGGTGACTCGGGCAACGGAGGTGAAGGTGGGTGTGGAGCTTACCTTGTCGCCCTTGGACGAGTTGACCTCGACGGTGACAGCGATAAGCTGCGGACGAACGAGGTCGTTAGCGAATGCTTCGCGCTCTGCGTCGGTCCATAAGCGGGCACCAGACACCCAAGCCTGTGCACAAAGAACGTTAGCGAAGTCTTTTGGTGGCTGGGGCGGATGACTGTAATATGTACCTCTTTGAGGGGAATCATATGGTCCTGAGTACAAAGAGCGGCGTTAGACGAGGAACCTGGAGGAGGAGGGAGGGAAGGGGACGCACGATGGATATCTCGCTGGCGTCCGTGGCTGTCACACCGTCGAATGCGCTGAGCCAAGTTCCAGAGGTGGATTTACACGCGGCGTCCGTTACGACGTTCTCTCCGTCCCTCTCCAGGACCGCTGTCACAGGGAAGCAAGCGTGAGATCCTGCGACTGGACATGAAACTGGTAAGGATGACTTACTTTCCCTCGCGTTACACGCGCCTTCCACTACATCACGATGAGGATCAACATCGAACTCGACCAAGAAGAGATCCCAACGTACCGGCACTCCAATGATCGAACAAGTCCCTGTCGTATGCCGGGCTGTTGGATTCGGCTTGGACGAACACTGGGCCGTACTATGATTAGTGGGGAACCCACAGAAGGACAGAGAAGCGACGCACGTTCGGAGAGGTACCTCGTCGCAGTCGCAGCGTCAACGGGCTCTGGGAAAGCACGGCGACTGGGGACGAACACGGGCGATGCCATGGTGATACCGACGGTGCAGGCGGCGAGGAGGGAAGCGGAGAATCTCATGGTGGTAGGGGGGAGTGTAAAGGAGTTAAGGAAAAGTTCGAGGAGAGGAGGAGGACACCGGTTGGAGATCGACTGGAGACGGAGAGAAAGAGAAGAAGGAATCCCTAGCACCTCAAATGCGCGTCCACCCGATGTGTCTTATATACATACCCACCCACGTCCAGAAGGGGGAAAAGCGCGGACGCGTCTCCATCTCACCACGCGCGTTCGCACGTTCATGGCAGATAAACGAGGGGGTGAGAGCACAGCTGATGTGCCACTGACACACGAACGTTATCGTGTTGCTAGGCGTGCATGTGGATGTGGGGAAGGTGCTCCAGGAACTGTGGCGGGATGTCGGTTGAGTTGTCGTTTGGTTCCCAGCGTGGCTCGAGTGGGCAGCGTGCATGGCCTGTGTGGGCTCAAACGCAGAGAATCACAGGTAAAGTGCCTTCGCATTGATGGATTGAAGAGACATCTCGTGTTGCGAACATAGAAAGGGCTCGATAACAATTCAGAAGTGAGCAGGTGTAAATCCGTAATGTCCGAAAAAGCGTTTAGTGCGAGGAGTACCATTGATTATCTAACCGCCCTCCTCCACATCCGCTTCCACCTCCTCCACTTCAGAAGATCCACTCGTACCTCCCAGTACGTTCTAGACCTTCCCTCGCAGACGAACACGTTGAACAACGGCGAACAGGTCGAATGGCGACATCCTCTTGGCCCTCATTATGACGAGCTCGTTAGACTGCACTGCAAAATTAATTCCAATGGAGCTCTCCAAAATGAGATCACCGCAAATCCCTGGTGATGTCATCCCTCCACTTGCTATGAGTTGCAAGCCACTACCCCTCCTATAAATACAAACGCTCCTCCATCTTTTTCGATAAAACAAACCCAATCTTATCTCCCACTACCAAAACTTCTTTTACCAGTACTTCTATAACAACAATGGCTGCGAACTTCACCAACGACCACACCAACAACAACAACAACACCCTTGGTGACCGCGCAGCTGATGCTGTCCTTGGTAGCAACAACACCAACAAGGGCTCGCACGCAGCGGGTACTGACTCTGTTCTCGGATCGCACACTGGTGGAACTCGCAACACCCACTCCGGTCTAGGATCGCACGCCGCTGGTACCGATTCGGTACTAGGCAGTGGAAACCACCACACTTCCTCCAACACCCACGGATCGTCGCACGCCACTGCCCTCGATAACGTATTGGGCACCAACACCCACGGAACCGCGGGTAACACCCACAGCTCGCACGCTGCTGGCGCTGAGCACGTCCTCGGAGGAACTGGAGCGTCGAACACCCACGGCGGCTCGCACACCACCGGCGGCCTTCCATCGAACAACACCACATCCACCACCGGCTCATCGCACGCTGCTGGCCTCGACAAGGTCCTCGGCACCAACACCCACGGTAACGCGGGCAACATTCACAGCGGGCATGCCGATGGCGCTGAGCACGTCCTCGGAGGAACTGGAGCGTCGAACACCCACGGCGGCTCGCACACCACCGGCGGCATTCCATCGAACAACACCACATCCACCACCGGCTCATCGCACGCTGCTGGCCTCGACAAGGTCCTCGGCACCAACACTCACGGTAACGCGGGCAACATTCACAGCGGGCATGCCGATGGCGCCGCGCACGTTCTCGGAGGAACTGCCGGTTCTGCACACACCACTGAGCCCCGCCACTCGGACCCCGTGTCGCGCGGTCCTCACGATACCCACGATTCGAAGCTCGGCGGCTCGCACGTCCCTGGTACTCATGGAACGACCGGCGGAGCGCACGACTCGCATGGTCTGCACGGGTCTAATCACCCCTCTACCACCGCCGCTGCACTCAACCCCAGTACTTCCACCACGAACCCCCTGACTTCCAACACTCATGGCTCCTCCACCCACACCCCCTCCTCCCATCACACCGACGGCAGCGCGCTCACCGCCGCCCACTCCAACCACGGCTCCACCTCCCACACACACAACAACCACCCCGGCACTAACCACAGTGACGCTTACCCCGAGCAGCGACACGCTGGGGCTGTTGGGCTCGGACCGAACATCGCTACGGGACCTGTACGTCTTCCTTTCTTCCTTCCTGGTTCGACGCTGACTTTGACTTTGATAGACCACGGCCGATAAGATCGGCGGATTAAAGACGCAGCTTATCGGCGCTGTTACTGGGAACGCTGAGAAGAAGCAAGAGGGCAAGGACCGTAGGACGGGTGACCTGCATCGCCAGGAACACCTCGACCATGTCAACAGCGTATGTCCCTCCCTCCCCTCCCCCTTCCCTCATCTCCTCCAGTACTAATATGTTGGTGCTTTTAGCGCGAGTACCAAGACCAGCACGACCACGATTTGATGCGTGCTTCGACTGTGCACAGCGGGCATGCGGACACGGAAAACCTGGACACGCAGAAGG
The DNA here is from genome assembly GCA_004369125.1 of Pterulicium gracile. NCBI lineage: Eukaryota > Fungi > Basidiomycota > Agaricomycetes > Agaricales > Pterulaceae > Pterulicium > Pterulicium gracile. The sequence goes on from ML178832.1 coordinate 349,677, forward strand.
CTTTCAAGTAGAGTGCTAACTACGTGAAAGGGCGAAGAAGTAATTTTGTATCAATATGAATCGGACCTAGTACCATAGTTTCCCAATATCCAGTTTGATCATCCAACATTCTTGCAATCCTTGCATCCTTGAGAGGCTCGTGAACTGTCTTCAACTCTTCTACATGCATTGCGCACTCGTGTCGACGCCTGGTCCTCGAAGCGAATCATGTTCAGACCTCTCAGAACTGGGACAGTCCAAGGTATACGCTGCATTGTCATGCGCTAGCGATACAACAGGAGAAACGAATCAAATAACCAAAGCAAACTTGCAAAGCACATACGGACATACGGACACACGATAAGTAAACATAAAGATAGCCTACAAGTACAAATGTGCTTTACAACGAACGAAAGCAACAGTCAGAACACCAGACGAGTTATGAGACTGGAAGGGGGAATCATGAGAGGCATAAGTAATACCAGAGCAGGAGGCAGCAGACAGAAACACAGAAACGAAAGAAGAGAATAAATCAATACAGAACTCAAGCTCTCTCAATCTCCAAAACCTCCTCCATCTCGCTCTCCAATTCAAGGACCACAGGCCCCGGCCTCACAGACTGCGACTGGTGCCTCGCCCCCAAGGCCTCAGCAAACGCAAACGCCATCCCCATCCCCGCACTCCACAACCTCCACTCCCTGCCCAGCACGTCCATCGTCTGCGCCAACAACACCTCATGCGCCGGGCCTTCTGACTCCGCCACCGCAGCCGTGAGCACCTTGCCGGGGATCATCACGTCGAACGACGCGTACGGGTATGCGTAGTGTGCGAAGAGGCGGACGATGGAGAGGGAGAGCGGGTCCACGGTTCTGTATAGCCGTAAGGGGGTTCCTAGGATCCTGTTCGTGGTGGTGGTGGAAGACCTAGGAGATTGGGAGAGGGGGTAAGGGGGGGAGAAGGAGATGAGGTTGCCGAGAAGGAGGGGGAGAATGATGGTGGGGAGGGCCCAGTGGAAGAGGATCTTGAAGATGGCGGGGTTTGTCTCCGTGAGGGATGGGTATGGGCAGTGGACGGTTGAGGAGGAGATCTGCGGAGTTAATTAGCTTGGTTGTGTGATGATCGGTAGCTGAAGATACTTACTGGAGCCCAGCGAAAGGTCATGGTTTGAGAGAGTAGTGTTATGAACTCCAGGACAACGGCTGTGGTCCAGATATTTCGGGCGTTTGAGAGGAACTGTACGAAGGCGTTTAGTGATGAAGTAGATACATGGCGAAGAAGCGGACATACCACGCTGGTCGTCTCAAGTACGTTCCATCCTTCGCGAACGACCCTCTTCTCAGCGGCTATCGCAAGCTCCTTAGGCGCAGCAACCATTGCAGGGATCTTCCCCCTAGGCGAAGCCTTCTGCAAAAGCGCAGGATCCTCGTTCTCCGCCTCATCGTCCTCGTCATCGTCCTGCTCTTCTTCTTCGTCTTCATCAGCAACAAAACGCCCTGAGATCCTCCGTCTAGCAGACGGCGAAAGCCGACTGTCCATCTCCCCACCACGCTTAAGCATCGTTGAGATATTCCTCAGTTCCGTACCCGGCGTCTTTGGAGCGGTGGGCGAACGGCGCACCGGTGAACCGCGCACAGACGCGACTTCCTCGACCGGGGCTAGAACAATGGAGCTCCTCTGAGACGTGGTGCGTGTGGCTGGGCTGGGTTGCGGCGGGGATTCTTCCTCACTGTCGACGCTATTCGATAAGCCGACGGATGTAGGAAGCGGAACATCTTGCCTATCATACAACACCGCGTTAGTAGGCAGGAATTATGTAGAGGCAGACGACATACGGCTGTACGCTCGCCTTCCTCCTCTTCCCATACAACCCCGCAAACTTGGGGTTCTCCTCTAGCTTATGTTGATTATCGTCCAGGTGCTTCTTGATTCTGGCTTGTACATCGTCCTTGGTGCCGTCAGTGGATAATTTGAGAGCTGAAGCGATTTCCTGGAGGTCTGCTTTACGCTTGGAACCTAGGCCGCCGCTGAACATGGTGGGAGGTCGCGCGGGATAAGATGAGCGTTGCTTGGGGCGCTGGAGAGTATTGTGGTTGAAACCGAGGTCAATGTGGCACGTGGGCTTGTTGATCGACGCTTTGTGGGGAAGTCCCGTAGGGTCCGAGGTTCTGCGGTAACCAGCTATTATGAGTTAACAACCAGTTCACTTTTCATGCAGGCACCAGGCCAGCGAATGACGGAAAAGTAAAGGCGCCTTTACTTAAGGTGGTGAACGCCAATTCCATTCGCCGCTTTACGAGCTATACTAGACAAGTATGCACGCCATCAACCGCCTGAACCGGATGCTAGTCAGAATCTTCGCCTTCGCCCGTTTTGACATACTGGACGTTACCACGCCTCACCACAGCTTCCAGCAAAAGACTCTCCGAGCTGCCCTCTCCAGATCCCTCGACATTTCCGAGCCTCACTACCACTGTTCTTGAACCATGATGTGCTCTTCTCCTGAGCATATGTGACAGGTCCTCAAACTCACCCTTGGTCAAGGTGATGTTTTCGAGATGGATGAGGCGTAGATTGGCAAGGCAAGGGCCTTGCGCGCGGGCCCAGTCCCTGAGAGTCTGCTTTTCGTCTTCTGCCGTCTCTCCGGCAAGCAGCCTGCTTTCTTGAGTAGCTGCTGAATTCGACCGTGGATGCTGGTCGCCAGAAATCGCCGCGAGAACCATTACGTCTATCAGGCCGTTCTCGAACCGGAGAATCTCCACCTCGCGATGGACTTGGAACAAGTCGATCCAATCCTCGGGCTGGGTAGTGTCAGACACCTCAGAATCCACTTCAAATGTGATCCGGTGAAGGTGAGCTGGCATGCGCAGGTTGCGGAGCGCCCAAACGAAGCTGTCCTCGGAACAGGACCACGACATCGCGTCCGAGTTTCTGTTCTGGTCGTAGAACAGAGATACATGTGTCCGAGGTGGGCGCATGCGGACGTCCACCTCGTACTTCCGGGACGTGGTCTGTTTTGGGCCTTTCACCGTTAGCTTGAAGGCCTCGAGGAGTTTCTTGAGTGTGTCCCACTCCGAATCCGGGTCAATGTCCGGCACTGTGTCTTCTGCGTCGATGGAAAGTCCAGTCGTCATTAGGTGAGCGACACGGGAGTACAAAGCAAGCACGTGGAGGGGGTCGTCTTCGATGTCGTACCTCTGGAGGGCATCCAGTTTGACGGTTGGGTACACGGACGGGTCGAGCAGGTCGATACCATCAGAGGTAGTTTGCCATAGCGCTGGGGTCTTCAGGTTGGGGGAGGACGAGCACTCAAGAGCAGGTGTGGAGGAGGTCGCGATGTTGCTTCGAGATGGAGATAAAATAAGTTGGAAAAAGGGGGGCATCCGCTCACGACGTTGACGGCGTCCCAAGGCACCCGGCAACTGTCGAGGTGAAGATGTCGTAGTCCTGGTCTCTGCGCCGATAAAGCGTGTTTTGGGATGGAAGGCGGATCTACAAAATCCCCGACGAGGTACAGTGAGCGAAGCAAGGGCGTGGGCTCCTGTGGAAAGTGGCGAAGGTAGCACTCCATGTCTCCTGGGTGTCTGCCGCGGTCGACAGCGTGAAACTCCTGAAGTCGAGAGGGCGCATGCATCATAGCTTTCAATGTTTCGACAACGTCTTCCGCGTTAAGCGAGCTGGGGATATCGTCGATGCGCACACTTATCGGAGCCTGCTTCGAGCTTGCTAGTATCTCTGGGAAATGAGGCGAAGGGCGGACCTGAAGTTGCCTCCAGAATGATGGTGTTTCGAAGGTAATCGCGCGCCACATTCGACAGACGGATGTCAACTTAACGCGGTACCTTCATGAGATGGTTCTATACGCATTAGGCATCCGGACTTCCAATGCTTTGTCTAAGATCATGCCCAGCACTTCTGGAGGTAGGTCATTGATATGGCAGTGGTTATTGCGAAGGCGGTTCAGCGAATGAAGGTAATCGGTGGTGTCCTGGACGTGTTGGTCCAACGCGTCGCGCGCAGCACGTTTTGGCAACGTTAAAAGCTTCGTTTGTAGGGCGTTGAGTGAGTGGCTGAAAGATACCGAGGCCATCGTGGTGGCGAACGAGATGCGTATACAGGCTCAAACCACTGGCAGCCACCGGTGATAGGAGGTTTTGCTGTACCTACTCCGGTCCTGGTCACGTCGGTGAAGAAAGCAGATCTTTCTTGAGAGCTGTGAGGGGCATATATAGGTACATCATGAGCAGCTACAGTCTGAAGTATGCTATGCTATCTCCCACGAAAGCCATCCGAATAACAGTAACACCCCATCTACTCCAGCTCTTAGTGCGTTTCTGGCCGTACACATATGCGATACATGTCGCATACGCAAGCGAAGGAGGGTGCATATGAAGCACGGCAGCGAACGCCAAAGGTTGCAACAAACAGCTCGCGACCGTGCAACACTACCCCGCCCTTTGAGGCCCAAACTGGCACCGCATCCTCGTGCCCGCTCCCTATTTCCTCTCCATCTTCCACTTGTACACCCTCGGCTTATAATTCTTCTCATCCACATCCGTCATCCTCCGCACTGTCGTCCTCTTCCCCTTCCTCGCATCCACCGCGTCCTCATCTTCCTCCTCCTCCATAGCATTCTCCGACACGACTGCGACGATCTTCCGCCGCGCGCCCTTCCCCGCCATAAGCCTTTGCATCTCCAGTTCACGCATGGCGTACCGGAGTTGGGTGTCTCGGGTGAGGCGCGCGGAGAGCTCTTTGAGGAGGTGGGTGCGCGTTGAGGGGGTGGGGTCGAGTGCAGGGGTATCGTCGAGCGTGGGGGTTTCTGTAGGAGGGGATTGGGGGAGGGCTTTTTGTTTGCGTTTGATGTCTTTCGGGGTTTTCCAGCCGAGGTCAACAGGGGCGGAGGTGAAGGAGGGTGAGGGGAGGGGAGGCGCGGAGGAGGATGGGAGGGGTGTGTAGGATGATGCTGTGCCAGTATATTGTAAGCGTCAGGTCCAACGAAAGACAGACGGCGTACGAACGAACCTTCTTCAGCGCTATCCACAAACAAAACGCGCTTTGACTTGCCGCCCGAACGCTTGCGCTTCGACGAGCCTTGCAGAACGCCGGCTTTCTGCAGCGTATCTACCTCGGCGTCGTCCAGCCCTTCGTCGTCAGAGTCATTAGATTTCATGAGGTTGGCGAGCATAGTGAGTTGCGTCTTGATTCGCTCGATTTTCTACAATGCATCCACGTGAGGACGGTGGATGAGATTAGTGAGAGAGAAGAACGTACTTTCAGCCCAGCCGATCTAACGGTACGAATATAATTCTCGTCCTGGGTCTTGAGCACCTTGACCATATCCATAGGAAGTGGGACATTGCCTCGATCATGGTGGTGCACGCCATTCTGTTATTACTTGAGTCAACAAACCGCTGAATGTAGGGAGGGAGACGGGGCGACTCACGGTGGTCTTCTGCTTCGTCATGGCAAAGTAGAACTCATCCTTGTTTTTGTCGGCAGCTTTCTGCCTGAGACGCTGGAGACGATCCTGTTTCGAGTGGTAGTCCCTAGCACGCTTGACGTAGTCTTTGTGCTTCTCCAGCAGCCCGAGTTTCGAACGGGTCGCGAGCTGTGAACGTTCCTTGTGGTTCCTCCGATGGAGGGAGTTCCTCATGGACGAAGTCATGATGGCGAGTAATAGAGAGCTTGGAAGTGAATGGGAAAGAGACAAGATGAAAGTTGTGAGAAACGGTGGAAAAGGAATGTGAGTGGTGAGGAACTTTGCACAAAGGCTGTCTTCGCCGCGGCCAAACTGATTACGCGCGGACGTGTATATGACCAAAAATGTGACTTTGTTACCTTCCGCCTCAGCTTCAAGTTCAAGCGGCCCTAGTCCACCATTTCTCTTCTCTTATTAGCACCTTCCATCTTCTAAATCTACAAGAAACAATGAGCTTCCAGCACTTCAGACTGGGGCAGCTAGCGATGAACACAGCGCTGCCACCACATCTGATGAACGCAGGTGCCTCCTCATCCATCGGGGTCATGCAAGGAACTGCACAAAATCATCCCCAATCTGCCCCACAATATCTACAAAATCCAAACGCTTCCTCCTCTTCCATCCCCGTCCATGCACAGAACTCCGCCACGACCCCCTCCAAGGCGCCCTACGGCTCGGGCGACCAGGAGGACGGGTACACGCTCATCTTTCAGGATATGAACGCGTTTGAGGATTGGAGGAGAAGGGAGGAGGAATCGCAGATGGTCGATTTCGTGAAAGGCGATACGCATGGCAGTAAAGCTGTTCCACCGAGATTCAAGTCGCATACGAAGCTGGTCTGCGCGAGGCATTCGAGGAGTGGAAGGAAGAAGTATGTCAAGAAACACCCTGAGCGGGTAAGGAAGGTGCCTAGTCGTAAGGTGAGTTGCTTCATCTTGTCTGCGATATCGCATCGAGTGCTCATGAAATATGTCTAGATCGAGGGTACAGGATGCCCTGCTTCTATCAGCTTCAAGACCTACTTTGACAGGGAGGAGATTCGTGCCTGTTGTACGTACCCCACTCATCGAGACCGTTCACTCACTAACCATCCGTGTAGACAACGCCGAGCACTCCCACCCCATCGGCGAGGCTAACCTCATGTTCACCAAGCGTGGCCGTAAAGCCATAGCAGAGAAGAGCGCCGCCAAACCCGTCTACCACAACATGGAAGCTACCTCTCCCTCCAACGTCGACCAGCAGCAAGCCCAATCCCCCCCTCCTCAGTCCACCCCAAGCCTACCCACACCCTTCCCACAACAGGCACCGCCCCAACAAGTCCAGGTCCCCGCTCCCCAGGTCTATCAGCAGCCGCAACAGCAACAAGCACAGCCCATTCAACCCCAGCAACAACAACCCCACCCCCAACCCACCTTCGTCCCTCCCCAATTCGCCCTCCCTCAGCAACCGCACCAAATCCCCATGCAACAAGTCCAAGACCGCTGGGAAAACATGTCTGCGATCTTCACCTCTGTGAGGGAGACGGCGAGAGGGGCGATGTTCGATCCGGCGGCGGTAGCGGCGCTGGAGACATTATTGTTGAGGATGTATTTCGAGGCGAGCAGTGGGGGGTTGATGGGTCATCATGCGGCGATGGGACATATGCAGCAGCAGCATGCGGGGATGGGACAGATGCAGCATCTTGGGCAGGGGCAGGGGCAGCAGATGGGACAGCAGGGCATGGGACAGCAGAACATAGGACAGCAGAACATGGGACAGCAGGGGATGGGGCAGGAGCAGGAGAGCTCGTCGGATGAGGATGGGAGTGAGGAGGAGTGAGCGGTGGTTCGGTCTTGCAGTAAATTATTCTGTTTCTATCTCCCGTTCTGACTTCATCGTGGACACTCGTCTAATCAATTCGTCGTGGATACATGCCGGAGTCTGTAGATCGCAGCTGTACTTTGTATTTTAGATTCGAGAAGGTGTAATACTGTAGACAATCAACTCCTACAATCCGCGCATTACTGGTGCATATTGTCGTAAGTGAAGTCGTCTGGGTGGAGAGAACATTGAGAAGAGAGTTCTGTAGATAGGATGTGATGTACCTGGAAATCATAGTTGTGGGCTTGTGGCGGACGTGGCTGGAGGTAAGCGACACTTTGTCTCTTACCACGATGCCATCGTTCAGCCACTTATTCACCGCTCTGCAAGCTGAGCTTTCAAGGCTCCCCGGAAATGTCGCGTACTCCATGTTGGGCCAACACATCCAGGATACCGCTGAATACATGCATTCCTTGACCATACTTCGCTTCGCAATAACTACTGCGACATCAATCGCCTCCCTCCTGAAGTGTTGGGCTTAATCCTAGCTGAAGCATTGGAAAGACCCATATTCGACGTGCTCATACTATACAACCATTCCGTGGAGAACCCGCGTAAAGCTGACATACGTCTGTCGCATCTGGCGCGCAGTAGCGCTCGAAACACCGTCCTTCTGGAGGCACCTTCCAATTCGCCCTTCGCCTCATTTCGCAGAGATGATAGCGAGGTCAAAGCAGGCGCCGATAAGTGTGCGCATTGACGACCTTCACATCTCGGACAACACAGAGGGAATTTGTTCTATGCTGGGTATGATAATGCAACCAACACGGCTACAGGAGTTTCACGCAATCACTGCGGCCCAAACCCCGTGAGACATGGGGTTCTACCTTTCGCACTTTTCGCAGGAGGCAACACCGATCCTTCTCTCCATGCACATCACGACTATAGGGCCGGCTGGAACGGTCATACCAAGAAATGTATTGACCTTCCCAAAACCGAGGCTCCGTCACCTGCACCTCAGTGACTGTCGGGTCCCTTGGGGCGCCGTCAGCGAGGTGGATGGACGCCTCCCCTTCTCCAACCTATCATCGCTTTGCCTCACAAGGCCGATACCACGGCCGTCCCCGCACTTGCTCATGCGGATACTCATCTCCTCCCTTGATCTCAGCTTTCTCGACCTGTACCATAGCATCCCTGATCATCTCGGCCAACTGGACGCGACCGTATATCCAGCGGTCAGACCAGCCTCGCGTCCCCTTACACTGAGCGAGATTACATCTGGATGATGCTAGAATAATGCGGAGAGGAAACCGCAACCGCAAGGAAAGGAATTCGTGAGCTTCGAGGTGAAGCGTTTGAACGTCGCGCACTTGGAGCTCCCTCAGCTCTGCGTCACCAGCGCAGCTATGAAAAGAGGGCGAAATAGCAAGGTGGAAGAAGCGTGGACCTGTCGTCGTCGAAGGATCGCGCAAGCGTATAGCCAGAGAATGTCTTCGGTCCAGATTGATTCTCAGTGATGCGGAGGACCTCTGAATCTGAAGATTTGAAATGGATATGCCAAAGGTGGTACAAGTCGAGTTCACGAGAGTGAGGTCTGATCCATAATCACAGACCAAACTCGCGAGTTTCATGGGTTTTGGAAGGTCGAGTAGAGGGTACAACGAGTGCACGGCACGTGCGTCCCCTCGAAGCTCCATAATGCAAAGTAACGGCAGTTCTATCTTTCCCGGTGTCGGCATTGAGAACCTTGTTTGTTGAGATAGGAAGGGACTGTCATGGCTAGCCGAAGAGAATGAGTCGTCCACCCACAAGCTCTGTACGTTCGGCAAGTGGAGCATGACTGACGCGGAAATCTCCAGGGGAATGAGCGGGTTGATTGCTCTGCGTGAGAGCCATTCGAGTTGGGGAAAAAAGCATTCGGTGACAGGACGTGCCCAGGGGTTGGGGCAGTGTTCAAGGACTAACTCCCTTAGGGCGGGCCTAGGATACGTGAGGATATGGCGCGGAAAAGAGGTTCGAGGCCCACGGTGGGAGAACAAAGAACGTAGTTTTGGCGTTTCAGCATTCGGAAAGTGTCTAAGTAGCTTGGCGCTGGTGCGTTTCTTCCCGAGAAGATGTATATCCAAGAGCCGCGCCGGGTCGAACAGTTGAGCCATCTCTGAGTCGGTGATGTGCAGTGGGTATGCTTGGGGTTTTGCAGAAGGAGGGGTCCCAATGTAGCTATCTTCGTCCAGTATCAACTGAAGAGGTGCTCGTCTAGACCTAGCGAGCATGTCCACGAAGCGACGGCTGCTGGCGAGTCGAAAGAACGGCAGGTCCGCCCAGTACTCGGAGCAGCACGAGGCAGCAGTTCGCCGGCTCCTGCATACCGGCGTCAGCTGAACGTGTTTCCTCCAAGAAGGTGATTCCTCGTCGCTCCCATCTATTTCAGGGTCGTAATGAGTCGACATGGTGAATAGCATGATAGCCGCAATGATCTCTGAAGGCATCTTGTTGACGCCGCTGCCAGGGTACTCTATGCCCTAGTGTTGGGGTCAGCAATAAGTTGGCAGACTGCACAGTGAGATTCCTTACCTGTTGCCTGGTAGCTGATTAGCATTTGTCAAGGCGGAAGATGAGGGGAGAGTTCAAGTCGTTTGAAGGTGTGACCGCTCCACGGCACGACGTCAGATTCAGGGCAGTCAGATTGAATGTGATCAGAGATTGCCTTTGGCTGCGGGTAGCGCGAGACAGACTGGCCTCAACCTCTTTTCCCTCCGCTACCTTCCCATGTCCGCCATCAACTTTGCCAAACAAGCCTTTGGCCTCGAGAAACCCCACGTCAGGACTTGATCTATCTTCTTCTGTGGCCTGTGAATCTGCATCTGACGACACTGCTATTTGCGACTAGAGCTCGATCACGAACTGGGTGGATATCTTGACCGGTCCAAGCTATGGAGAGGAGGCATACGATGGGTGAGTTGTTGTGACCGTGCATAGCCTGGACGGTGCTGACGACCATATACGGTATAGGATACCAGAGCTTGTGGACTCGATAAACATACAGGCTTCGACGGGGTACGAGCTTACCTCTGCTTTATCTTTGCGATGACATCTCTGATCAATCCGTCATTCAGGCCCGGCGAGGCGTCGAGAGCCATTCGAAAGAAGATAAAGCACGGCGATGCACACCAGCAGTATCGTGCCATAGTAGTACGTTCAGCCACAGTCTCCAGCTCCTGAGCACCTCGAGCCTTATCTCACATACGCATGTGTAGCTGCTGAAAGCTCTCGTTGACAATTGCGGCCCCAAATTCCAAAGTGCGCCCCTTTTATCTTCCCGGCTAACATCATGGACTGAATTATACGCTGCAGCCAGCTTCTCTGACGGACAACTGACGGACGCCCTGAAACACCTCGCCTCCGATTCAACAACTAACCCTCGCGTGAAGAAGAAACTCACCCTCGTCGTCGCCTCATGGAACACCCAATTCAAGAACGACTCGTACATGTACTGGGTTCCTCAGCTGCACAGAATCTGCCAGGGGAAGCAGCATGTGTCTAGGCCATCGCAGCAGGAATATACTGCGCCTGATGTACAACAGGACAATGAGTATGAGAAACGGAGGAGGGAGAAAGAGGAGGCGAAGATGAAGTCAAAACAGGAGAAGCTGGACGCTAAGGAGAGGGAGAGGAAGAGACTTGTGGACCAGAGCAAGAACAGGAGGAAGAGGCCTCCGTTCAACTTCGAGCAGGTCGAAATTCTTCTTCCCTTATTCCGATGCGCTGAATACTGAATCGGTCCATCTACAGGAGAAGCCTCAGGTGTTCAACAGCATCGCCAACGCTTCGCAGGCATCCAGTAATCTTGCTAACGCCATCACTGTAAGCCACAAACTCGCCGATATGCTTTCATCATCACGCTCATGCCGCATCTCTAGCTCGTAAACCACGAAACTGACGATATCCGCGCCAACGCCCGCGTCCAAGAATGTCTCGAGAGAGCCAAGCAGTCTCGAAAACAAATCGTCCGCTACATTCAGGTACGCTCCCTCCCCCTTTCCCCATCACAACCAAATCTCTCATCTCCCTTTGTCCCCAGTTGGTCGAGAACGAAGAAGTCATCGGCACTCTGATCGAGACCAACGACCGCATCATCGCCGCCATCGAGATGTACGACCAACTCTCTGCCGCCTGGGTAACGAAGCAAGAAACCGGCGGCGACGACACCGTTTCCACCGCCGCCATCCTCAGCACCGGCCTCGCCGCCACTCACCTCGCCCCGCCCTCATCCCAAGGCGGAGGCGAACTATCCAAGCTCCAAGGCAAACAACGTCAAGCCGTCGAGCGCGCCAGGAAGAACAGCTACCAAGCTCAGGCCCGGAGCGACTCCCAGGATGGAAGCAATTTGCATCCTGATTTGCAGGATCTAAGCTTTGGGCCGTTGGGCTCGTCCTCGAGTAACCTACCCCCGCCTATGCGGCCGTCGTCGCGGAATGACGGGGCGCACTCGTCTGATGACGGGCAGTATAGGCCTGGTGGGGCGTCGCTCTCGGATTACAGCGATTATGATTCTTCGGATTCGGAAGAGAGGAACCGCAGGAGAAGTACCGGGGCGGCGCAAGGGGGGAGAGGGTGGGTGGACGTTTCGGACGATAGTGATGATGAGGAGGACTATGTGCGGGCTGGGAGGAATGTGCATGTTAGTGGGGGCGGGGCGGGGAGTGTGGGTGTGGGGAAGGGCCCGTTGGTGGATGTTGATGATCCGTTTGCTGACCCTGTAGGGCGATGAGATAATTTGGATCGGTTCTAAAATGGAGGATGGGATCGACGGCTCTCTCTCTATCTATTGTGTAATTATGTGTTGTGTTTGCTCCAAGTCCATCTACATACTTATCCATACTACTTCTTGGTTTCTGATGTACTTCCTACATAGGCGATGAGTATTGGCTCGCATACATCCCCCGAGAGACGTGGTCGTCTGTTCGCCCACACACAAGCAGACTCCCTTTTGACGTAAAAGGTAACTTTTGAGGACAGAGTGTTTGCCCAGTGTCGGCGGGAGAGCGTGTCGAAGGGGGGTAAGCCATTTTGTGACGAGAATCAGCCAAGCAGATTGACCTGTGTCTACCTTCGGTCACTGGGGTCAGTAAAACGATCAAACCTTATTTACCCTCCCTTAGCGCCCATGTTCTGGAGTAGACCTCATCGCCACTTAGGTTTACTGGAAGCCGTCACCATCTGGGTACAGCTCAACCCGACGTGTACCTGCACCTCATTACCGCTTCGCATCTCGCGCGTCGACAAAAACCAAAGGCCTTGGAAATAATGATAAAGACTTTCTACCCGATACAAGCTGGATGAGCAAAGAGCTCTCTGCATACTTGGATCTCGCCATGCGGAGTGGAGGGAAAGAACAAAGCTGGAGACCAAAGCTGGAGACTTGCTGATTACCACTTGAAATCGTCCCTTCAGCTCCTGTATTCCATTGAACCTCGACCACCGACGTGTTTTTCTTGTGCTGGATATCAGGATACAACAGCTCGGTGACGAGCTTCCCAAAAGTGTCGGAGGCCTTCAGAAGTTGCTTCAAGGTGTCCATGATGCGCTTATCCGTGTCCAAGATAACTTCGTCCAGAATCGCACGGGCTTTGTAAGGTTGCAAGTTGTTCGAGCTGGATGGCGGGATTTAGATTCAGGACGCCGTGGAATAATAGTGTGCAAGGAGGGATGGAAAGCGAGGGGTGCGTGAGAGTCGAGAGGAAAGAAGCGAGACCAAGGCATGACATGACGAATCTTACAATTCGGTGCCGTGGGTCTACGCTAAGGGTAATGCTAGCGTCGGCCTAGCGCGACCTGCAGCGTGTCCTTCGCCAATAACAATGAGGGTGTCGACGCGTCGACATCTCATGCGAACAATTCGGTGTTGTGACAGGACACTAGTGTGCTGCTCTCCACTAAGATCGGCACTGCGCGCGTACGCGACTAGACCGCCGGGCGCGAACATGGAGCAGCACGACAGGGATGCTTACACTAAACTCCTGTGGTTTCTGTAATTCGTCGGTCAGCGGCAGTCACTGGAGTTGAAGAAGGCTAGACGGAGCACGTACTTGGATGCACAACCTAGCCCAATAGACAGCAACCGTGTGCTTAGCGTGTACCGCTTCATGACCTCGTAGCATACCGGCTCCAGATGCTAGCCTTCTCCGGGTCGTCCTGAACACTCATGCACCCGAAGTATACGTGCTCTGATCCGAGCTGCTGTGGAAATTCAGACCAGTTTGAGGAGCCAAAGTTGGCAGCGCCTAGACTCTCACACTGTGTGCTTCTTGCAACAACCAGGAGATCAGAAGAAGGCCCCAAGGGAACGGCGAACCGCCGAGAAGCCGTAGGTAACTAGGTTGGAGGGATAAATGCAGGCCATTCGATAGGTGTGAAAGATCTTGTGCGCTCCTCGTCTTTGGAGCACCGCGGCCGTTCCAGCCTTCTGTCTCCAAGGAGGTCCCGCTACTGGATGGTCACGAGTAGAATGATTGCGATAGTCGGAACGGATTGTAATGGTGATTCTAGATATCTGTCAATTGTCTCGATCCATTGCATCGCCTCACGGTTTTGGCGTGTTGTTGCTGCTTCCTGGTGCAGCTGGAATCCCAACTTCTTTCATTGCTCTGTCCTGGTGACATTGGGTGAGCCCTTTGCTTGCCGCTCGGGCCTCCGTCGGATACAATTTGTGAGTCGAGCTCCGTCCGCGAGCGGTCCCCCAGGAATGACGCGGTGCTCTGGTCAGACTAGCTTCGCGATAAAGAAGACAACGACGAGGAGGCCTTGACGGCAGCCAGAGACATGAAATTCAAAACAGAGCAACTTGGAATAGCCGGAAGATGATTGGAGAATGAAAGCTCTAGGATCAGCGGGGAAGGAGAAGCATCGGTTGATGGGATGGTGGCTACTCCCAGAAATCCCCATTCCTTCAAAGATCGCTCTAAAGTCAATAAACTACTAAAATGCACCACCCAGCTGATCATTCGCATGGGAAATGTATCAATTAAGCGGATCCAAGTCATTGCAAACAGCGCTGCGCCCTGGTGATTTCTCAGCAAGCCGGGGGCTACATAAAGAGTCGAGATGATTCCACTTCAGCCGTTTGTCTCCTTCTTGACTCCGACCCCGTGTTCCCATCTTCCCCGCTTAATCACCAACTATCATGCCCGGAGACGCTCCCAGGTGTGTAGGTCTGGAAAATTGCCAATTTCTAGAAGATGCTGATAATTTCCATGCAGTCGATGCCCAGTCTCTAGTACCGTCGCCGGTGGAGGCACTCGAAGCAGAGATTTCTGGCCTGACGTACTTCGCCTGGATGTGCTTCGCCAGTTCTCTCCCCAGTTCAACCCACTCGGCGCCGACTTTGACTACCCAAAAGCATTCAAGTCCTTGGACTGTACGTATTCTCTGTTCTCTATGAGATTCCAGACTCGTGTTGATTAGATCCCCAGACGATGCCCTCAAGAAGGACCTCCATGCTCTCCTAACTGACTCTCAGGACTGGTGGCCGGCTGACTTCGGAAACTACGGTGGATTGTTCATCCGTATGGCTTGGCACAGCGCCGGCACCTATCGTGCGATCGATGGACGAGGTGGTGGCTCGATGGTATGATCACATTCGCTGCCGTTTCGGCCGATCCCTCAAAGCTGACCGCCGCTCTTGAACTTCCTTAGGGTCAACAACGATTTGCCCCATTGAACAGCTGGCCCGATAATCAGAATCTCGATAAAGCCCGTCGTCTTCTTTGTGCGTTACATTTCTTCAGGCCTATCACAGCTCTCGTATTCGAAACTCATCCATCCACATTGCAGGGCCGATCAAGCAGAAGTACGGCAACAAGATCTCCTGGGGTGATCTCATCGTCCTCGCCGGCAATGTCGCACTCGAGGGAATGGGCTGCAAGCCTTTCGGTTTCGGTGCCGGTCGTGTCGATACATGGCAGGCGGACGAGGGCGTCTACTGGGGATCGGAGACCACCTTCGTTCCCAAGGGTAACGAGAACCGTTACAACAACAGCAAGGACTTTGTTGGTCGCGCTGACAAGCTCGAGGAGCCATTGGGTGCTACCCGTACGTTGAATCTATTGAATCTAGCCTTGCCTACGATTCTCACGTTTACTGATTCGCTGTCGACTTTAGATCTGGGTCTCATCTACGTGAATCCTGAGGGTCCAGACGGTTGCGCTGACCCCAAGGCGGCTGCTCATGACATTCGCACTGCGTTTGGACGTATGGGAATGAACGACGAGGAGACAGCCTCCCTGATCATCGGCGGTCACACCTTCGGAAAGACCCACGGTGCCGTCCCTGACAGTAAGCACACCCTCATGCTTCTCAGATCAAGGTTGAGCTGTCGCTGATATAATTACCCTAGCTCACATCGGCAAAGAGCCTGAGCTGTCGGAGGTGGGCGCGATGGGTCTGGGCTGGCACAACGATGTTGGTGACGGCAACGGCGAGCATCAGATGACCAGTGGTCTGGAAGTGACCTGGACCAAGACCCCCACGAAGTAGGCCTCTCACTCATCACCATCGTTGTTATCTCGCATCTGACACCACAACTATCAGGTGGGGCAACGGTTTCCTAGACGCGCTTTTCGCCCACGAGTGGACCCTGGTCACCAGCCCTGCTGGCAAGAAGCAATGGGAGGCCGTGAACGCCGAAGCCGACTACCCAGACGCATTCGACAAGACCAAGTTCCACCGCCCCAGGATGTTGACCACCGACATCGCTCTCCTGCACGATGAGTCTTACAAGAAGATTTGCGAGAACTGGCACAAGAACCCAGACCAGCTCCGCGAGACCTTCGTCAAGGCCTGGTACAAGCTCCTCCACCGTGACATGGGTCCGCTTTCCCGCTACCTTGGCCCCGAGATCGCAAAGGAGGAGTTCATCTGGCAAGATCCCCTCCCGGCCCAGCAGGGTGAGGTCATCGACAAGGCCGACATCGCCATCCTGAAGAAGGAGTTGCTCGGCAGCGACATCGCCCCCTCTGTCCTCGTCTCGACGGCCTGGGGCGCTGCCTCCACCTTCCGGTTCTCCGACAAGCGTGGTGGTGCCAACGGTGCGCGTATCGCTCTCGAGCCGCAAGTCAAGTGGGCTAGCAACAACCCGCCCCAGCTCGAGAAGACGCTCAAGACGCTCAAGAGCATCCAGGAGAAGTTCAACTCCGGCTCGTCCAAGAAGGTCTCCCTCGCAGACCTCATCGTCCTCGGCGGTGTAGCCGCCGTCGAGAAGGGCGCACACGATGCTGGATTCTCCAGTGTCGAAGTTCCGTTCACACCCGGCCGTACTGACGCTACTCAGGAGCAGACCGACATCGAGCAGTTCAGCTACCTCGAGCCCAAGGCTGACGGCTTCGTCAACTACGGACAGGGCACCGAGCGTTCTAAGACCGAGAAATTCCTCGTCGACAAGGCTTCTCAGCTCAGCCTTACTCCTCCCCAACTCGTCGTCCTCGTCGGTGGCCTCCGTGCCCTCAACGCCAACTTTGACGGCTCCGACCTCGGTGTCTTCACTGAGAAGAAGGGCCAGCTCACCAACGACTTCTTCACTAACCTCCTTTCCGCCGACTACAAGTGGTCGAAGAAGGATGGGAGCGAGGAGATCTGGGAGGGCGTGGACCGCAAGTCGAAGCAGACCAAGTTCACCGCGACGCGTGCTGACCTCGTCATTGGATCGCACGCTGAGCTGCGAGCTGTCGCTGAGGTGTACGGAAGCGATGATGCGAAGGAGAAGTTCGTGAAGGACTTCGTCGCTGCTTGGGATAAGGTTATGAGCCTTGATCGTTTTGACGTTTAGACGGAAAGGGATGGATGTTGGAATCTTTGTAAACTCGTTGTATCATTCATTCTCTGAGCTGTTTTGTGTATCCCTACGTCTGGTGCTATATTTCCTGTAGTACCGCTGTACCATTCTGCAGTCTTGAATCTCATCTCACTGCTCCCATTATCGTTCTCGTTCAGTTTTAACTCTTCTGGCGAGCGAAATGAACTTCATCATTATGAGATGACAGTCGCGCAAAGACGACGTTTACAGTGTCAGTAATGAACTTTTGCTCTTCTACTTCTCCGGATCCCAATCGTCCTCCCTCAATATCACTTTCGTGAGACTATTCTGCTCCGCGGCGTATGCTGCCAGGCTAGCAAGCATATGGCCGTCAAACCTACGGGACTTGACAAGCTCGATGGTGAGGAGTGCGGTGCGTCCCGTGCGGTAGTGAATCAATGCCTTGAGTGCGCTCGGAACGTTGTCTACCGCCTCCTCGATGATGAAGTAAAGTCCTCGTAGGTAGAGATGGCGGAGGTGCGGCAGAAGTATGCCAGACGCACGGGACTCGGCTGCGACTCCAATGGTATTGAGGAAATCCTCACAGTCGTGTTTCGTGAGGTGTAGAGAGCGCACTTCAGACTGGCGCTCGAGGAATCTATCCCAGGGTAATGGGCGTAGGTCTCCCACCGGGTCCTCGATCCGCAAGTCAAGTTCTTGAGCACCTGTGACTTGGAGGTCGTCCAACCATTGCGAGTCATTGGTCCATCCTGAGAATTGTAGCCGTCCGGCCTTGGGGGAATCCACAGGATGATTGGAAGTTGGGTCAAGTTCGAGAGTGAGGGCGAAGTCACCGGTGCTGCTGGTGTGAATCGTGATTCTATGGAAAGGGCGGGTCGAGTTGGACGTGGAGATGCCACATAGGTGGAAGAGAGGTGCGTATATGTTCTCCGGCTGCCCTGAAGGGAAGTCGCACGTGAACTCCAGCTCGGTGGATTGAGGATGGATGATGCCTGCGTAGAGTTTGGTGAAAGCGATGACGTCGTCCATGATGTCCAACTTCCTCACCGACATGAGATTCGCCCTGGGAGGTTCTGGGAGGTCTCGATTATTTGCATCGATAAGGGATGAATAACTGGAAGGGTTCAGCATGTGGTGTGTTGGATCGATGAGTGAGGGTCTTACATGCGTAGATGCTCTAGCTTCGGCACGAAGGCGAGACTGTTGAGCAGATCGTGAACGGATACGTGTTCCGCATACTCTAGCCTGATGTCCACTAGATTGGGGCAGAGCTCGAGTTGCAGCGATGATACATGGCAGAGGCGAAGGCTCAACAAGCGCAGCGCAGGCCGAGGGAAGGCTAGAATGTGAGCTGGAAGCTCTGCAATGAAGGGTAGAGGGTGGGTGATGTCGTTAGCTGGTGAGCAAACGATAATTGATTGTAAGAGAGGAGTGCTGGCGCGGGGAAACTGCTTCAAGATTTGCGTTTGTAAGTTTCCGTCGCCAAAGAGATGTAGATCCTGGAGTCGTGACGGATCCAGAAGGGTCACCAGGAGCAGCGGATCTGTGGCGGCTGAGCAGATGTATCTTGTTGATAATGCTCTTTCAGATGTTGGTTCGAGTTGGCAGAGGTAGTCCAACTTTAGACTGAAAGGCGCAGCCTTGGACCTGCTGAACATCTGGGGAAACTGTGTGCATTGAGCTAGGCGGAAGAAGGGGATGGAGGTCCAGTATTCTGCATGGTCGAGGGCTACCTTTCTCCACGTTGTGCAGACCATAGTCAGTGTGACGTGCTCTGACCAGGATGGTACGCAGCCTGTTTCGTCGTAGGGTAAGTATTGACTTGTCGCAAAGTAGTCGCCTCTAATGGCTAGAACTTGTATCTTTGCGAGAATTTCTGGCGGTAGAAGTGATATCGGGGTGTATTCTGCGTGCTTTGGCGACATTCGTCTGATTATACACACTCATTGAAAGTGCAACTATACGTTGGTAGATGTAGATGGTGGAGGTCGGGTGGAGGTGGCTGATTTCTGAGCGCTTCGGACCGTCGGCTTTCTTGGGCGTCTATGTACCAAGGGAGACATCCAACTTGATCTTGTCCTTATCGTTTGCGTATCTTACCCCGCTCTATCAGGCTCATCCACACTCACTTACCTCACGTCACAACATGCCATCCTTTGGTGGTCCAATCCCCACCCTAAAGCTGAGAGCTTCGCACGATGCCCAAACTCGAAGCGCGTGCCGCTCTAGACAACTACATCGCCGACGCTAACGCCCACCTCCAGGCGCCGACAAGATATCCGCAATGGATACAACGAAATCTCCGTGCTACCTCCAGAACTGCTAGGCATCGTTTTGGAAGAGACACTCAAGCCTCCGCAAGGGAAACACGAAGAGTTCTCGTATCACAACTGGAGTGAGCGTGTTTCCCTGTCGTCCGTCTGTCAACAGTGGCGGCAAGTTGCGCTCCAAACACCAGCCTTTTGGGCACACCTCCCACCTTCGGCGTCCCGGCATTTCGAAGAGATGTTGTCGCGGTCAAAACAGGTTCCATTCAGTGTTCGCATACGAGGGGAGATTACAGAAGAAACCGACGGCCTTGGGGACGCGCTCAAATCCATCTGTGTGGGCACACGGCTACAAGAATTCCACGCATATGGATCTGAGGAAGAGCTGGAGTGCTGCCTGTCATTCTTTCCTCAAGGACCAACACCCATACTAACATCACTCCGCATGCAAAGCGATGCGTTCTATGCCACAGTTTCCCGGCATGTCTTCATGCTACCGAGGCCAAACCTTCAGCGACTGCGTATAGACCACTGTCGAGTCCCTTGGGATGCCGTCGGCTCGGTCGGGGACTAATTTCTATTCCCACACCTCGTATACCTCTGCTTCACGGAAGCAACACCAAGGCCGCCAGCTCAGCTTCTATTGAGCATCCTCGCCTCCTCCAAGCTGGAAACGTTTCAACTGGACAGTTGTATACCCGATGACCTGCCCAAATTCGACCCTGCCACTGAAACCCCAATCCAACTCGGATCCCTTCATCATTGCACTATCTCCGACGACGCACTTCGTTACACTCGACTCGCCGTCAAAGTCAATCTTCGAAAGGATTCGACATCCATCTATGCGGATGACTTGGTCAAGAATGTCACCGTTGACGAAGAAGACCGCCCTGAAGGCATTCATCGACGTATGTGGCTGCTCGGATACCCCAATCACACCCAGCACCTTCCCATTCACAACCTTGGGTTTCCGTTGGCAACCCGGGTGATCATCGGGAGAAGGAAGAGTAGTGATGACCGTCGGGGGTCAGGACCTGACAGTCGGATTTCGTACCTGCGTTTCTCCCACTGTGCTACGGTCACTCAACGCAGGGGACGAGTTGGAGGAAGTTTCCTCCAGCACGCGCTGGGGAGATACTGGGACCAGCATCGATTGGGGGCACTTCTTCCACCGAGATCCGTCCATCACCACACTAATCCTTTTTGCGCAGCGTCCTGATGTAGAGGATGGACTACCTACGGATCTCAGGATGCTCGGAGCCCTTAACATTCCCAGGACGAAGTCGACCGAGCAGGTGGAGGAACAACCGAGCACGGGCACCGCGACTTCACCTCCGCGGGAAGATGGCCGCTTGTCCTCTGAGGAGCGGGCCCAACTACTTCCCAACCTAGAAGACATCTGTCTGCATGGGCTCACTTTCGACGGCCGCACTCATGATCCAAATGAGCGTTACTCTTCTTTGTCGCTCTTCGGACAAATCATCACCCCACGCACTACAAGACGCGCCAAAGGAGCCATATTGCCCTCAATCACGCTCGTCAACGCAAAGATGCTCACCGCCGAGATGGTGAAGCAATTGGAAGAGGTGGTAGGAACGGACATGGTCTATTTGGAGAACACAACTCGTCAGCTCTCCAAGTCGTTACCCCGACAACGACTTCAATATGGTATTCTAAGGGCACGATACTGAGGAGCCGTCGTCCCTGCGTACATCACACTCGTGTAATGCCAAAAGAATCGATTGTGTTGTACTACTTGAGAAGCGTGCGTTGTCTATGGAGTGTTTGACAGTGGGAAACATGATTTATGCAATCGGGATGACGATGGTAATTATGTGGATGAGCAGAATCGGAGAGCATATGTGAGCAGTCATGGAGTACAAGGTATCGCAGAGATGGGTGAACAAAGACACAGACATAGATGGGGAGAGGGGCAGACATGACGATGAAGAATGGGGGAGAGATGAATAGGAGATGTATTCCGGTTTGGAGAAGTATGTGTAGAGATGGAGAGAGGCGTAGACATGATATGATGGAACCCAAAGATGCAGCGACAACAAGGACAACACCGGTTAATCACAGAGACGTTGTACAAAGAACAAACACTGTCCATGCCTGACCTTCAGGTAGCAAGCGACCGCTGCACAGGAGAAAACAGTCGCCGTGAAAGCCCACCGCCGAAAGAACCCAGCCCAAGCTCATCATCATCCGAGTCTTCCTCGTCTGATCCGTACGAGTCCGGAAACGACATTCTGTCATTCTTGGTGAACAGACGTCTAGGTGGCAGCTCGGCGTCGGGCGAATAGTCTGGATGGCAAACGGGGAGGCCCAGGCGCTGAGAGGGGGACGTCGATGACGAGCTCCTTCCAACACAGCTGCTTCCTTCCTGGAAGTAAGGGTTATTGAATAAGACACGTTTGCCACGACTGGAAGCGAGGTACGTTTGTTAGCGTGGTGGTAACAAGGAGAAAGGAGGAGCACGTACTACACAAACGTCAAATTTGGCTGCTCCTCCAACGTCGGCCCGGCACCAGCACCATTCGTGGCGTCATGTTGACCCGGACAAGCGTCAAGGAAGGGGTTCTCGTCCGAGTCCCACATATCCTTCGCAGGGGCGCTGGGTCCTGATTTTGCGTTGGTGGTAGGCAATTCAAGTGAAGGAGGGGAGAGCAGGATGCTCGAGGGCTTGACAACCCGACGATGTGATGGCGGTGGCGACGCCAAGCTCGATGCGCCGCTCATCAAGAGCTGCGATTTCCTCACAAGGTGAGGAGCCAGCGAGGGGGAACTCGAACAGGCGTCGACATCACTATCAATATCTCCGTCGTCGGCGAGCTGGTTCTCGGTGGTGCTGTCCCCCCCGAAAGCGTCCTCGTCGTCAGGACCAATCTCCGAGCTGCTTTTGAGCGCCACGTTGTCATCCTCATCGCTGGAGCCGGAATACTCGGGCGAGCTGTATCCTGTATCCCTCGTCTGGCGTTTCCGAGTTCGCGGGGGAGTAGGGAGAGATGCTATCGACGCCGACCGCTTGAGCGGCCTAGCGACAGGAGTAGGAAGTTGGATTTTGGGCGCTGCAATGGGCCCAGCTTGCTGGGGCCGGATGTTCTTCGTCCTAGGCATGTTTGTGTTTGTGGATAGGGATGGAGAGTAGATATCGGAGTATGGGAAGGTTTCTAGGGAATCGCAGGGGTAAACAAGAAAAGGCTGTTCAACAACCAGTGGCAGAAGGGAAGAGGAGGGAAGAATTGAGCCTTACCTAATCGGCAATCGATCTTGTTTCCGCCGACAGAACTCCCATCACGATCTCGATCCCAACGAGGCGCCGAATGAACGAGTACGCATCCTGATTATCTCTGCTAGATCCCTTTGGCACTGCGATATCTGCTCTATGGGCTTTTTTTGCACTGGGGATGCCTGGAAATCCCGTGGTCCGCCGATCAAGGAGGCCTTGACGGCAATACCGACGAAGAATCTTCACCTGGCAAAAGCGGATCGCTGGGTGCTCCCATTATCTCATTATCGTGCCCTGATATGCGGAGAACCGGGAAAGCTGCTTTGAGGACGTGCAAAACGTCTTTGACCTCGACTTTTCTTCCCTGGGGCGTTGCCAGCGATGCAGCCACTGGATCGGTGATGGCAGCGGCCGCGGCAACATGCACACGTTCAAGCGCACCTTCCGCAACATCCTGGATTCTGAACACCCTCATACGTAGATTCTTGCATCCGATAATGTCGCACTTGATAGGTAAACCCTACACACCAATTCTTTGTGCAGCCTGACGCGTTATGACCCCGTGTTGCAGATTATTGTGCGGCGCAGCTCGGCAAGCGAGCATACATGGAGCCTGGGCTTCAATATCGATCTGCAACCGTTGAAAGTTGACAGGTCAAACTAGTAGCAGCTCGAGAATGGTATGCAACGTTTTTCAGAGTGACTCGGCTCGCCTTGCACCGGGAATAGCTTTCCCCACAATGGGCGCTTAACTGTCGCGTCACCAAACGCGTCGTGCTGCTTGATCACATGATCGCGTAAACGAGGTTCTTGGCCGGTGTAGCACTCTGGTCCGAGTGCAAGAGTACAGTCAGTCGTGGGGAAGGATTCCGAAGGAAGGTCAATCTACCTCGACCAGTCTTCTATCGCGTTAATCTGTAACTTAGTAACAGACCAAACCAGGATACACATTCCTCATCTAAGAAAGGAAAGTACAAAGACAAGAAATCAAATTACATACGACGATGGCCATGATTCGTGTGTGCAGCAAGCCAAAGCAACACAAAACCAAAGACCGCAAGCCTGAGAATAGATAAAGAGGAAACACAAATGAAACCAGCCGTTATACAACGAATACGACCACGAGTGGAAGCCCCATGTCTACCTCCTCAACGTCAACCTAATACTGCTAAACAGCCCCAACCCCTCGCCCCGCACTTTCACCGTCTTCTCCCGCGACGTCGCGTCATACGAGCTCTCCATCGTCATAAGCTCCAAGCACTGGTCTTTCTGGCGGTGTTTCTCGAGAACCAGGGGGGTGCCTGAGGTACATCGATGATTATCGGTGGATTTGGTGAAGCTGATGAAGCGTATGCCTGTTGGTCGGCCGTTGGTGCCACACTGGATGAGGACGTGTGGGCGTTTTCGGTTGTTGCTGAATAGGGCGCCGTGGGTGAGACCTGCTTCGTGGATGCTGCAGAGGCCTAGCATCATTAGCCGGCTGGAGGGAAGGAAATGCCGATGGTGAGAAAGCTGGTTATGTGGGAAAGGGATGGATGGAGGCGTACTGTGCTTCTTCAGCTTCGTCCTTCCCTAACTCTGTGTAAGGCGTTGTTCGGATGTACTCCAGGATTAGAACAGCTAGGCCATTCGCTTCATAGAACCCGTAACACCTCGGAACCGCCTTACCCTGCAATTGCGCAAGTCGACCAGTATACAGCGCGTATTCCTTCCTGAGATTCGCGACGTCGCTTCCCCCTCGGACGATCTTAACGGCGACGCGTATGGACAGCGTCTTCGAACTCGCATTCGACCTATCCCGCATCTCGCCGATCCAGACATTACTTTTATCAAGTGGCGTCTCCAAGCGAATCCCGCGTTCCGTCAGCTTGGAAACCAGGAATGTGGAGGTGGAGTGAGGCGCTGCGGTAAGAGATACGGTTCCGTGTTTTGTGCCTGCGTGGTGCAGTGTGACTGACGAGGTGGAGAAGTTCGAGCCTGCGGAGGTGGATGAGGGGTAGCCCATGAGGAAGTTGGAGATGAGGTAGTCGACGAGGTAGATGAGGAGGAAAGAGGCGGAGGCTCTGAGGACCTCTGTCCAGTCGACGCTCATTGTTTATAAATGTGTGCGATATGCAGACTTCGATGCGTGGGGAATGGAGGTCCATTGTCTTTACCCACGGTTAGCTGTTATATACTCCACCTGGTACATCGCTGAGTTTCATGAAAGTCAGCGCATTGAGCGCTGTGGAGAGAATGAAGGCTCGAGACGAGTGTCACTTGGGACAATAAGGGCCATCGAGGTGTACATGACTGTTGGTGGTATGATGGTGGTAGGATGTTGAGATGCATCTGGGGCAGTCGAACAATTGTAGCCCGAGATGACCGGGGGGCCAGCAGTGATCGCCCGGATCAAAGGGCGCCAATTACTCTTTGCAAAATGACCTCCATCGACTGACCACCGCTAGCATATGATTCTTGAGAACTTGTTAGAGTTACCGAAACGGCTTTGGTACTTATACTACTGGTATGCCGTAGCGCTTACCACTTGCGTGTTTCTCTCTCCTCACCATTTCGAGCGCCCTACAGAACGAGGTGGAAGCCTGTAACGCCAACCTCCACGACGACGTCAACGTCTTGAAATAACTTTGACTCAACGCCAGGCCCATCCTCGTGGTCTAACTATGTCTTCCTCTTCCACCGAGTCAGATCTCGCGTATGAGCAGTTCACCGTGGACTGTCCTGGTCAGTCGTCGGCTCTCAAGATGTCGGTCGCCCGTTACTTTGACCCTGCTGAGACCAACACGGACGGGGTGACGTTACTGTTTGCCCACTGCATTGGTTCTCGTAAGTGGCACCGCACCGACCGACTCCATGAGGCTGAACGTATGGACAGACAAGGAATCATGGCGCTCTGTCATTGAGGAGATATTCCGCAACCAGCGAGAG
Organism: Pterulicium gracile; assembly: GCA_004369125.1. Classification (NCBI taxonomy): domain Eukaryota; kingdom Fungi; phylum Basidiomycota; class Agaricomycetes; order Agaricales; family Pterulaceae; genus Pterulicium; species Pterulicium gracile. The sequence continues at coordinate 375,173 of ML178832.1, forward strand.
AAGGACTCGAAGCTACGGATTCGCGAGGCGTACGCTTTCGATCGACAGAATCACTCAGAGTCTGCTATCTTGAACAAGGAGTATTTGGCCGGACTTAAGGGCTGTACACGTACGTTGCGCGTTACACCATCCGTCGAGTCTCTTGCTGAACTCGTATCTTTGTCAGCTATTGGTCTCTGGGGCGAGGCGGTGCGTGCGTTCGTGCAGACTCGTCTCAAAGCGCGTCGTATTGTCGCGATTGGGCATTCTGGTGGGACGGCGTGTATGTGCGTGTACCTCCCCACCCCAACTCTTTCGCATCAAGCAACTAATATGTACGCTCAGCGCATCGTCAACACTAGGCCTCCCCGCCAACGCTATACCTTACCTCTCCTCGATCTTCATCGAGCCCATGCTGCTCACGAACAGCCAATGGCTCCTAACCTCCGACCGACGCAAGGAACTGAGTGAGTTCGTGGGAGGGTTCATCAGGCGGCGGAAAGATACGTGGGAAAGCCGACAGAAGGCGTTCGAGTGGATGAGGGGGAAAGATCCGTGGAAGGATTGGGATGAGAGGGTCGTTAGAGCTTTCGTGGTCAGTCTCCTTACTCCCTCCGTGTTCTCCTCGATTTGCATTGCGTTCTTACCCTATTGTGCGTTAGGATTACGCTCTCTACCAGCCCGATCCGTCGTCCGAGGTCGTCATGCTGAAAACGCCGAAAGACCAGGAGGCGTGGTGTTATCCTGATATAGAAGGGTATATTGCGGGTATGAAGGAGTATTTGAGGCTCTCCAAGACCATGCCTTTTCACCTCATCTATGGAGCGGACGGGGATCTCATGTTAGTCCAATGCCTTTCTGCGCCATGGGTGGGTCCTCTTCCTGACGCGAACTCTGTGCACAGCGACGACGCAGTCAAAGAAGAGATGGTCGACGCCTCCCTTGGCGCTCACCCAGCTTCTTTCGACCTTATTCCGAACGCTGGCCATCTTGTACGTTCCTTCCCTCCTTAAGGGCTCCGGTTGGACAGGCAGAGTGACTGACTGACGCCTTTATGTATGGCTAGATCCCCCAGGAGCAACCTATCTTGCTCGCGCACTCTATCTGCAGAGCGATAGATCGAACTTGCGCGCCTCATTCAACAACGCGCGCTCGTCTCTAGGTTGACTGCTTTTGGGATTACCCAACCCATGTTCTCGGATACCCATGGCAGTAGCTGAGGGAGGCGCTGGAGCTCACTTTGGACTTGCACCTGGAGATGGGCAGGTCGCCGTTAGACCTCGACTCTGGTCTGGATGGGCTACTCAGTCTTTAGGATTGGAGCACAGTTCCTTCGTCGAATACTGGGTCTTCTACGCTGCTAACGACTGGATTTTTGTATTACTGCATTACATCTACGTTGACAGCGACATAATACGATGGCTAGGTGGCTAGCAACGCTTGGTCTTTTTGCTGCCGAACAGCCTGCTCGAACAAAGATCAGAGAAAGTGTGTGTACACAGAATACCCTAGGCCTGTAGAGAGCGTACAAGAGTGGTTCTTCGAGTCTTGTAAACTTCCTGTTTGCTTGACCTGCCAGTCTGAGTACTTGAGTCGAAGCTGCGACGGTCGCTGTGAAATTACCCCACAGTGGCCGCCGCGGCAAAGCGCCTGGCAGTCAGTGGAAGTCGGATTGCCTTGATTCCGACCCAAGCCTGGAAACCAGGATCATTCTCTTTTCTATTCCTGCTCCTCAACCATCATCGCATCCAACACGGAAGTCTGGTACTTTCTCATTTCTAACCACCACTTTGCGCCAGCAACCAACCTGCGTTCCCTCGTTCCCCCGCTTTACTTCAATCTATCGCTGCACGACCTTGGTTCCCTCCAATCCTCGGCCCTATTTAGACGCTTTTTACCCGAAAGCGGCCTCGCATTGCCGTTCGCTCGTCTCCATAATCCCTTTTGCGAAGCTGGATGTTTGACCCGCTGAGCATACCGGGCCCTTCGACATGGAGGCGGAAGGAGAAGAGTAAACCTCGATTGGCGGCTAGACAGGACTCTGATTATGGACCTGGAGGTCCCGACGGGATTATCTTGCCTTTGGACGCGGTGTCCACTGGGAGTTTTGAGATGTGAGTGATGCTTCTTTTATTGGTTGGGTTTTCGTGTTTTGTGTTTGAGGGGTGGAATGGTGTTTTGGCTGTGGAGTTGTTCTGTTGTGGTGACTCGGCTTCTGTGTGCTTCGCGACGCGTTGTTTATTACTTCATCTCGTACCCTCGAATCACGCTAAAGAGGCATTGCGTCTCTTAGGGCGTACACCTTGCCAGTCACTTTTGGAGCGTCCAGCCAAACTCTGTCCTTGCAAATAGACACAGGCTCCTCAGATCTGGTACATAGCTCCCACGACGTTCCTCTCTCTTCCTGGTCTAATCTCCCTTTGGGTTAGTGGGTAACCTCTTCTCAATGCGGGACGGAAAATTGCAGGGCGTCGCCACGGTTCGATCCTGCAGAGTCTAGAGATACGGGTAGTCCGCCGTTTGGAATCACGTACCTCAAGGGTAAGGTCTCTGGACCTGTGGTGTGGGATAGAGTTACCTTAGGGGGGTATAGTGTTGATAACCAGGCTTTCTGTGAGTCGGTCTCAGCTCAAGATTGTTCAATTGTTGACCGACCCTCTTGTAGCACCTGCGGACGCTGTGGAGAACGAACCCCTTGGTCCTCAGTTCGCTGGTATTCTAGGACTGTCCTTACCCCTTAACTCGATCATCGCTGCGAATCTCCCGCCCAAAATCAACAACGAACCCGACGGAGCGGTCCTGGCGTCCAATCTCTTCTCAATCACACCTACATCCAACGCACCTCTACAGCGATTCTTCTCCATTTCCCTCTCTCGACCGGATTCGTCGCTACCGAAAGCTTTACTTGGGATAGGAAGACACCCGCCAGAGTACCTCACCGACCCGAGGGTTATGAGGTACCTTCCGCTCATATCAGAGCGCCGCGGAACGCATTTCTGGAAAGTGAACGTCCAGAGCATCAATGTTTTCGTGGATGGAGAGGACAGAGCTGTTGAGATCGGCAATAGCGTCAATGGGGGTGTCTTCCCTTCGGCTGTTCTAGACTCTGGAGTCCCCGTTATTCTCACCACAGCAGCCATCGCAAACGGGATTTATGGCGCCATTGGCATCGGGCCGGCCAATGATGGTCAATGTGAGCCTTTCAGTCGTTTTGAACAGCGAAGTCATCGGACTTATTATTGGGTTTCCAGATTACATGCCTTGCACCATGCCGCTCAATGTCTCATTTACATTCGATAACAATATCACGATACCCCTACACCCCCTTGACCTTACGGGTACTCCTCCAAGGGCACAAGATACCTCCGTCTGCATCGGTCTAATCCAATCCGCCGACAGCGTTCTCGCCGTCTCCAACAATCCCATCGGGGACATCGTTCTCGGTGTTCCATTTATGCGCAGCGTCTACATGGTCATGTCTTACTACGTCCCAGACCTCCAAACAGGTATCATCAACCCAGCAGCGTACACGCGCGCTGTAGACCCCCGCGTTGGACTGCTCAACCTCACAGACCCTCATCAAGCAATGGACGACTTCAACACCGTCCGGGTCTTACAACGACCGCTCGAGGAGAACCGTAATAACCCGTCTGCGCCAACCCGAAATAACTCGGCCGCTGGGGGAGGCAAGAACATTGCGGTCCCTATCGTCATCGGTGTAGTCAGCTTCTTCGCCTTGTGTTTCGCCCTGTTCTTCCTCCGATGGTGGATGATGCGAAGGCGGTTCAAGAAGGAGCAGCAGACACAGCTCAGCAGCGGTGGGGAAGGGGGACAGGCAGGCGGGTTCCTCGCTCGCATGCTTGCCAATCCCAATGATGCAGGTCGCTACGGGCTCGCGAAGCAGGGAACGGAAAGTAATATCGCCCTTGGCCAGATGGGGGGTACGACGTTGCGGAATCCAGGAGGAGCCAGGAACAGTGCGTTGTCGGAAGACGAGCTGCGCAAGATCAAATTCGACGCGTATATGCGGAACTCGTACCGCACGGATTCGTCGGGGTCTATCTATGATGCGACAATGGTGGAGACTTTCAACCAGCAAGACGATAGTGGTGCTGGAGAGTTTGGCGTGCGGAGGAGACCGATGAAAGATCGTGTTGCGAGCGATTATCGCGTCGACTCGCCTGAAGGGGATCCGTGGGACCCTCGAACGGCGTTGAATTGGGGGAAGGGATCACAGTCGGGTTTTCCGTCGAGTCGCTCGCCTGATCCGACGGCGCCAGCCCATAATCGTGGGGAAACTGTTTCTGTTCCTCTCCTCTCTGCGTCGCCATCACCGCCTACGTCCCCACGGATGCAGCTCCCGCCAGGCGTTGTACTGCCAGAGATTCCGGATACACAATCATCCGCGCTCCGACATGCGAAGGATGACACTGGGGTTAATGAAGAGGGGACTACGGAGTCGCGCACGACATGTGGTCTCGCTGGTGTTGGGACGACTGGGCGTCGGGATCGCCCCGAGCACCCAAAGTTTGACCACGGTAGGTACGATGTACGATCGCATGGACCTCGATGACACTGGACTTTCTCATGCTGTGTTTATACTTCTACTCTCTACGACTGTCTTCCTTCCCTCTTTATCTCTACTAGTACCTTTACCGCGGATATTTCCCTCCTTTCGGACGGACTTGGTTTACGACTCTATCGATCTAGCATCTTACCCTCCCTTTTTTGTTTCTACCCATCTCGCATACTATGTATATTACTGCTTTGGTTTATTTTGTGCTCGTAATGGGACCTTTGGGACGGGCACCAGTATTTTCGTGTACGGGGCTAGTGTTAGTGCACCGATGAGTGTACGCAGAGTTTACGCGTGTACCGTTCACAGTGGGTGTGATTAAAACCTGGGATTATACGCGAGTACTAGTCTGCGTAGAGCTAACTGGTATGATGAGACCACGAGGGATTCTATGGGTGATGATTGGCCGAGTGCGGTGGCATGAATGCCAGACCCGTGTGCGGGCTCATACCTTAATTTGAGCTCAACGACTGTTCCAGTCAGCAAAGCTCGAAGATGAGACGTGTACAGCAAAAGAACCCGCCAAAAAGAAGAGGGCTATATCTACCTCCGGCTCGAGGTACGTTGACCGGTACCGGTCGACTGGTATATTGGCAGTCGGACTGTGCAGGTGATCCACATGTAGCTCATATTTAACGCGCGTGAGCAGCTTTATAGGCCGACAGAGTCTGTAAGTATATGCTCTGCTCAATCAGAAAGCTAATTCATACAGAGCGAGCATCTAGCAGAACCAAAGCAGAACGTTGGCAGGGGCATCTTCAGACTCAGGGCGCTGTACATGTATCACTGGCGCAGCCGCGCAATGGTCAATCACTATGTGCTTCAGAGTCACCAAGGAGCTGCAATGGCGCGTTATCTCCGCCGAACATGTAGAATGAGCATGACATGAGTGCAGCATGAGCGCAAATTGAGTGTACCATCACGAGTAGTGTACCGACATAAGACGAGTGTGATGATCGAGTGTACGCTAGTGTGGCGCTAGTGTACCCCGAATGTACGCGAATGTGACAAGTTACAATCAGTGTTTCTTCCGTGTCAAAATGAATGAGAGATGGTACTTCATCTTGAATCTTGTTCTGGGAGTCACCTCAGATGCTCTCGGGGGAAACGCTCGAGCTAGGTTTCGGGGGAGGAGGGCATTTTCGCGCTCATGTTGAGTGACAGTGTGGCTGATGAGGTCACTAGATTACTGACTTGTTGGAAGAATCTTAGAGTTGTAGCGATTGCGATCGGCGTGCGGTGGAAGATTCTGAAGGAGCGGAAGTGTTAGTAATACCCATAGTCTTGGGGAGAAGCCCTTCTCATGCCACTACCAGGAACGTGGTAGCCCCATCCAGTTCCGTACTCGTGGACGCGTTCGTTGCCTTCTTCGTCGAAGATCAACAGCGGGTCTCTTGGCGAGAAGACCGCGCGTACATTGCGACGAGAGAAAGTCGAGCGTGAGCGGCTTGACTGAGCGTACGGGTGAAAGATGTGCGTTGGGAAAGCTGACAGTAATGAGAGCCTGAGGTTGACGAGAGCTGCTTGTCGCTTCGATAGTCGTGGACGCCGTCGAAAGTTGACGCGCACCCCGCTTTATACGCGCTCGTCACGTAACTTTTGACCGCTTTCTGCTTTGGCGATCTTGGAAGGAGGTGAAGAGGATGAAAGCTCATGATATCGATACAAGATGTGAGGTACAGACAGAAGTGATTAGTTCTGAGCAGCTACCAAAGCGTGAAGGCCGTAGATCTCCTTTCTAACAACATAGTACACATTGGAGATATTCCCCTCCAACGCCAACTGGCCCTTCCCCGTCTTCCTGACGGCGACAGAATCAGCCAAAGAAATCGTGCCATCTGAGCCTTTGCTTCCCGTGCCACACATCAACACACCCTCACCGATAAGCTCGGCCTGAATGCCGACCGTGGCAAGGCGGGCTTTGAGAGCAGTTAGCTTCAGTTCACCGATGAGGGCCGATTGTGGTAGCTTGACGGGTGGTAGGGAGCCGAGAGTTTTTGGGATGAACTGTTGGGCGGGTGATGCGATGGTGAGATTTGAGATCAAAGGCTCGAGGGAGGGAACGGTAGTATTTGCGTGTACGACGACGCGGCCGGAAACGTAGGCAATCTCGTTGTCCTCGAACTAGCGGTGACATGAAGATTAGAATGAGGAGGGCGGGATCATAGTGGATAACTCACGCTGGACATGCGAAGTGACTTGAGCAGCTCGTCGTTGATGGATATCGAGAAATTGTTGATCTGCTGCCCAATCTGGACTGTTTCTCCAAACGTTGGGGCGAAAATGTCCTGTGTCATGGATTTGATGTTGGCGCAGCTCTCCATGAGCACATCAGCAGCGGACGCAGAAGCCTGGACGATGATCTACGCAATGATTGTGTGAGACCAGGGCCACACGACAGTAAACAGGATGCGCACCATCTTTCGGGGGTTGACTTGAGGAACAATGGTCTTAACGGCTCTACCGTCGTTCAACCCTTCTAGATCTAGGTAAAGAAGTTTGCATGCCAACTGCACCTCAACATCTGTAGAGATGAACTTGGAGGGTGGCTCTTGTTGTGCCTAAAGTAGAGCACGTCAGCATAACGTTGATTACACTTGTCAAGACTGCTGTGAACCTTGGCCTCCTCTTCGAGTTGCTTGCGCTTCCTAAAGTCCTTGACATCCTCAGTCTCCGCCTCCGCCTCAAGGACCTTCCCCTTGCGAATCCAAATCCCAACATCAACAAGCTCGCCGTACTCATCCACCCTTCGTTTCCGCTCGGTGGAAGGAAACATACGGAATCGCTGAGTTTGTCCGGAGGTCTTGAAAAATGATGTCGACTTTGATACATTCCCTTTCAGGTAGATATCATAGGACAGAAGCTGCTTCGTCACCCCTTCGTCGTCCATGTCCCAATCGTCTTCATCCATGTCGTCCTCGTCTCTGCGTCTCTTTGACTTGTGAAGCGACAAATCCGTGTCGCCATCTGGTGACGTGTCCATCAGGTCGGCACCGAGAGCTTCGCGGACTTCGGCTTCGTCGTCAGAGGAATCGGAGTCGCTGTCGTCCGCGTCTGCTTCGAGTATCTGCTGTTCGCGCTGAGCAGCGGCGACCCGAGCGGCTTCTTTCTCCTTGGCAGCCTTTTCTTCCTGCAGATAGGCTTCCAGCTCTGCACCTTGTAATGGTACTTTGGAGCGAAGCTATGAATGATATCAATGAACTTCAGATCTTCCTTCGCAACCAAGAAACATGTCACACCTGTAATTTGAGAGTGCCATCCAAATGAATTGCATTTCCAATCTTGCCCATGTCCCACCGGTCCTCTGGCTGTTGGAGCGCGTTCCAGCGGTCGAAGAGCACGCGACTCAGAGTGCCCTCTTCGCTTCGTCCGGTGAGCAGAATGACATTTTCAGGAACAACCGCAAAGTCCACGAAGACGTTCCGAGACGGCCCATGGGACATGGATGTTGGAACGGCTAATATTAGTTTGGGATCTTTGGAGGAATGTCTATTGAGGAGTGCTTGTGGATCGGAGAAGAATTGGACGTGACTTCGCATGAAACTTAGTACGGAGAGTAGCCATACTTGGTTCAGAAGAGACTTACGGGAAACGAAGAGCCAGAGCTCCAAGAGCCTCGTCGTCGTCGTCTGCTCGTCGCCGCTTTTTGCGAGTGTGCGTCTCTTCACCTATGTCCTCCTTGTTGATAGTACCCCCCAGCCATTCCATCATACTTCGGACGAATGTCAGCATTTCTTCTGCGCTTCGTGAGAGGAGACAAATTGGATATCGAAGTTTTGAGTAGCTCCAGTGCTGGTCTAAGAGAACGAGGAGCTCCAGAATACGCGTGCTTGCATCGCAGGGTATCAAGCAGGAGGAACGGGAGGAAAGAGTGGAAGTTATGGTGTCTGTTCGCTGTGTTCAGTAACAAGACGAAAAAACCGAGAACGATGGGAGCTAACCAAGGAAAGTTGAATCGCGGTCCTTTCGTCGAGCAGTTGTTACGTCCGCTCGCTCAGCGTCAGTGATCAAGACGTCGGGTCGCGCCAATGATTCGAAGATTCCGCCAGAGGATCCACGCATGAGGACAGTCCCATCGAGATGTCGCTCTCGCATGTGACTCATATTGACAGCATAGACGAATGTTCCCGAGGATGGAGACCGTATCTTCCATATCGTTCCTCCTAGAGTGTGGCCGGCGTTGAACGGTGTGATGGTCAAGCCCTGACATTTGCCTGCATTGGGATGAGCAGGAGCACAACAAGGGTAGAATATACTAACCTTGAAGATGAGTAGGTTGAGAGTACCTCAGCGTATTGATGATATCAAACGCATTCTGGACTTCTTCTACAGTTGCGATACACTTCCCGGTCCGCGACGTCGAAGGCTTCGGTTCCTCGTCTTGAGCTCTCTGCTCGGGGTCTACAGGCTCAGAGCTCTCCTCCTGCGGCTTGGGAGGTTCGCCGATATCCTGCTCTTCCCGAATCCCCTCGATGTCCTCCACAGTAGCTATCCTCGCCATGGCCTGAACAGGTAGTGTTGTGTATGCCGGTGCATGTAGCTTCCACCTAGAATACGCGTATGCATAGAGGCCTGAGTGTTGTAAGTCGCCATGCGAGAGAAGGACCAAGTCTACGGAGGGTGCGCATCTAAACAGTTGGTCGGTGAAATACAGCACGTTGAGATATTATGAAGAATCGGCGCACTCTTTCAGGGCATCACAGTAGGCTTCCCATGGGTAAGGTTCGTCCAGTGTTTCCGGACTCCAATTAGGTGAGCCGCAGTCGAGAAGTATTCGAACATCGTCAATTTGTAGCAGGTAGCAGAGAGGGCCAGTTCCAGTTGACCGGGCTGCACCAGAAAGCGGCCTGAAGGTGATCATTAGGTTAGGGTTGCGCGCATCACGCGAAAGCGACCCTCCTTTCTTGCTCCGATCATCCAAGCGCGACGTCAAGACTTCAAATTCGTGCAATCATAATTTCAGACTTACCTCTACCCACCATGACCCCGCCAGTAGCTCCTCTCGCATTGTCGCTTATGCGTCCCGGCATTCTTGCAATACCAGAGAAATAAGGCCAGAAGACGGTTGACCAACTCATCGCACATGGGAGGGAGTATATTCTCTCTCTCCAGTCTTTACGGAACGAATGCGCCAGGATATCATGCTTGCCGCCAGAGGTTCTCTCTCGATGGTGTTGGTCAAGGTGATGCAGCCCGAGTCAGATTTTGCTTCGACATCCTGGCGTAACCATGTCCGGCCTACTCTTGTTTGCTCACTCTGGCGAACAATTGCAATGCAAACGCCAGCGTACTGGTCATGTATCCCATTCGACGCTCGCAACCATATAGCAGAGGTTTTATCCAGGACCAAAATCCACCCGCTTTCGATCAGGCTCAGAGTGCCCGACCATGATTTCAAGACCATACGAATTCGCGCTGCGCTTCGTGAGCATCTTCCCGCTCTATTGGATGGACATCGCCTCGAAGAGCTCCACGTCGACGGAGAACTCTCAGCCTACGGGGGGCAGTACCTGGAGCACTTCCCACATGACAAAGCTCCTCAGCTACGGTCGCTGAGCTTCTCTTCTACAGGAAAAGAACTCTCCCCCTCCATGTCCTATCATCTGCATCACGAGCTCTTCGACATCTCCACCTAAAGTATGTTTACGTCGACTGGAAGTCCCTCGCGGAATCGAAGCTACATATACATAATCTCCTCTCCCTCCACCTAGAACACCTCAACCCTCCTCTTCCCGCAGAAGCCGTATGGCACCTCATCTCGTCATCCCCCGCTCTTGAAACTATCACTATGCGATCCGCGCTTCCCGATGACTTTGAGCCTCCCGTCGTTCAAGAAACCCAATGGGTCTCGCTCGCAAACCTTCAGTCCATCAACGTTTGTGGCACATTGCAGGCGTCGGTGTATCTGCTGCTGTGGATAAGCCTACCCGTAAACCCACGCATCACCCTCGAAATCAGGGATCATCCCGCCACTCTCGAAGACAACGACAAGCTATTCATAACAAGGCTTCCGGAAGTTTGTCGAATTTTCCGTAGGAACAAATCTGTACGGAAGTACAAGGAAGTCTCGCTCAGTGTGGAGGACGACAGCGTCGTAGTCAAGATGGGCGACGCTGGCTTCTCTACCGATAGTACTGCCAGGAACTTTGCCAAGGATGTGTCGAAACAATGGGGAGTGCAGCTGGTGTTGCCGGATCCTGCCTTTGCAGTGATATAAGAAGTGCTGAAAGTTCGAGGGGTGGAGCATCTCAAGCTCGACGTAGACGAAGACCAGTGCAAACCCCCTCTCCACGAGGGATGGCGGAGTTTCTTTCACAGACATCCCAGTATCACCACCCTTCGTCTCGACTCAGCCGTGATGGCTGACCTTTCCTCTGTCCTGGGCCCATCCTCAGACACAGCATCCCCTCGCAAGAAGGCTTCCGGCAGTCAAGGAACGTACGCACTGCCGAAGCTAGCAAACCTTTCGTTTGCTCAGACGCGCATGGGGGATCAAGACGAGCGCAGATTATCGGCCATGCTTGTAGCCAGATCCAATCAGTTGCATACGCTCAAAGTAGTGACGAGGTGGAACTGTTCAGGGACCCAGACCGGCGCCCTCGAACTCGGGCGCAGCTTACAGTCACACGGCACGACCATTCATTGGCGTATCTAGGAGGGGAAGAGAAGGAGGGTAGAGATTTCGAGGCTTGGTCAGTCATTGCGCACGGGGTTTCTTGCTTTCGTGCGAGCTCACTCACATCTTGATCATTCGCATAGCCGATGTTTCGCGAGCTGAGCTGGAAGCGGGGAAGGGCCAGTTTAATCGTGCTCTCTTGGACAAAGTCATCCTGTTCACTGCATACGCCGCCGCTCGAGGCAAAACGGCCGAAGGGTGGAAAAGCCGACGTCGATCGGATGAGTACATCCTGGGCCTCAGGACGAGGGTCAGAGGAGCTTATTGAGGGATGGGAAAGATATATTATTGTGATTCGCTGCGAACGTTCGAATCTACCATAAGTGTTAATAAAAAGTTATAACAATACAACCTTTTGGTATCCCACAAACATGCAATGAGCGTTCATGCTTAGAATACCTCGTTGAAGTCATGATCGGGATACCGACTTCGCGGAGCCACGAGCTCTGTGCCCTGCAAGGTAACCCTGCCTGCTCCCACCACGTCTTTCAATTGCTCCAGCATCTCAGCAGAGAGCATCTTTATTCGCGTGAGATGGATTGAGGGTACTCGGACTCCTTTTGCGCGTCTGGCAGCTAGTGTATCGAGGATGCGCCCGAAGAGTGACGGGGGAGGCAGGACGCCCGGTTCGTGGGTGATGCCGTCGAAGATGAGCCCCGTCAGGGAGAGGTGGCTAAGGTTAGGAAGCAACTGGACTCGCTGATCAGAGGATAAGTGGCCCTCTTCAAATTTGCGGGGACGTTCACTCGTTTGGCCTTCGTCTCCTTCTTCGTGGGGATTCCGCACCGAAGACGGGTTGTGCAGCGTGAAATCGTCATTGAAAGTGGGGTCGAGGGCGTAGAACATCGCAACGTCCGTGAGGCCCTCTACAGCGTTTTGCTCCCCTTCCACCGTAAGAGTTGTAATGCACGGATGACGTTGGAAGAGGTACGTCCAATCGTGCCCAGAGCCGGTGTCTCCTCTGCGCGTGTTGATGGTAACCGTCTTGAGCTCCTCCCCTGCGCTGAGTGTTCGTAGCACAGAGGGGACAGCGCCGTGGCTGAACGCGACACGGAAAGTGCGACCGGCGGACATCAATATCCCTCCCTCTCCTCCCACCGGCCATGCTGATTGGTAGCGGATATCTAAGCTTGTGAGTGCGAAAGTCCGCGCCCTGTTTGGCGTGTCCGAGCAACCACATATGTCGAGGAATGACTTCAAGATATCTGTTTCTTCTTGTAGAGTGACCCCCTGGACCGGGTCCTCTACATGTATTATCGGCTTTGCCTCTGGTAGACTGACGTGGGCATAGAGTTGAATGAAATGGAGAGCGTCGTCGTGTATGATAAACTCGGTGAGGGACCTGAGCTGGGTCGGAGAATCGGCGGCGGTGTTGAAATTAGGTAGGTTATCGGGGGTGGAGCCGTCAAGTTGGAGATATTCCAGGTTGGAACAGGTGATGATGTTCATTAGGAACTGGGGTGGCGGTCTGGGTGTCGCCTGAATCAGGCAAAGGTGGCTGAGGTGTGGAAAAAGAGGTGCTCGACCGATTGAACCGAGGGCATGCCAGGGTACTTGGCAGGATTCTATGTGTATGCGCTGTAAGTTTGGTTTTGAACCTGTGAGAACGTGCGGTGGAATGATGGCGTTATAAGAGCTTTCCATCCGGAGTGAGGTCAGTATGGGTGTCGGTTTTTCAGGGAAGAACGACAGACAGGACTCCAGCTCTTCCTCGGACCCATATGCGTGGAATTCCTGTAAACGTGCGGCTACGCAAATGGATTTCAGGGCATCCGCAAGACCTTCGGTCTCTTCTATAATCTGCCCTCCTATGCGAACGCTAAAGGGTGCCTGTTTCGACCGCGACAACATCTCTTCGAAATGCGGGGACGCCGAAGGTGGGATATGTGCCCAGAAGGCTGGAGTTTGGAGCGCGACTTCGCGCCATCTTCGGCACACGGACGATAGGGAAACACGGTCTCTCCAAGTGAAACACTCGAATTCGCGGTCGTCGTCGTCGTCATGAGGAGGCCTGAATCTTGCTGCCAGGATCAGACCTAGCACCTCTGGGGGTAACACCGAAATTTCACAATATTCATTGCGGATATCCTTGAGTGACTGAAGATGGGCACTGGCGTCGGCGATGTAGTTGTCAAGAGCGGCACGCGCTTCGGATTTGGCCATCGAGCAAAATTTGAGCTTTAGCGTGGGGATTGGGCCGCCAAAGGACGGCATGTTGTGACGAGAGGTCAGTAAAGGTGGAAGAGCTGTATTTTGGTGGTGAAGGAGTGCACAAGCTGATCGGTCCGAACCGGTCCGAGCGAGGTCCTCCTACTTAACGTCGGCGAGTTGACGACTTGCTTGATCTCCCCGCCTTGTAAGTGATCATCGCCAGTAGTGCTGGTGAGTACTAAGTACCAGTGAGTAGTGAATCCATAACTTCTGAGAGTTGTCGGCCTCCAAAAACCACAGCTAAGGGGAACAAAGTCAAAGACGTTTCTGCCAGATCAACTAGTACTAGTACTACTCCCAGAGCTACAATCTTCTTCTTCTTGCAACAAAGTCCGCCCCATGTTTCGAACCGCTTACTCAATCTTACAATAGAAACACGCGCACGTACATGCCTCCGGTTGTTCATGCATAAGATTCCCCATTATGTCCGCAATTTCCCAATCTATCTCCGTGTCATCCAAGACCCCTCCACTATCTCCCACCACCTCTTCCAGCTGCCATAGCAAAGTCGTTCTGAGCCCTTCAACCTTGCTGAGCTTGATGGAGGGCATAGCGCCTCCGGTCGCTTTCCTGGCAACGAGCGCAGAGAGAAAGCGTCCAAACCGAGAGGAACAGCTGATGGTTTATCGAGTCTATATGCGAAGTCTACACTGCTCAGATGAATTTGGCGCAGGTGAGGAAGCAGTCGAGGCTCGGGAAGTACGGTTCTTTCTCCAAGAGATTCTTCGTTCGTCGTGCTAGGATCAGACGGAGAGACGTCCGATGGCGCAGAGTCCTCCTGGTGACGATTAAGTGCTTCGATTATCTTCAGCTGCGAGGGATAATGAACGTTGGGACCTATGATGGATATCGTGTGGATGGCAGAGTGTTTTCGAAACAAGTGTCTCCAATCGTCCGGCGAAGCGAGTTCGTGGTTGTTGGTCCGTACCTGGAGTTCTGTTACACTCTTGCCTAGCTTCAAAGAGCGTAACACAACCGGAAGGGCCCTGAGGGAAAACGTGGCTGTAAACCCTGACGGACCGCGCGGTTTGGGCCCTTGAGGGTTCACGACGATGCGGTTCTCGCTCATGTCGAGCTGCAGACATTGCGGGGGGTATGTTCCAGGTTCTGATGACTCGTCTGACCACTCACATGCTTGAAAGAGAAGTGATACGACCTCCTGCTCCTGCTCCGCAGTCACGTCCTTCATTGGTTCGTCGGCGGACATAGCTGGCCAAACCGTGGAAGGTAAAGAAAGCCAGGGATAGAGCTTGGGTGCTCGGCAAGGGTCGTCCAAACGGTGAAGTGCTTGAGCTGAGAAAGTTGGATAGGCCGATCGGAAACAGGATCGAGGTAGGTTAAGTCGTTAGGAATGCTTTTGTCGAGGTGCAGGACTTGCAATTGGGGTGCGAAGGTGAGTAAGCTCTTCAGAAATTGAGCCGAAGGCCGTCCTGCTTGCAGAATGTATAAGGCACGGAGGTCGGGGAAGGGGGATTGTCCATGTGTCAATGGGAGACGGGTTTCCCAAGGCGCTTCACAGTATTGCATTAATAACATCTGCAGATTCGGTTTCGGATGAGTGAATACGTGCTCTGGGATCTCCGGAAACATGATAAATTCGCTTTCTATCCGTAGGGAGAGTGGTAAAGGTGTCGGCTCCTGTGGAAAGAGCGCAAGGCACTCCTCGAGTTCCGGTGGTTCCCCATACACATGATACTCTTGCAAGCGGCGTGCACCACTGCATATTGCGTTGACCGCGTCGGCTGTCGCACGAAAGTCAAGATCTCTGTCCTCTGCACTCATACGAAGGCTGAAAGGGACCTGCTTCGACCGACTGAGCATCTCCACAAAGTGAGAGGACGCACAGAGCGGGATCCCAGCCTAGAAGGCCGGTGTTCGAAGCGACACCGCTCGCCAGGTCCGACATACTGATGATAACAAAATGAGCTGTTTCCACGAGCACGAATCGTGATACTCGTCGGGCGGAGGCTGGACAACTGCTGTCAAGACCAGGCCAAGTAGTTCGACAGGCAGGGCAGCGATGTTGCAGTAATCGTTTCGTATGTCCAGAAGGGACCGGAGATCGGCTTGAGTATCCACGATGAGCCTATCTATTGTAAGGAGCGCAGTTTGTTTGGGTATTGAACCAAGGCTGAGCTGGAGAGCTGGAATCGCGCCGCCGAACAACGGTTGCATGACGGTCTGTGTCAAGTTTGGATACGCGATCGTTCCGAGTCGGCTGGTCTAAGGCGCGTCCCAACATGGCAGGGAGGTTGGCCGACGCAAGTGCTGCTCGTCGAGCGGTGCTTGATTGAGTACTTGTAACGCAGGACTAGTTTTATGTACAATTAGAAATTCATTCCCGGGCAATCATACAGTGTACAATTAAAGATGGCTTCTGTGAGCGAGCATCCTTACGAAGACACGGATTTAGTGCCCATCGCGATGAAGAATTCAACCTTCTCCTGCCTCTTGTGTTGGCCGTGGTCCGTCCCTTGCCCATGCCCGTGTGGATGTCCATGATTATGACCATGTCCTCCATGCCCGCCCTTTGGTACCACACTCTCAACCTTTCGCCCTGCTTCTTCCCTAGCCTTCTCATCCGCTTCCTCCCCTTCTCCCTCAGGAAACACAAACCAATGTGCTCCTGTCCTCATATACGCATGCCCAAAGATCTCCCTCTTGAACCCACTCAACCCCATCTCATCCACAAAAAGGGTACGAAATTGCTCCTCTGTGAATCCATGGATGTGATCATGATTGACAAAGTCGTACGACTTGACTTTCTCCGCCTGCTCGGTAGTAGGAGCGTACTTGTGCATGTCGACGACAAGGATAGATCCAGAGGGACGGAGGTGGGTGAGCAGGGCGCGGGTCACGTCCAAGATGGAGTCGAAATGGTGGTACGACATCGAGCACTGCGAATGGAAGTAAGATGAGCCATCGCATCCTCCTGGAGAGGCTGTTGATTTCCACTTACCACAATCACGTCGAACTTCCTTCCCTCGAGTTCATCGGGATTACCTTTGAGGTCCTTCACGACGGCATGCATTTCGGAGGGCTCGATGCCCTGATTAGAGACGCGTTCGTTGTACAGATCAACCATCGACTGGCTGATATCTACTCCGAGAATAGATTTGCAGTCTGCAGCCAGGTGCATGGACAGCAAGCCTAGCAGACGCGAAAGCCAAGGTTAGCATCGTCAACACAGGTGACAAGACATGATGTGGGACGTACCGCTTCCACAAGCGAAATCTAGCACCTCTGTCGTTTCTTCATCGAACTTGCCATACATATTCTTCATAGCTTTGGCTACGCGACGTCCCATCTCTAGAGCATCGGGCCGATTGTTGAAGCGCGCCGCTGTTTCAGTGGAGTCGTAGTGCTTCTGGTTCGTCTGGGCAAGAGTGGACGATGCGCCATCGTCGGAGGTAGCTAGAGCAGAAGACATGCGCGAGAACAGCCGGAGCGTTGATTTACTTGCTGAAGCAGGGTACGTTCAAGATTCTGGTACACCTTGAAAGAGATGCTGTTCGGTGCAGAGCCTTCATCGTGGGGATCATCAAGACGGTGCTGGCCACGTGTTTGGGATCTACTGCGAATGGATTCTTGAATGGATCCGTTCTTTCCTCTTCTCTGAGACCCAGAATGAGAAGCGTTGGTGTTCCAGAATTTTTTGGTACTATAAATCAAGTGTGTAGAGAAGCGACATTGGGATCCGAACATTTGGTATAAGTACACTGAGAAAAATTCGACAGTTATAAGACATGCGCTAGAAGCGTGTGAACATCATGAACTTTGGTAAGAATGGGCAAGGTAGAACGAAACTCCTTTGCTAGCGAGGGTGTAAGTACTAGTTCGAAAAGCACACTGTGAGAAGGGCAATGGCGACTTACGAGCTTTCCCGACAGCCGCGTCGACAAGACGAGAGCGAAGGGGATTCAGTAGTCGGAGAGGTAAGTCGGTTGCGAAAGAAAAATCGACAAGAAAGAGATGGTGGATGTCCTAGCTAATGACGACAGGTGAGAGCGCAAGTGGTTGAGCTGGATTGAAGGAAGACGCAAGGTCAGTTGGTGGTCTCAAGATCTAGTCCAATGAGGACTTACAGACGGCCACGTAAAATGCTTGTTGCTGCCGTGCATAAGTTACCACATGAAGTCAAGTCGACTGGTTTAACGTTCTTTTCAACAAGAACACAAGTGAAACTGTGGGGTACGAGAGACTGCTTGCTGCTTCGCAACCGCTTCTTCAGGCCGGTGTATCCTTGGGACCTTCACCGATGGTAGAAGGCTGAGAATTCTCCGGGACCACAACCTGGCCGATATCTCCTCCCGACGCGGCACCGCGAGCGGCGCCACGTCCACCTCTGCCGGGACCACCACGCGAACCACGAGCACCGCGCGGGGCACCTCGAGGAGCACCGCGGGGGGACGTCGCGTCACCGGAGCCAGAGAAGCCATACACTCCAAAGCTTGCAGTGTCGAGTTTGGGGCTGACTGCCGCCACGTCGCCAGACTCGCCTCCCTCGAGGGCACCTGGACCACTACCAGCAGCCCTCGGTGGGACTTGGGCACCACCACTGCGTCCGCCCCTTTGTGGCTTGTTAAAGTCCCATTCCCTCGTTTGGACTTTCTCCATCTTGCGCTGCGCGTTAGCTTGACGCGCGTGGTCTACTCCCTCCTGAACTTTGCGAGCCTTCGCAAGGCGAGCGCGCTCGGCCTCCTGGGTCTTCTTGAAGGCGTCTTCGTCGGCTTGAACATCCTATAAACTTGAGATCAGCTCGAGGCCAAGCGCGACAAGAACAGGAACTCTTACAAGCCTGCGCTGCTTGATCTTGTCGTTTTGCATCTTCATGCGAGCCATGCGCTCCGCAAGTTCCTCAGGACTAAGCTTGTCCTGCAAACAGAGGTGGTGTAAGGATCGAGCTCTGGACCAAGTATACAATGAACGATACTCGCCCTTTGAGAACCCCCTGTCTGTACGCGATCTGGGTTCACGTAAGGCTTTGTCTTCACAGGTCGCGACAAATCAGATTTGTCAGTAGCAGCGTCCTTGTCCTCTCCATCTGCAGCCGAAGCGGTGGTGGGCGAGACAGGAACAGCAGGGTTAGCACCGGGGGAGATAGGCGCTTTCTCAGATGCCTCGGCCGTTGTCTTCCCTTCCTTCCCCTTGCCTTTCGAGTCCTTCTTTTCTGTCTTCTGCTTTGGTGTAGCTGACTTGGACTGCTTGCTCGCTTCGTCAGTCGTAGCCGCTGCGCTGTTGTTGTCCACAGAAGCACTGGGAGAAGCTTGCTTCAAGTCGAGTCCAAGCGCGTTCTCAGGCTGATGGGAACCCATGGTGTTATTCTTTCTATAACCTGGTGTGACGGACTCGATGAGTTCCATGGACAGAGTACGGCACGAATCAAACAAACGTTGTGCGTCTTAGACTGGTGACGATCTTCCAGACAAACGATTCACTCGAAACACGGATGTTACTTGCAACGCTGGCGGAGGTGAAGCGGAGGTGACAAGCTGAAATTTACACGTGGTTCTGAGCTTCTGATCAATCGTCGCGATGTCTGAATCCAGGTTGGATCCAGGCGGACCAACGGCGAGAGTACCTGAGGCAAAGTCACTAAGGTACAGTACAGTATCTGAAAGATCACCATAGCGAATACACCCAAGAAGTGCACTTCCCCAGCAAACAACTCTCGGACGTGGGCCCAGTGAGCCGATCTCGCTCTCTTGGGTGCTGTCAGTTTACTATAATACATGGACGCTCATGCTATCCTGACTGACGTCTAGTACTCCGCTGCGCAGGACTCCTGAGTATCCCACTCGACGCTTCCCGTCTTTCCCATCAAACGAGACACATCATCCAGCGTCCCAGCGTGGAAGCCTTCCAGCTCCTTCAGCACGAGACGTCGAATCGACTTATCGAGTAACTTGCGTGCCTTGATGATGAGTGCAACGGCATACAGTGCAGGGCATCCCATGGAGTCTTCAATCGCATATGCGCAATGCCGAGAACCTGAAGCTTAGGAGTCAATAGCCCAGCGCCGTACATGGAGATTAGATCCTGATTCGGCTCCGTTTCGTCTTCGGTCCAGTCCGAGCGGGCTCCGCATTGGATGGGCACGTACTCTAAAGGTTCTACTCTCGCCCAGGATAAGGCCGTCGTGATACGCTCTAGATGTGGCGCGGATATGTACACCGAGTGCACCTGCGGATGTGCTTCGAACAAGTCGCACCAATCCCTCGTCGCGTGACCGTTCCCCCAGGAGTCCATGTACACCGTTTCCAGGTTTTGTACGCAAAGTACACCGAAAAGCTCTGCGACATCGGCTCGGCATCCTAGAAAGATGGTGTTTCGAGCTGGTGCTGGTGATGCTCCGCCTGAAGGGGGAAGATCGCACCACTGCGCTGGTGACACCGGCTCATCCCATAGACATATGTGCAGCGTGTCGGAGCGCATAATCAGGGACATGCATTTTCGGGGGCTGCTAGAGTCGTTTCTGGAGATAATGATGTGGTCGAGCAGTGAGATGGAAAGCTCATTAGGCTTGTCCGCATCGGTGAACCAGATTTGAAGATGGGTGAATGTCGTGGCGGGATGAATGATGCGATGAAACAGGGCAATGGCATCGTAGTCGTCGCAAAGGTCCAGGCTCGCTAGATTGAGGAGCTGGATAGTATTATTGTCCTGTATAGTACGACTGGTGTTTTTTTCCAGGCAGCGCTGCAGGGAGAGGGCCTCGAGCCTTCCCAGAGCTGATAGCAGCTCCAGAATAGTACTGGTCGGCTGTCGGGGCGCGATGTCGAAGAGATGAAGCTGGGTAAGATTGGGAAGGGTGGTGGACATCTGTGAAGGTATTAGGGAAAGTATGCATCTTCCAAGGTCGAGGCGACGTAAGGATGACCTGGGGTTTGAAAGGAGGTCGAAGGGTAGCGACACTGGGTCGCCGCGGCAGTGAACTGTCAAAGACTGCGTTATGGGATTCGGCATATCGCAGAACTGCTGCAAAAGTTCTTCCATGGTGTCAGTGGGAATGTCTTCCACACCTGTCAGACTGAGCTTCTCGAGCCTTCTAGCGTTGAAGATAAGGTGGGGAAACCTTTGAGCAGCTGTGAACGCCGGGGAGTCCTACTCGTTCCAGATGTGGACACGCAACAGGGTCAATCCTGCCGATGCAAGGTAAGTGCTCGGAGTCGAATATAGGTACTCCCGCCCAGAATGCTGGACATTGGGGGCAACTTCACGCCAGCGCCTGCAGACCAACGTTAAGGAGACGCGGCGCCGCCAGCTGTGGGAAATGGGCGCGGCCGTGGGCGTAGCATCGGTAAGAATTAATGCAAGTATTTCTGGTGGAAGAATATGCCTGCATTCTCGCTGTGTAGTCGCTGTAGGATCGCAGGATCGGTCTCGTAGTGCATTGTGGACGTTCTTGGATTGATATTGGCCATGGACATTGGAAGGGAGTAGCAAGACCCAATGCAGCAATTGAATTTGCAGTAGGCGCCACTTTGCTCGCTCTCTCATCACACCTCTGTGGACAACGCTAGCTCTTGCGCTAGCTAGCTCTCCTCCTCCATAATTTCAGCCTGACTGTCACCGCCAGACAAGCCTCCCGAAAGGCCTTCAGCGCATGTCTACCTCACTGACGACGCGCTCAGCGCGTAAATACTCTCATAACTGGTCCACCTGTGAGTTCCCACCACCCT
The DNA here is from genome assembly GCA_004369125.1 of Pterulicium gracile. NCBI lineage: Eukaryota > Fungi > Basidiomycota > Agaricomycetes > Agaricales > Pterulaceae > Pterulicium > Pterulicium gracile. The sequence continues at coordinate 396,297 of ML178832.1, forward strand.
CGTGCATTTTCTCCCAAAACTCAGTTCTCGGAGTCTCAAGGTGCTCAGATCTATGTCGCTACTACAGCACACCCCCTTCCGATACATCACGCTCCACCATCTCGAGCATCCCACCACCCCGACTAGACTACCGCGCCATCTCCGAAAATGTCACCACAAGAGCTACGAACGCGCTCAACCGAAACGCGCCGGTCCGCGATGACTTGATGCAGTCGATATCCCGGACGTACAAGGAGCACAAGACGCTTTTGAACGACGTGAACGCAAAGCGGAACTTGCGCTCTGTTATTGGGCAGGAGATACAGCGGTGTGCGAAGGAGAAAGATGTGGTGGGGAAGCAGAAGGCGCTGGAAGAAGCGAAGGGGATCAAGGAGATAATATCCGGCATGGAGGCGAGGCTTGTCGACCTCGAGGAGCAGCTCTTGGTCGATGGTCTCACCGTTCCCAACGATACGCACCCGGATACACCGCTAGGTCCCGAGGACGCAGCAGTGACGCTCGCTACGCATGGCGCAGAGCCGTTACCCGCATCTCCAAACCGGGACCATCTCAATATTTGCCGGAAGCTGGGGCTTATAGACCTGGACAGTGCTGCGGTGGTTACAGGATCCTCATGGTACTACCTCCTCAACGAAGCAGCCCTGCTCGAGATGGCACTAACGAACTACGCCCTGTCCGTCGCTATCAAGCACGGTTTCAAGCCCGTTACGACGCCCGACGTCGTCAGGTTGGGTGTAGCAGCCCGGTGCGGGTTCCAGCCCAGAGACCACACCGCCGACCCCCCAGCGTCGCAGTTCTACCACATCGCCAACGTGAACGTGGATCACAGCTCCTCCTCTGCCAACGAATTGGTACTCTCCGGCACCGCAGAGATACCCCTTGCCGGCCTATTCGCCAACAAGATTTCCGCACCTTCGACGCTTCCTCTCAAGGTTGTTGGGATCGGCAAGGCGTTCCGCTCAGAGGCGGGAGCACGGGGTGCGGATACCCGAGGTCTTTACCGCGTTCATCAGTTCAGCAAGGTCGAGCTGTTCGCGGTGACGACGCAGGAAGCTAGCGAGTCTATGATGGAGGAGATCAGGACTGTACAAGAGAGTATCCTTAATGGGCTCGGCTTGACCTATCGGTTCGTTCATCTACCTCGTAACCCCTCAGACGCTCATTCCCCTCCTCTTCTCCAGGGTGCTGGATATGCCCACCCAAGAATTGGGAGCAAGCGCATACAGGAAGTACGACATGGAGGCGTGGATGCCCGGACGTGGGAAATGGGGAGAAGTCAGCTCCCTATCGAATTGCACGGATTACCAAGCTAGGAGATTGCACATCCGATACCGCCTCCCTGAGAAGCCCAGCTCTGACTCGGTAGCAGCCCCGCTCCCGTTCGCGCACACGCTTAACGGCACCGCCGCTGCTATCCCCCGACTTATTATCGCGCTTCTGGAGAACGGGGCGGTGTTCGACGAGACTGGGGAGTTGAAGGGTGTTGAGCTGCCGGAGGTTCTGAGGCCGTTCTGGGTAGGGGGAGAGTCGAAGCATATCCTGAGATGGAGGTAGTGATATCATAATTTACATCATACACCACATCTCATACGTTGACGAACTTGCCCAAACTCTCCTTCGTGATCTCACCGTCTTCCAATTTACCCAGCTCCGTGCCCTGTGCTACGTCAGAACCGCATGCGCAAAACACGAAAAGCTGAGAGGAGTACGTACGTCTTGGAGCTTGACGATGGTGGGGACGGAGGATATGCCGAACTCTCGGCGGAATAGGTTGGATGGGGATTTCCATCTGTAGGTATCATGTCATGAGCAAAAATCTTCCCAGTGTTGAGCTCAAGATGTAGGTGCTTACTCGTGTTGTAACCCAACGTAAACGATAGTCCCCTCTGCAGTCTCCGAGTTGAACGTGTCCTTGACTATTCCTTCTATGCGAACGCAGTCCTAACCGGACGTGAGTGAAGCTCAATCAAAGGTTTACAGAGAGGCGAGTCGTACAGGGCACCACATCTTCTCGCCGTCAACATCCGAGTAGAAGATCAGGTAGTTGTTGGGGTAGTTCTTGCGGATGAGGGAGATCTCGTCAGACGTTTTGGCGTTGGCGGTTTGAAGAGGCATGTTAGAGGACTACTCAAATCAAGGGTCGTGATGTCGTTCAAGAGTGAGGATGTTGTTTAAGAGGTGGTAAGCAATCAATTTAGATTGCGAATGGCGTCAAAGGTGGTGGTAGGAGGCGAGGTGGAGGTCACCGCTTATCGCTTCTGATGGGCGCCAAAGTCGGTGCAGAACGGTCAGATGACCGTACGTCTCCCTCTTCTCGTCTCCCATCTTGCCCCCAAGTCACAATTGATATCTTTCCTTCCGTTCGAGCATGTACGTTTTGTCTAGTGCAATACAATCCACAGCCAGCTCTCGCCATATACTACATATACGAACATCGGCCATGTCGCAAGACCAGCCGAGGAACTCAGCGTAGATATGATATCACTTCTGCATCTAACTTCCGGTCAGTTAGGTGAAAAGGGATGCAGATCGCCCTGGTCGAACTGAACGTCGATGGTCATTCCTTGCGATGGCTAGCTACTTAGCTGAAGATGAGACGTCTAGGTTCTTCGGTCTTCCCACGTCGGAGTTGGAACGCCTTTAGGAATAAATCTAGGAATGGGGGTTTGTCCTCCTAGGCTAGTTGCTTTGAAAGCTCGACCTGAGTGCTTGGAAGTCCTCAGCAGCTTGTTCACAAGCTTTCGAGTTAAACGATAACAACACCAAACTTGCTTCCATGCTGTTCAATCTCATGAAAGGTCCATACAGTATCGCCTTCTAGCTGTCGAACTGAAAAGCTGATATTTGACTGCTTCAGGTCGCCTTGCATGGCTTGTGATACTCCCCGTACTGTGCAACGCCGCAGCCCTTTCTGCACCTGCCGGGTACAGTGGCAAGGTTGCTGAAGATCGTCGCGAGACCGCTCCGGGTGCGCATCAGTTTTTTCTTGGGTCATGGTCAAGGTCTCAACTCAAGACCGATCTTTTATTAGCCTTTCTTGGAACTCTTGTCGCCCATCAGCTCGACAAACTCGAGAGGCACGCTGCACAGGACTATACTAGTGCCTCCTGGATATGGACCACCGAGGCGCTCGCCGAAGTGACCAGGCCTTTCAGGAACGTGTACATCTCCTCCGATGGCAGAGCAGCTCGGTGAGTCTCAGACTCCCTCATCAAAGATCTCTTCTTCCAGCGCTCATCGTTCTCTCCACCAGCTTCGCGGTATGACAGCAGACAACAAATACGACCTCTAAATCAACGGCATGCACATCGCCTCCTCCCCCTCCTCCCCCACCGACTGGACCACGACCCAACGCTGGTACGCCGACCTCCTTCCCGACTTCAACGTTTTCACCGTCAGCGTCACCAACACCGGCGCCCAAGCCGGGCTGCTCATAGCGTGTAGAAACACCTACGACGACGGAACGATCGATACGCTCGTCGGCGACCAGTCCTGGAAAACCATCGAACAGGATCCCCCTGCGAACTTCCAATCTCCCTTATTCAACGACCTGCTCAACTGGGTCGACGTCGTGGACCAGGGGGTGTATCGCACCACCCCTTGGGACGACGCAGCCTCTGCGAGCTTCGACGAGTTGGCTCTCCCTCCCGTTTTGGACTTCTCGTCGTCGAGTGCGCAATGGATCTGGGACGTCAACCCCGGTAGTGAAGCCGCCGATTCCCGCGCGTTCAAGTATACGTTCTCCGTCCCGCAGGGGAGGGTGGCGAAGTACGCTACGGTGATCATAGCAGCGGATAACCAGCACTACCTCTACGTCAACGGTCTCCCCGCCAACTACGGCGCTTCCTTCCAGGACGCCCAGCGCGTTGTGGTCAACCTAGCTGGGGCCCCCGATCCGGACATGGTGTTGTTCGCGGTAGAGGTGTTGGACGAGGGTGGACCCGGGGGGGTGATCTTTGCGGCACAGGTGGTGTTTGACGATGGGAGCTCGGAGACGGTGGAGAGTGGGGGGGAGTGGAAGACGTTGAGCGCGACTACGCCTGTTGATTTCATGAATCCTTCGGTTAAGGATAACGAGTGGCAGAACGCGGTCGTGGTGGATACGACTGTTGGGTCTTGGACGGCTGTTGTTCCTCCGATTTAAACTGTGCTGTTCCTCCGCTTTGGTATGTCACTTTGCGCGCGGTGTGTTGCAATTGGTTGTGATAGGTCCCCTGTACTGGTAATTTTGTGTTTTGGTCGATTATTGTTATGTGCTTTTTCGACTAGTTACTCGATCGAGGCTGTGTGATGATCCACCAGCGCGACCAGATGCTGAGTTACTCCGAAATCGCAGAGTGGGCATCTGTACTCAACGAGGGCTCCGTGATGACCGGCGCTGTCTTGATGACACGCCGCTGAGGTCCGTGAGTGACAGAAACGCGAACAGTCACATAACGTGATTGTCACATGACCTCCGCAATCCAAAGTCGAACTACGGCGGCCTTATGCAAGTTTCAGTGCAGCAAGATCGTCCAGGTTTGGTCCAGGTGACCGGGAAATGGCATAGTTCCTGGTCAGCTGCAAAATAGATGGCGCGAGGAGGGAACCGTCCCTTATAAGCTACGTACTAACATGATGCGAACAGCGCAACCCTGGCCCCATGTATGTCCGACGACCATTGCGACGACTACTAGGACTTTCACTGTGCCCACGGCGACCTTCACCACCACACAGCCGGTCACCACATCCACACAGCTGCGCTACTGCTTCACCGAAGGCTGCGGGGCCAAGGAGTGGCCTCACCTCACCCCCATCGCGACTGCCACAGCAGCGCTCAACGTGGACGCTCGTGCCTTGAAGACTATCACCGAGACGCACATCTTCATGGAGCCGGTACGTCCCCAATTTTGCGCTTGAATTTGAATCATCTCATTGACGACGCGAACTTTAGACCTGCGTCGAGTACAGGCCACAAACCGCGGTCACGGACCGACGACCACGAATCCAACTTCCACTGCTACTGCCACCACCTACCTCGCCACCGCCATGGTCACTGGTATCCACGAGTTCTGCAACGGGTGGGGTACCTGCCTGGGTAGCCCTTGCCTCGTTGAGCCTCGTCAGTGAAGAGTAGCACAGGGCACAACTCGAGAATACACCCTAGTATCGGTGATTCTTGTTACCGTAATGAAGGAGAATGATCAATTTTACAAGTGTACTCCAAAATCGCTGACGGTGGCCTGTGGGAAGTCTCATGAGCTCAGGTTCTTCCGCGGTCGCTAACCCCAAGGGTCCTAGTATGAGTCCACCGCTCTCTGGTCCTTTAGGCGAAGATCCGCATATCCGACTCTCTCATGTTCCCCTTCTTGGGGAAGAGCGCGAGTAGACTAGCTGAGAGGGTGCCCGTGCCTGGAGTCCACCCCAGGTCTGTCTCCATTCCCAAGTATCCGACAAGAACATGACAGCAGACGGGTGATCATTTGCAGAAAGACGAACGCTGAAACGATATCATGTACTATAACTAAGCCTGATCAGCCGTCTCGTCTACTCGTCTCGAGATGAGCACTACAGCACTTGGAATGCACTCTCTTAACACCAGTTCCTCCTCCCGACCCTCACTTCCACAAATCACGATCTCAAAATGTCGCAGGCGCCAGTCGACATAGCGGTTCTTCTTCACGTCTCTCAGGAAAAGTGTCTACAAAGCGTGCTTCAGCTCGATGCGCGGAGACGAGAAGATGCACGGTGAACTCACCTTCAACGTCTTGCTGTTCGTTGTTGCTACGCCAGCTCTGCCGACGCCCATGACCTCGAGCCGTAGCCGATGTATCCACCACATCCGCTCAGCGAGCAAATCCAGCATCGTCGCACTCAGCATCACCACCCCAATGTGCAAATCCCGCATCATACCGCCATTCTTCGGAAACGCGTCCAGCAAGGTAGTAAGCTGCTCCGTCGACCAGTAATCCACCCCGATATCTAGGTTGACCAGTCCTCCACCACAGCGACCGACATAGTCGACAATCGCAGCCTTCTCCTCTTGCGTCTTGGTAGCTACCAGCTTCACGTCCTGGATAGTGGAGGATTTGATCCACACGGAACGCAGAACCCTGCAGACCCAGGTCGCAAGATGTGCCTCTTGACCATCGTCTGGCGAGAGGTGGAGATTCAGGTGCCGAAGTGTTTTCGCTTGCGCCTGGAGGAAGTTATGTAGACTGCGCCCCTTCAAGTCGTTTGCGAGGGCCACGTTGAACGAAGCGCATAGCGTGAACGAACGGAGAAGCGGGAACTTCGGAAGACCTAGTAAAAAATTGGATAGATCCATTCGGCACTCCTCTGAGTAGACTATCTTCATGATCTTCAGCTTTGGAGCCAAGGACGTAACAAAAGGCAGAGTAAGATTCATCAGCGCTCCGCTATCCTGCGCCGTGTGTCCATCCAGTGTAAGGTGAAGTTCTTCGATCCCGCACGTCTTCGCCAGAGGCTTCAAAAACGAGTTGAAATTCTGTGGATTGCCGGATATTCGGATACCCTTCGTCTTGCTATTCCGTTTGGCAGGCATGTCCAAAATGCGTCTCGTCAAAGAGGCCACGAACTCCAGAAACTTCCTGCGATGCACCATAGTCGTGGCCCCGGAAGTGATCTGCCCACTCGTCCACGTTGGATTGGAATCTGCCGTTGGTTTGGAGAGGTACCTGAATACCGCACCCTCGACGTTGTCGAGTGCGATCTCGATGTGCGCGACTTCCGTGAGCAGAAGGATGGCCTTCAAGGCTAATTCGCGAAGCTTCTCGACGTCGACTTTGTGTAGGGCCGCCTTACCCTTGTCGGCGTTCGCGGGGAGCTTGTACCCCAGTAAACGTGTATTCACGTACTCCGTGGTGCGCCATAAACCGTCTGAAGCTACTGATCAGCCGAGTCCGATGTGATACGAGTGCGTAGTGTTCCTTACAGCCATGGCTCATCTCCTTCTCCCATATCGTGTCCGTAACCTTCAGAACTTGTACATACTTGCGTATCTCAGGGTCCCTGTTCATCCAAACGCGCGCACGCTCATCAGGTCATGATAGAGCAAAGCAAGCGGTCGGACGTACGCCAGTCTCAACAGACGTGCATAGCTCTTCAAACTCGTATTCGCCTCTATAGTGGACACGACCACGCACTTCCACCGGTTCTGCATAACCAGGTTGAAGAAGGTGCGGTTGACGGAATGAAGGCTGTTGATGGTGTCGATCGGGAGGAACGTGGCGACTCGGAGCCAGATCTCTGGAGGCCAAGGAAGCCGTGCCGCATCGGTGACTTCTGTGGGAGGCGGCGGAAGTGGGGAGGGGACTGGCTCGGGGACGACTGGCATGACTTGCGATGGGGGTGTCGAATGATTGAGCAGCGCTGGGAGGGTGAGGACGGAACAGAGCCGTGGATGGGTTACATAATGATGGAAAAGATGGGCGAGAGGCAAGATGCTGAGATGCTCAGCATTCGCACGAACAGACCAAGTGCCTTGAGATGCAGGCTGCTTACAAGCGTCGCCCCTCCTTGGGAAATGCAGAGAACATCTGCACTGCATTGACAACCTACGGTAAAAATACAACATCTTCAGATCAGTACAATTTGCTACTTTACCAGCTGGTTTGACGTAAACGCTCCTTGGGCGAATCTCAGAGCCCAGCTTGCTTAAACTCCTCCTCTCGCTTCTTCTTGTCTTCCTCGAACGTCTCCTTGACCTGAGAAGGGCGACTTAGAATCCAGATCTGTGCAGAGAGACTGACACAAAGCTGACCTGAGCGTAAAACTCATCATCCTCGACGACCCTCACACCAATGGCAGCTAGAGCCTTGGAGATATTCAGCGTAGCTTTGTGAGCTGCCTCTGTTTTCGTGGACTTCGTAAAGTCGTGAGTGTGGTTACCCCCGTTGGGAACCGTGGGTATGGCTAGGACACCGATCAGCTAACTTGAACGAGAAAGCAGCGTTTGTCTCGTACCAAATCCTGGATGCAAGGACGGAAGTTCTGCACCACATCGAACATCAACACACCGTTTCAGAAGAGTCGAAAACCCTCTTACCATAGGTCACATTTCCCTGTAGAATCAGTCAGAAAGGGAGCCTGAAGCGGGCTGAGCAGTTGCGACTCACAAAATCAGTCGAGGCGCTGTTAATTCCCCAGCCGTAATTGACAGAACCGTAGCGGCATTGATACAGGTTGGTGAGCTCATCCCCGAGCGCTTTGTTCTGTCGGAGGTCGTATACTGAGGCTGGTTCATTGAGAGCGACCTCACAGCCTGTTGCCATCCCCGCGGCACTGGTGTTGGCTTGAGAAGAGAATGCGGGAAAGAGGATGAATGTAAGACATACCGGAAGCAGGGCTTGACTCGTTCCGATAACGCATCGGCTTCAGCGCGGGTGGGAGCTCGGATAAGCCACCTATACCCCGAGGAACATCAGCAGGATGGCTGGAGGGATAATCGTGCACACCTACTCCATCTCAGAATTATCCGGTATGACTAGAATGACGTGAGCTAAAGAGCATGAACAACGGGAAGAAAATCGTACTGTTTGCAGCCCACTCATCGCCGTGGAATATGCCGTGTATTCTGTGAGTTGGCTTGACTTGCTGCCTTAGAACAGAGACGTTGTTGTATGCTAGGACGGCTGCGTCCAGAGCATTAACGCCTTCCCAAGGCGAAAGACCAGCGTGCGCGCTGAAGGAAGTGCAGGAGTAAGCCAGCCCGCTCGAGCTCAGCAGCATAGTATGGGACTAACGAATGTCCCTTGAAGTTGACTTTCGCTCTGTTGAGAGCAAGACAACTGCTCAAACTTGCTGACCATTGAGGTCCTGGGGCCGGATGACACCTACTCACGCATCAGCACACCTGAGAATAAGCTAAAAGTAGAAGGACAGACATCAAGCAGGCGTCCATATCCTTGTACGCTCCCTTCTCCAACAACTTGACCTTACCATACCCTCCTTCCTCAGCCGGTGTGCCGAGAAGGCTGATTTTGCCGTCCAATCCGAACTCAACGAGGGCTTCCTTGACGGCGATCGCCACTGCAACACCAGAAATAGCGATGAGGTTGTGCCCACAAGCATGACCGACACCAGGCAGCGCGTCCATCTCAGAGTTTATACCGAGAGTTCTGCTAGCTTTAGACGAAGATTTAGGGCCCTTGTGGGAGAACGTGGCCCTCCATGCGGTGGGTAGGTGGAAGTGTCTGTTATACACTATGAGATTGAGAACCAAGCGGCAGAGAGCGCGGTCGATGGGTTCTCACCTTTCAACCTCAAAGCCCTCCTTCTCGATGAAGTTGGTAAGGACCTCATGAGCGTGACTAGTCGCGTTTCAGCGTGTCATAGCTACAAGAAGAAGAGTTTTACTCACTGCTCCTCGTACTTCAGCTCAGGATGCGCGTGCAGATCTAAGCTGACTTCTCTCAATGCTGCATCCAGACGAGCAATCGTCTCCTCGATCTTCTCAAGGATCTCTGGCCTCCAGATCCCCGACGTGGCACGGAAGGGCAAGTCAGCGTCAGTCGGACGCCATGCCTCATCTGGAGGGGCCGCAGCAGTGTAGACCCCGGATTCAGTGGTTGTTGTCATGGAAGAATGGATTAGAGGTGGTGTAGCGCTAAATCATCTCGTCATGGATGTTGATCAAGGCGATCAGCACGCGCCTGAGACAGCTCTCTCCCTTCCCTTACTACCACCACCCCGCCACTTCCTCCTGCACATCACATCCACCTTTATACCCCCTCACCTTCGTGCAAACATGTCGCGCTTCGGCAACACACTCTCTCCCAATGTCACGCCAACAAAGCAGTCCAAGTCCGCCAAGTCCCGCGCACGGCGCGAGCCTTCTGGTGTCTTCTCGCTATTCCAGCCTCAGCAAGTCCAGCAGTTCAAGGAAGCGTTCCAACTTATTGACCACGACAAGAATGGCTGGGTGAACGAGAAAGACCTTCGAGAGATCTTTGGCAGTCTTGGTACGTGCGATTACCATCCTGCGTCCGGGCAATAACCTTACCGATCATCGTCGAATAGGGATCAACCCACCCAGTCATACCATTGATACGCTGCTCAACTCACGGCCTGGTGGAGGCACAGCACACCCGTCTGAAGAGCGACAGATCAACTTTACCATGTTCTTGACGATGATGAGTGAGCGGCTATTTGAGTTTGACACGGAGGCGGAACTGGTAGAAGCGTTTGAGAGCTTCGACGACGACGACGCGGGGATTGTGAAAGTGGAAGAGATGCGACGATGGTTGAGCGAGTACGGGGATCGTATGGATCAGGGCGAGGTACGTTTGCTTCTCGCTGTCGCCATTTCTGTGGATTCACGTTGTGCGCTTCCAGATCGATAGGCTGCTGAAAGGTCCATTTACGGATCGTCAAGGCAATTTCAACTATCGCGAGTGGGTCAAGGTGCTCCGAGTGAACGACGAGGACGAGCAGAACAACAATGACAGCAGTGCGCTGTAGCGATACCCCTGTCTGCGCGTCCTTTCACCCTTCCACGATGTATCACGACCTATTGGACATTTACACCTCATCAATGTATATCCTTCACAGAGTAATATCCTTGTCTAATGCATACCATGTACAACACACATCCGCCCTTCGACTTCGGGATTCTGCAACCATGCATCAAGTCTTTCTTCGAAATCTCACATGAATGGTGCTCGTCAGATGCTGATCAACCGAGTTCATAACGTGTTGGAAGACGTGTTGGAAGACCAGCTGTGCACTTCGAATAACTTATTCCAGTGGCTCTCCATCCCTCCGGAAAGATAGGTGCGATATCATACTCAGTACTCTGACGACCTGATACTGATTCCGCCTTATTTCCGGACAGACAGGAAAAGCTGCTGAGCAGATCGTCTTGATCAGAAGTTGGTATCAATATCCACTGACCACCTTCTCAACAGAAAAGCAGAATCAAATGGCCATCTAGGCTCTTCGTCTTTTCCCATGTGGGAGTTCCATCGGCGTTCGTGCTGCAACTTGGGCAAGACCTCTCCTTCAAAAGCGTCTTTGACCTTTCGTGATTCTTTAGGGACTCATTCCTACTTCTTGAGCTCTCAAGCGACTCACCGGAACTACAGCAATCCGGATAAACATGTTGAATCTCTTTTGCGGTTTGTCCAGCAGTCTGTCCGCGGCAATGAACGTTGAACTTCACCCAGTGCACTTTCGTTACCTCAGGTCGTTTTGCGTGTCTCGTCATACTCTGCAGCGGCTCGGTGCTGTCTGCGCCCAGTGCGGATTCGGACTCGACCAGCGTAGCTGCCAACTTGACTGCTGATGAGGTTGCTCCAGGTACGTGTCGATTCAAATTCCCAGCGAAACGAAACTCACCCAAAAGACACTTAGCCCACACAGATCGAGGCTTGCTTGGGAAACGCGATAGGCATGCTGCGCAGGACTATCGTCGTGCTTCATGGATATGGACTACTGAATCAACTGCTGAAGTGACTAGACCCTTCAGGACCGTCTACACCTCCAATGAGGGCAGAGCAGCTCGGTATGTCTATCTAGGGTGAGGCTGTTTGACTCGTCTCATATGTTTGCCACCAGCTTCGCCGTCTGTCAGATGACAGCAGAAACAAATACAAGCTCTACATCAACGGCGCTCACATCGGCTCCTCCCCACGGGACCCCGTCGACTGGAAAACAACACAACGATGGTACGCCGACCTCCTGCCAGCGTCCAACGTCTTCGCTGTCAGCGTCACCGACCAAGGAGGCAACGCCGGACTCCTCATGGCGTGCATGATTACTTACGATGACGGCACCATCGACACACTCGCCACCGACTTCCCCTCGTGAAGGACCATCCCCCAAGACCCCCCACCGAACTTCCAGTCCCCTCTGTTCCTCGGTACTGATGGGTCAGCCCTGTGGACAAAGGCCGGTACGGCGATTTCACCCCATGGGGTTTGGCAGCCTCAGCGAGCTTCGACACTCTAACCCTCCCCCGTGTTCTTGACTTCTCGGCGTCGAGCTGGATATGGGACGTTGACGACCTGAACGACGGCTCCCTGCGAACTCACGAGCGTTTCGGTACACGTTCCAGGTCCCTACGTGCAAGGTCGCGAAATACGCCGTAGTGATCCTGGCAGCGGATAATCAGCACTTCCTTTACGTGAACGGCCGCCCGTTAGCCAGGGCGCGAGCTTCGCGCAAGCGCAGCAGGTAGTGGTGGACTTCGTCCACAAACCGTTTAAAGGGGGAGTGGTGTTCGCGGTGGAGGTCTTGAATGCAGGTGGACCGGGGGGGTTGATTCTGGTTGCGCAGATCGTGTTCCACGACGGAAGCTCGGAGACTATTAGGAGTAATAGAGATTGGAAGAAGGTGAAAGCTGCGACGCCTGTGGATTTTATGGATCCGTTTGTTAGGGATTGGAGGTGGGATAATGTGGTTTTAATCTCTCCGGTTGGATCGTGGACGGCTACTGTTCCTTCGATTTGACCTGTATTACGGGCCTGCCACGCCTCCGTTATATTCTGTTATGTACACGACGATTTTTTTGATTTTTCCGACGAGCGAGGATGGTCGCCTCGTGATTGTTTTGAGGATCTAGGGACGCACACGCCCAGTGGGTAGAACAATCGCTGTAGGATAAGGAGGAGGTTGGCTCGGGTTGGCCACCGCAATGTTCCTCCAACGCGAGCCGTCACGAAGCGCATGAGGGTTTGGTCACGTCTCAGCCTTTTGCTTCCCACCACCAAGTTCGATGATCTTTGTACCCATGGACTGTTAGAGCGTTGCTTCCGAGACGCTACGCTGATTAAGACTCGACTTTGCCTTCGATTTGCTCCGGAAACCTCCCAGCACTGCCTAACCAACATCAGAATCGAGGGCAGAACAACCGGCGTTCGCCCATCTTGAAGCGCTGATGCCTCAACAAGATCCTGAACCGTGATCATGATCTGCCTCCAGGCTTCTTACGCCTGTGAAATGTGCATCATGCAAGCCCGCAGTGATGCCGTTTGAATCTTCCCGTTCTCTACCATGGCAGGCAGACCTACGTCCCAGGAGCCTCATGCCAGCCACGAAAGCAATCGAGTAAGTCTACCAACTTCGGTCGACTTTGGTTACGAGCTAATCTCGCAACACAGACTCTCACAGAAGAGAACACGGCAGCTGATCCCGCCCAAGAACCTCTTCTCGGAAGGAGGCCCAATGCTCATACCGACAAGACACACCACAAACCCAATATCGGCCGCTTCCAACTTCTGCTAGTCCTGCTCATCCAAATAGGTGCTGATCACTCCGACCTCCCTTACTTCTGTCCTGACAAAACACCTCAGCTGAACCCATCACGGCTAAGGTCATCTTCCCGTTCGTAAACCAGTTTGTCAGAGAGACGGGAATCACAGGTGGCGACGAGCGCAAGACGGGCTATTACGCCGGTATGATCGTGAGCCCCTCCTACTCTTGCCAGTAGATGAAGCGACGGCTAACTCAATTTTTGGTAATCTAGGAATCTTTGTTCTTCGTTACAGAATCCGCCACGGTGTATCACTGGGGCTCTGCATCAGACGTCTACGGGCGTAAACCCATTTTACTCGTCGGCTTGATGTTGCTGGGGCCTGCGACGCTGGGTTTCGGGATGTCGCGCACGTTCGGGATGATGCTGCTCTTCCGGGCCTTCCAGGGGGTGTGCAATGGGAACATTGGTAAGTTGGCTTGTTCCAGCACGAACCCGTAATTTCATACTGATCGAGGCTCTCAGGCGTCACGAAGTCCGTTCTTGTAGAAAGCGCAGGAACGTCGGACTCGTCCGCAATCGCGTACCTGTTTTCGTTGATGAGCATAACGTGGGCGACGGGGTCGACATTAGGGTTCGTCGCACCTCACAGCATGCCTCTTTGAATCTTCCTTACACAATCCCATCACAGTCCAATAATCGGCGGTATCCTAGCCAGACCATCCGAGCGCTGGCCGGTGTTCGATACGAAACTATGGCGGTCCTATCCGTACCTTCTTCCATGTGGAACAGCAGCGCTGTTGGTGCTCATCACACTTCTCATCGCATCAGTATCCCTGAAGGAGGTGAGAGACCGTCTTCACTGTACTCCGACAAAAGCACTGAGAGCTGTGTTCAGACGAACCCTGCTATTCTCAAGAAGGGCACCCAACTTCGACCAGTCGATCCAGAGCTCGAACCAGAAGGATACGGTGCCCTGGACTCCGCACCACCACCCCCACCACCTCAGGCTCCTATCCCGACCGAGCGTCTCCTCACCAAACGCACCGTCATCCCCCTCATCAACATCGCGTACCTCGCCTTCGTCCAACAAAGCGTAGCAGTGCTCACCCCCCTCGTCCTCTCCACCTCAATAGAACACGGCGGGCTCGGGATGGATCCGTACGAGATCGGTATCGTCCTGGGTATCTGGGGTCGTACGTCCTCCTCCTCCTCCTCCTTTCTCGAGTACTCATCTCCTCCCAGTGGCAAACGGCATAATCCAGCTCCTCGTCTCCCACCGCTGCATTAAGCGCATCGGCGCACGAACCGCATACATGATCACCTTTGCCAACCAGATCGGGATTCTTCTGTGCTTTGCTGGCATCGCGGTGCGGGTGCGTACGGTGGGGAGGGTGGACGGGGTGGTGTGGAGCCTGCTGGTGGGGTATTTGGCGCTGAAGACGTTGACGGGGATTGCGTATGGTAGGTTCTCACAAATGGGAGAGGAAAGGTACCTTACTGACGGGGTTTATGATAGCATCGATTTACGTGTTTGTGGTGGACTCTGCGACGGAGAGTACGCTCGGCTCGATCAATGGACTCGCACAGATGGTTTCCTCGATTTTGAGAGCTTTGGCTCCTGCTGTGGTAAGTCACTCCTCCAAGAAGCGTGCAATAAGTGTACTGACCGTCTTTGTATTGCAGTCCTCCTCTCTATACTCGGTGTCGCTCGAAAAGCGGTATTTGGGAGGGACGATGGTGTATTGGGTGTTGATCGCTATAACAATCAGCGGGATATGGGCGAGCGCGAAGTTGCCAAAGAAGATGTATAGGAGCTGAGTTGCGATGATGGACTCGGAGGGCGGAGGTGAAGGCAGAAGCGAATGGAGAGGAGCGAATTGCACGTTCCCTAGACAAGAGCTGGCCCTTTGTCGTCGGCACTCTCATAGAGCAGGGGAATTCAAGAGTTGAGTAGAAGACCTGCTTTGGATGTTTCGCGGTACGATGTGCCGACGCCATGCATCTGGATTCTCAGAGCTAGCTCTCGTTGGCCGAAGCAGTGGTGATCATTTCATAGAATAATTATCGCAACGTTACAGCATGGGAGTGGACATCTACAGTCCAGCAAGGGATTCAAAAAGTACCACACAAGTCCACCGAAAACGCGCATAAAGCGCGAAACAAGTCCAGATAAACAGCGAAATCAGCAAACCGCCTCTACACCCTTCCAGCGCCCTCCCTCGGTGTTCTCTCCGGCAACGGGCTCCTGGGCAACCCACTCGGCGTCTCCCCCTTATCCCCAAACACTCCCCCCTCACCCAGCCACGTCCTCCTCTTCAACCCTCCCTTCCCATCCCCGTTCGTTCTCCAAATACTCCTCCTCCTCCCCGGCGCTGGACTCGCCGCATACTCATACCCATCTTCACCCTCCATAACGATCCGCATCGTCCGCGGGTCAATCCGGAACTTCCTGTCTTGGAGGACGGCGCGCATCTCTTCTTCTTCGGTGTGCCCGGCTTTGGCGATGAGGGCGGAGGTGTTGGTGTGTCCTGCGATGGAGACGGCGGAGGCGATGGTGCCGGGTTGGTGGAGGAAGCGGAGCTGGCGACGGTCGTGCCGGTGGAGAAGGTGGATGAGCGTGCCGAAGAGTGCGAGTATGAGGAGGGCGACGGTAAGTAGGTGCACCGCGGCGTCACTGATGTCGATGTAAGGAAAGATCGGAGGAGGAATTAAGGAGCAAGTGGACTCACGAAAGGAAAAGTCGCTTTCTAAACATGCTGACTTCCTGGTAGATATCTTCCTGGTTTTTGAGGAAGTACACCTTGCTCGCGACCAAGTTCAGGTACATTTGCTGCACGCGAGGAAATTCATCATTAGAGGTAAATTCACTCCCAGGATCGTGAGATGACTCACATAGACCCGACTGGCGGGCTCGGCAAAGTCGTTCTGCAGGAAGGCCTCCACCTCGCCACCCTCTCTTTGCGATGCAAGCTGTAACACGGCTCCAGGCATCTGCAGGCCAATACTTCTCCGCCTCTCCAATACGAAAGGATTGGGCTCAGACGAATTTTCCGGAATCGGAAGATCGAAACCAAGTCCATTGTATCCTGCGTCCTTGGGCAGCCCGCTGGTGATGTTTCCGGCGAACTGCGTAAAGTTCGAGCTAGAGGAAATGGGGCCACGCTCGGTGAGGGCGGTGACTTTGCCATTGACCAAATTGACGGAGACCGACACGTCGACGAGCTGGATTCTGGGGAAGCAGAATGATGCGGAGGACATTGCTTCGGGCACGTAGGTGAAGAACCAGAACACGACAGGGCGAAATTGCTCGGGAAGGTCACGCAGATCGTCAGAGTCCTCGCAAGATAGAACTTCCGAGCCTGTGCAAAGTTGTCAGCCGAACTATTAGAAGAGGCGGAAGAAAGAGAAAACACACCAAAAAGGGTGGGGGAAACCCTGGTGACGTTCCATGCCACAGAGCACCCAGATAGTGAGGCAGTGTTGAACCATGGGCCGCCGGAGACTGGCTGATCCATCCTGACCTGATGGGCAAATCGGACAGGTTCAGTCAGCGCAAGGGGATGAAGTACAGACGGTCAAGCACTGACCGTTACGACTTGACAATTTGGTTCGGATTTGACTGCAGTCGTGTTTGCATGCACCGTGCCATTATTCCCGAGTTCAGTTGGGAGCGTGAACGGGGTGACAGCGTATTGGCCCCAAACAAAAGGCGGGTTTCCGACATTGAAGAGCACATTGGCGGAGGCGTAACTTGAAGACGTTAAGAAGTCTAACGCATTCATGTAGTTCAGTCAAAAGATTCGCAGCGGCAGGTGCTAGAGCTCACAAGTTAAATCCTCAAAGTTTGCATCTTCATTCAAGCCCAAAGTTGCGTTTGTCTGCATCGTCGGACCTGGCAGGACAGCAAATGAGATAGATCACAGATGGCTCTGGGTCTGCCCAGCGAGTAGACGTACCTGGATCAGTATACCACACATCTCGCAGATTCAAGAGCGATGCCGAAAGAGGCTGGAACGACAGCGACATGAGCACCATCAAGCTCGCGAGGGCAACGAGCCAGTGTGCGTTGCGCATAGCGCTGATCCATACGAAGAAGTTGCTGTTCAAGCCAGTCAGTCATCTCGTCTCCATCGGTCGGACGTGAGGTAGAGGCGTACTTGATGCGGGTGTAGTCTAGCAGCAGACTCTTTTTGGGTGGTGCGTCGCCCTGGACGAGTTCTACGTAGGGCTATGGGTAGGACGGATGTTGGTCAGCCGGCGCTAAGTATGGGGAGATGTGCTTAGCGTACCTGCATCTTCTTGATCTCAATGTCCGTCCATGCCCATAGTGCAACGAAGACCATCTAAAGGGCGCCAAGAGATAAGCATCGCATTCCGAGGGCCACGGAACGCCGGGACGATAGGAATCCGGGAGAAGTGATGGTGTTTATGGAACCATGGTTGTGGGAAACTTACAGAGACGATCACTGGGGGCAACGTCTGATAAATAGCATTAGCGACGAGTGCTCAAAACCAACGCGAGAAGAACAACGCACAAGAGCATACCGGAACCCGGTACTTGTTTGGTTCGACTGGCTCACAGTCCAACCTATAGATCCAAGGGAGAAATCAGAACATGGTTACATTGGAGCGAAGGCTATGTTATTGCGCTTACCGTTCCGCTTCTTACACTCCGAAAGGGCGACTTCAAGCCCCACGGCAATGCCCACCATTGCCAAAATGAGTGGAATCCAGAACCACGGTTTGAGAGGCGTTGGGGTCCAGAAGATTTTGTCTTTGGCGTCCTTCGAACCTAGTACCCCGTTGGGACTACTGCTGCCATCCTTGGTGCTGGTGTAGGAGATCTTGCGTGCGTCTGTGGAGGGGTAGCTTGCGTATTGAATATGCGGCACCTGTTCAGACAGGAGGTGTTGTGAAGGTGTGGCTGGCGGTGTCGTCGTTCCATTCCTTGGGTATTCCGCCCTCACTGGGGTCAATGGGCTCTCCCTGTTCGATTGAGGTCTGGCGCTATGTGGTGGCGAGTGCGAGGTTGACGCTGGAGCCATTGCGCCTGGAGGTAGAGACGCCATTGCTGGGGAGTGCGAAGACGATCTTGGACCTGCTCCAGGCACGAGAGATGGAGGTCGGTGCCGTTCCCTGCTGCTGTCCACGGTGGCGTTGGTCATATCCTGCATGGGCAACTCGGTTTCCGCGTCGGTGGAGGCAGGAATCAAAGAGTAGTGGTGGACCGAGGAAGCCAGAGCTGGGAAAATCAGGCAGGGGCGATGCTACCCTTGATATAGCGATGGTGAGTGGCTCCAAGCAAGGAACAGGTGCTATGGGCGTCTGTTGTTCTGCACTGCGGCCTCGGGCATGATTTATTCTTGTTGTTTCTCCTTCTCCTCCCATCAAAAAATCTCGAAACCCGGGGTGGTCGGAAAATTGACTGGAGAGCTCGAGCTGGTGGTGTAAGTGGTCTGTAAGAAATATATCACAGCATGGAAAACTCGTGGCTTTGAGTGCGGTAAACTGGTGTTCATTCGAGACAGCCTCGTGTTGTGGCATGGCCGTAGCGGTCAGATCTACGTTGACAGGGGGTGGCAACGTCGATCTCGGCTCATCTTCAGCGTTATCTCCCCTCTATCTCTTTCATCCAGGACTTTCATTGGGCCCACCCATGCAGTGTGCTTGTACCATCGGAAGAATAGCATTCAGTATGTATTCGTGCATATCGCGATCGGTGGTCTTCAATTCTATTCACACCGTTGCCCATGGGGAAGACTCATGGCAACCTCACCAAGCAACAAGTGCGCATCGCGACGCCCGAATTCTCTCATCACGACCTCCATCTGAAGCTTGCTTTCATTCTTCTCCTCTTTCCCCCTAGGCCCTCACTTCAGGCTGAACGCCGACCTGCTGAATTTGGCTTTCTGACGGGCCGCTCACTCTGCGCTTCCTCCACTCTTTTGCTGGTGCCTGACTTATACCACGTTCACGAACACATTCACGACCACCCTAGCTACTTTCACCACATACCCCACTTGTGATAGAAAGACACCTTGCGAACCATGGAATCTCCACTTCACCGACAGATGAGCATCAAATCCCACACCACCGCTCGTTCCCAGATAACCCGCCAGGACGGACACGTCGAAGGTCACCTCAACTGCATTGCTCTGTACGTCACCTCTACCCTACTCCCCGATTGACGCACTTCTCATCTAACACGCACAGACGCCATGGCTGGTCGCGCACCTTCTCTATCACCACCGAACAACTCTCCAACCTCGACTACATCACCCTCGAAGTCCTCCTAGAGCTACCCACGCTAAAGCTCCGCTCATCTTCCCTGCGCGTATTCGTAGAGAATCCACCACAGTCCGGCACGTTCAGTAAAATTCGCTTCTGGAAAGACGACGGATCGCTGCAAAGCGTGCTTGTCAAGCAGTTCTTCGAGCAGCGGAGAGAGGACAATATCGTTTGTCTCTTGGACGTGAGAGACGGTAACCAGCGGGAAGACACTGGCAGTATACTCGGTGGGATGGGCGGGCTGGGGAGTGGGAGGATGGTCCTGAAGCCAGGTCAGGCGAAGGAGTGGTACAAGCGGAGCAGGAGCGCGAATCGCTCGACGACTTCTGTGGGGACTACGGGAACGGCTTTGGACGGGAGGACAGACGACGAGGAGCTGGATGTGCAACCTGTACGCGTCTTTTTTCTTTCTTCCTTTGAATTCTGCGTGATTCTAGTGAAACGCCACGTCTAGCCGCCCAAACCAGCGAAACGCCCGTCCAGGATGCAAGCCCTCATGTACGCCATCGGCGTCTCCAACAAGCCGCCTGCTCCTCCTCCAAAGACCATCGACGACGAAGTCGCGGAAATCCAGACACAGGAGGACCAGCTCAGAAAGGTGCGCCACCTTCCTTCCCTTTCATGCTCCTACTGACACGACTGTTCACAGCGCGGCTGGGTGCCCCCCATGATGCGCAACATCATCACCCCCAAACCCTCCCTCCGCCCTAACACCAAATCCCAACCCCAACCTCCCAAATCATCCCCCTCATCCTCCTCCCTCGCTAGCGGCGTCAACCCCTTCTTCTCCCGCCCCCAACACTCCCTCGTCCGCACACCTAAGTCCTCCTCAAACACCACCGCGCACAATCCAAACGCAAGTCACCACGACCTCCTAGAAGAAGACGCCGTAGAAGTCGACGCTGAGGAACTCGCGCTTATCACTAATGACGAACACGGGCAACAACAGCAGCAGAAGGGCAATGGCAAGTCATCGAGGTGGAAGAAATTCCTGCCGGGTGGTGATGAGAGGGCAGAGAATCCGTTTTTGGGTGCGAAGGAGAGGGAGAGGGGGGAGGAGATGAGTCTTGGGGGTGGGAGGGCGAGTCCGAATCCTAAGAAGGGGAAGGGGAAGACGGCGCATTTCCAGGGGGCGGAGGTGGTGAGGAAGCCGAGTGATGCGTTTGAGAGGGGGCCCAGTGGTTAGTGGTGCTCCTCCCTTTCCTGAAGAGGTGGCCATGCTGACCACACACTGGAATAGACGACGATGTCGATCCTTGAGATTGACTCTTGAGCTTTGCTCGACTTTGACGGGTGGTCTACGTCCTACCTCCTTCAACGCGATATCTGGACTACGGACTTTCAAGACAACCTTTGAAAAAACGCTACTTCTTGGACTTGCCTTGCTTATCCATCTGTTCACCTCGAATGCTCTTCTCCTCTGTTCTCCCTTCCCCTCACGATTTTCACGCTAAACACCCATGTTTCTCTTCGGATCTCGCGTACCATACTTATCTGCTTCACCTCACTCATTCCTTTGGCTCGTACTTATTCCTGTTGACACCCTGATAACCCTAATATTCCTGATACCTATTTACCCGCACAGCTCACTCTCATTCACATTTGCGCTTCCTCCTTTGCTCCGGATCCTGACTTCGTTTCCAACTCCTCCTTCTAAAGACGCTCCATCGGTACGCGGTTGTTCTGCTGTAGTGTACATCTCGGTTGTTGTGATGTGTACCTTTGTGCAGAGCCTCTTGTGCTAATCAAACCCCTAGACTTTTCTGATCCTCAGATAAGGTCTTGCAATTCTTTGCTAGGAACGGTGCTCGCGGTGGTGGGGATATCGCTGAACCACGCTATGAGAGTGCAATTATGTTCATGAATTAGTAGAAGTGCCTCTGGCTATCGCTAGTCACAGATGGGTAGTACTAGAGCCCTCCGCCGTCCGAGTCCTCGTCTGTATCATCGATGTTCTCCCCGTCCCAAACCACAGCGTCCACCCCGATAACGTCCTTCAACCGCTTGCACAGGCTCTCGCTGAATGCACAGCAGGATATCTCCACCTTCGGGCACGATACACCTTGGGAAAGTCTGGTTGCCAAACATGGAGATGAAGGAGTCGAAGCGATGGATGGATTGTGGGTTAGAGTCTTTGAATTTCGCTGAGTCGACGGTGATAAGACCAAGGGAGGGAAGGATCGGAATATTGAAGTGGTCCAAACCGGCTGGGCCATCGTTTTCAGGCTTGTCCGGAATCAGAGAGTCGAGAATTGGCGGCGGGAGGGGACTTGAGAAAAAGATGGTTTTGATCTGGGGATGGTTGTGGAACAAGCTGCGCCAACTTGATGAGATGGACGCAGCTTGGGTAAAGTCTTCTTTGTCCTCCTCGTGGATGCTGAAGCTGACTTTATTTAGGCTCTAGACGCGAAGCCTCTGAAGAACGAACTCTTGACTGCGCCCTGGATAATACAATTTAAACGACGACACAACGGAACGGAATCCCAGAAACGCGTATGCGGGCGAGCCCTTGTTCGTACCGACATGCATATCGAAAGAATGGGCGGACCGTGCTATTGAGCGACAGCCCGATAGACCAGTTACATCGAGGATTGCCGATATCATCTGTTCCTCTTGTTCCACTGATGCATTGTCCTCGCCAGGGTCTCCTACGAAGGTGTGAATGGCCACATGCGCTGTTGCTAGGGGTTCGGTGCGACAGTACCAGCGAGCGAAGAGGAGTACCTGCCGCAGGTCTCCGGTCAAGCGCAAAGAACGGAGATGGGCAAGGTGAGCAGGCGGGCACCCGCTTGCGTGGGAGGGGGCAGTATTACAGCCGTCGGGGATATAAGAGGATAGGTTCACATGCTCCATGTGCCGGGAGGAGCTTAGAAGACCTATAAGAAGTGAAACCGGTGGTGGGGTTCAACGCGCTCTAGGTGAAGAGTGGTGAGGCCTTGAAAAGAACACTTGCCGTCCTCTGTTGTGCGAGCAAGGGCATCCCATGGCACAGTGCAATATTGGAGTTCGAGGTGTTGCAATTGTGGTTTCGGGGCTGCGAGTACGTGCTTTGGCGCGGAGATGAGACGATCACGGTCGGCTCTACCATCCCCGTGCCAGAATTCGCGTCGGATGCGTAGGGTACGCAGGGAGGGCATCGAGGTTTGGGGAAAATATCGCCAAATGGGCTCCAATTGCCTATGGCTGGCCTGAACGTGGACCTCGGCCCATTTCTCAGTTTTGATTTTCTCCTGTGAGCTACAGAGCATGTAGCTATAACGGGGAATTTCGTGCCCTAGCAGACGGACAGTCATGGGTAATATTCCTTTGACCTTTCCAACATCTAGTCAAAGTAGACGGATTTAGAGATAGGGATGTCCGCCCAGAAGGAGGGTGTCTTGAGCACGACCAGCCGCCATCTTCGGCAGACGAACGTCAACAGAATATAACCCTTCCAGGACAACGTCCATTGCCCCTGTGGTCTAACGGTCTGTGTCAATATAAGGCCGAGAACCTCCGGTGGAAGATTTGCCGTTGTGCAGTAGTCGTTGCGCATTCGTTCAAGGGCTTCGAGATGCGCCGTTGTTTGCGCGATTTGGGCTTTCGTCTCTGTGATGTGCTCAATAGGCTGGGTGCGAGCTGAGGCCACGGGTAATAGCGCGGTAGAGGTCGTCATCAACTCCAGGCGTCCTTGTAGTCTTCACGTGGCATCACATTATGGAGCACAAATAACCCCCCTGCCCTCATTAATGACCGTCGGTGCAAGTCTAGAGCCTGAATATCATCCGTAAAGAGAGGCATTCACATTCTTTAGGTTCTTGACTTGAGAAAGAAGGTCAGGCAGGGGGTTGGGCTATTTGTGTTCACTAAAGCCACCCAAACGGTAACACCATCTGGGTAGACCATGGGTAGCATGGTAACTGAGCCGTTACCCCTACCCCACCCATACCAATACCCAGCTCTTACCCCGGTGGGTAACCATTACCCAGGCTGGACCTTATGTGACGCAAAGAGAAACATTACCCAGATACTATCTCTCATCAAGGAGCGTTGCCAATCTAAGAACGTTGCCGCTCCCGAAGAGCGTGGACTCTGCATTGAAGTGGATTATACTACGATACGTGGACGTCGACATCATCTATTTAGCAGCAGACTGCTTGTACATATGTCCACCATCAGGTTCCCTACTGTATCTCAATCAGCGCAAACGGGCTCAAAGCGCACCAGCCAACGTCTCCCTCGCCAGACCTTGTCACCCAGCACCCATTGCGCATAACTGTCGTTAACGACAAAGGCAACAATCAGCTTTATACACATGTGACAATACCTGGCGGGACGTCGATGTGTTCACAGGTGAGAAAAAGGACGAGAAGGCGATGAGTGAGCTAAACAAAGCGTTGCTTCCGCTTAAAGTAGCAGCAAGAGAGGACAATTTCCCCTTAGGAGAAGGAACGGTATCGGGACCTCTGACCGCGCGTTACTGAGCATTTTCTCTCCTCCATCTGATTCTTGGAACTCTTTCGAGGGGTCGGAAAGATGTACTCGTACGCGACCTTCCTGTGTTCTCTGTGCGTTTGCCATAGAAATTTATCAGCGAGTATTCTTGGGCACGAATCGAATGATCTGCGGCTGATCCTCTGAAATCCTTTCGAGAGTTGAGACATCCGAACGGACGCGAGACCGCCATCCAGGGATCTTGGCAATTTTCCCATGCTGTTTATTGTGGTCATCAATACAAGAGTATACATACACAGTGATCTACACGAAAGGCTTCGACATAGTCTCGAAGCCGACAGCATTGCGTTCGAACCAGCACTATCCTCATTCGTTCATCGAGAAGGTGCCACATAGAGACGTGTCCTCTGTGAAGGGCGTACAGTAATAATTCGCACACCCAATGCACTAACTTACTTTCATCATAGCCAGTCGTCCGAGTCCAGGCCGTCCCAAGTAGCGGCATTCGGTCCCACGACATCCTCCAGGCGCTGAAGCATCTCAGTGTTAAAACCCCTGGTATAGTCGATATCCATAGCACACTTGGCGCCGTACAGTTGACGATGGGTCACTAACGATAGGATAGCGTCAAAGTAGGAAAACTGCGGGAGTGGGACCCTGGTCTTGTCCCGATCGAAGTCAATAAAGTGAAGGTGGAATATAACCGGAGGGCGGGCAGGATAGGAGTATGTTTCTTCTTGAGCCGCGTATCAAGCGGGTTTACTCGAGGACCAAGAGTCGCTGGAGTAACCGCTGCATGATGAGGTATGTCGGGTGCCTGTTGTCCTTCCAGAAGCGCGACTTCCGGCGCCGGAGTCGGGGCGGATTGTGTGGCAGCGAGAGCCTCGAGAACTGTCGGCGCCAGATCCTCTACGAGACTGACGATCTGAATGTGGGGATGGTTCAGAAGGAGAGCAACCCAGTCGCTGATGGACACCAGGTACTCCATATAGGATATTTTGTGGACGATCAGGTGAACCTGAGTACGTCCACGCGATCGATGCGTAGTAAGCGAAGAAGGAAGGGAAGGCTGCGAATACGGAAGCTCAAAGGTGATCTTGGTCTGTGCATCTTCCCAAGTTAGGGTCGTTCCTTGTTCCAATGTTTCAAAATTCTTGATCTCCATCTCGGACACCTGAGTTAAAGCGACCGATTGCGAAGTTCCCAGAAATCCCAACGTGTTCAGGAAGTTCGAGATCATCTCCTGTTCCTGGGGTGCGGTAAGGCTCCTTGTGTATGAGGCAAGTTCATCGTCGTATACGCTATCGGTTATAATTGACAGGCGAGTTGTCGACGGATGCTGTATGTGTGCGAGTAGCCGAGCTGCGTGTACAGCGTGCCCGCACCAGGATGGAGTTGAGATATTGCAGGTGGGTCGACTTGCCAGATGTGAAGTGCACGATGTCCATACCCTCGGGAATCGAGAGGGTAAACGTCATTTCCTGGACGCAGCGCAAGGATACAAGAATGCTCATGAGAAGATGAGTTGACGGCCTTGGAGATACGTTAGATAGATGAAGTGATACGAGGGTGCAGAAAGGACTGTGTCCATCTCGGATGCTCTCCGTGATGACATCCCATGGCACAGAGCAGCGGTTTTGGCGCGGCCAGGACATGTTTGGGAATCGACGTTAATGTCACATTGAATGCCGGCCAGTGGCGTATCCGAAGGGAGAAGAGGCGAGGGGTTGTCTCCACTGGAAAATGTCGAAGAAAGGAATCCACTGCTTGCCTGCTTCCTTCGACGTTGAATTCCGTGAGCCGGTCAGGTTTCGTCACCGCCATGAGAGCGGAAGATTGGCCCTGGCTCGCAGGTGTACCGTACGGCAAACGAACACCGAACAAGGCTTCTTTCGAGCGCGCTGCCATTTCGTAGAAGTGTGATGATGCTAAAACAGGTATGTTCGCCCAGAAGGATGGCGTCTGTAACGCAACCGCTCGCCAGGTGCGACAAACGGACGAAAGCGTAACGCACAAGGTCCAGGGAACCGGGCTGAAGGGGCCCCTACCCTCATGGCTGACGACCTTGGTCAGTATTAGGCCGAGGATCTCGTCAGGCAAGACAGCTGTCGCGCTGTAATCGTTCTGGAGTCGTTCCAGGGATTCTAGATACGTCCTGGCTTCTGAGATGCGGCGAAGGAGAAGTGAGCGACCTGTGTTTTTGGGTAGAGAACCAAGGGTTTCACGTATGTCGGAGATGGGTGTAAACGTCATGGTGGTGAAATATAGATATACACTGTAGAGGGCTAGCTTGGGACGAGCTCTGACGATGGTAGTGGTTAGCTATAAGCCATGCTGAGCAGGTGACCGCGACATCTTCAGGAGAGCTCCTCCTCCTCCCGCCCATCCACCCGGTTTCTCGTTCAGTGCTTCGACACATGTAAGCCTCATCGTCCTCAATCTCACAAATCGAACAAACAAGAGGCGCGAACTCGATATTCCAGATTATTATTACAGACAATTGAGTTGGACAGACACAGACGATCGAGAACAGAAAAGTCAAAACCGAGATAATGATAGAGAACAAGGGTTAAAAACGGTAAAGCGAGCGAGCGAGCACAGAAAGCATACGTAGGATCGAAAACCGAATGTACAACAACAGCGTGTCCTCCCCACCAACGACACCAAACCTACCCACACTAGCCACATCAATCAAGCACAAGCCATCTCCACGTCCATACCCACCCTTGCCGGCGCAGGCGTAGGCGTCGTCTCCCGGCTCCCCCTCGCCATATTTCGTTTATACTGCTCGTTGATAGTGATGATCAACCGCTTAATGAGCTCCGCATGCTGTCTTCGCTGATCTTTATCCTCCACCACTGCTCGCATCCCATACTCATGATGCGCTGCCCTCGGCTGGAGACGAGGAGACGTCGACTCGCCATTGTCTTCCTCATCAGAAGACATACCAGCAGAAGCAGCGACGGAGCGCAGCGTAGATCGCAAACTGGGGAGAGTCTGGGTGGAGGACGATGAAGAGGTAGAGCGGTGATGCGAATTTGTCGACCGAGACGACGACGACGACGATGAAGACGAGGAGGGCGGGGAGTTGAAAGGAGCGAGCTTGTACCTCGAGTTCCCTTCGGTGAGAAGGGGGTACAGAGACTCATCGCCAGGAGCCGGCGTCGACAAGCGCGACGCCGAGTCCATCTCCACATCCTCCGACTCCGGAGGTGAAGTGCTTCCCAGCGGGGACGCAGTCGTCGGGAGCGACCTGAGCTTCATCGCCTCGCGCCGGATAGGCTTCGAGAAGTCCGCTGGTGCGAGTGTCGGTGCGACGCCTTGCCTTGTAGCGCGGATGTAGTCGAACGAGTCGGCCGCAGGCGAGATGAGAACACCGTTGGGTGAACGACTAGGCTGGTGGTAAGCGTGCGGTGGGATGGAGGTAGACACATGTATCCGTCGGTGACTCTGTTCTATGGGTGAATGCGGCGAATAACCTTCGACTCCGTTCAGGTGAGGGTACATGTTGGCGCTAGCGGGAGCGGATCCCGGTGGAGCAGAAGTGTAGTGAGGTCTGCTAGAGTAATGGTGGCTCGAATACGACGCTGCGCTGGTCGGCGGCGATGAATTCGTGAAGGCGTCGAAGCTGCTATGGGGGACGGTATTCGGGGAGGGCATCTGGGCACCAGGCATACCTGCGATACCCAGAGACACCGGGTCAAAGAAGGAATCAGGAGGTGTGTGGTAGCCTGCATGTGATCCGGTCGAGGGCGGATGAGAAGCCGTCGGCCTGTGAATGTTCCTGCCAAGGGTGAGGAGGAAGTGGTTCACAGCGGCCAACTCCTCAGGCGAGCGGACATCGAAAGAAATGGAGCGTGGGTTGAAATGAGGGTCATGGCTAGGAGGGCCAGCGGAAAGAGGTGGTGCCGGTTGATGAGCGTAGTGGTGGTTGCTAATGGGAGGGGCGGCGCTGTCGTGGTTCGGTCCATACGAGGCAAGACTGTTCAGTCGGTCGACCATGTCTAAGCACCTTGAGCTGATAAGCGATATGGCTCAAAGGGGGAGACAGCGGAGAGGGCATGGTGACTTACGAGTGTCGTACGCCGGGTTGACGCGACGTTTCTTCATGTCCGTGAAGAAGTCTTCAACGCTGTAGTCGTTCGAGTGAGGCCTCTTGGATCCCACAGGGATTGCCGGCTCGTCGAGAGTCTCCCAAGTCGGGAGAGCACCATGGGCGCCCGATCCGTCCGTGAAGATGTCTGCGGGATGAACATGGGCATGAGGATGACCCAGCTCAGGAGACGGGGTAGGAAGAACTCCAAAAGAGGCTGATAAAAATAGATGCAAAGTCAGTACACCATCATTTCCGAGGGCGAACGGACGTACCATCCGAGGTCCCGGACGAGGAGTGTGATTTCGCCCTCATCGGTATGTGAGACGCGGCGAGGTCAAGCTTGCCCTCGGCTCCAGACGGAACGCGACCAGCGATGGGTCTGCGCGTCTCGTTCGAGTCGGGAACGGTAATAGCTTTCGAGTGCTTGTGTTGCTGGTGGTGCTCCTCCGTATGGATCTTGATATGCTTCTTGAGATCCTGTGGTCTCTTGAAAGACTTCTGGCAGATCTAGAGCAAAAAATGTAAATTGACTAAACACGAAGAGGAGAGGTTGGCGACTTACCTCGCAGGAATGGGGTTTGAGGGGCGTATGGACTGAACGGGGCGATTTAGTCACCAAGTCAACGTACAGCCGAGCAAACACATACCTCGAAGATGGCTCGTAATATGATCTCTTTTCGCACACGTCGTTCCACAATCCTTCCATTTACAAGTCAAGCACAAATTGTTCGTGCTCTTCCTGCCAATATGATCGTTACATAAGTGATTGTACAGCTGTTCCGGGTCGTCGTAGGCCTTTGTACACTGCGTCCATAGACAAAGGTGCTTAGTAGAGGGTGCGGTAGATGCTTCATCGGAGACTGTAGGTGCTGGAGACTGTGAATGGGATTGCGGGGGAGATGGCGGGGTAGTGACGGGGGAAGCCATGGTGGTTAGAGGGAAAGACCAAAGATCTTGGACGGCATCAATCTTTTATTCACTTTAAACTATCCTCTCATTGACTTGGCAACCTTGGCTCCACGACCTGCCAAGATTGCCAAGATGTCTTGGTAAAATATCTTGGCATTTCTTCTGCCCTCCCTCGCCACATCATGCCAAGATCCTCTCGGCTTTTCATCCTGCGCTCTTTCCGCTGCCCCTCGATCAACCATTGGCGGACGAGCTCGGCTCGATCACGATCACATTGTCGTTCTTCTCCGCTGCTGTTGTCAGTGTTGGGACCTGAAATGGGACCTTGTTTTCCTCTCAGCAATCCATATCACTACTGACGGAAGTATGATGGAGATAATATCAAGGAGAATGTAAACGGGAACCACAAGCTTCGTTTGACCATTGGTAAAAATCACCAGTCTTTTTATACAGATACATAGAGAGAACCATGTCCAACGTTCAAAGCAGTACCGATAACCTACATACACAAACCCCCAGCCCCTCACCCCCTCTTTAAACTCAACTTGATCTTCGGCCCACTCGACGACGCCCCACCCGCATCCTCTCCCCCAATAGGCGGACTCGTAGCCAAAGGGGAGGACACCGCCGGGAACCCATACCCCGACGAACCGCTCGCAGCGATAACAGGCGGCATCCCGGACGGCACCGGCGAACCCGCTGGACCAGCAGACGACGGTGTCGGTGGAAGCGGCGGGTTCCCAGAGTTAAACTCTGCCCACCGTGGACATTTCCTGTTCGTTTCTGTAGGGCACGTTGCTCAGTAATGAAGGACCTGCGGCTGCAAAAAGTAAGAGCCACTTACTCATATGTCCCATTTGCCCGCAATGCCCACATTTGCGCTATTAAACGACCAATCAGCACCCAGTCCCCTCTTGCGTCCAGTGAATGAGCGAGCGTACCGTAGTATCAGGTTTCAGCGGTCTATCCAACTGCATCGGCGTCCCCCCCTCCTTCACAATCTTTGCGTTCTTCCTATGCAACCTCCTCTCCTGATTCTTCTTCATCCGCGCAATCTCCTCCTCCAGCCTCTTCTTCGCCCGCTTATCCTTGTCCGCATCACCCGTCGGCGCGAGCGAGTTCGTCATGGTGTTCTCCTCCTCTTTGAGCTGCCGCGCGCGCACGTAGGCGCGCATGACGGCTTCGTCGCGTACGATTTCGTATTTTACTTGGCCGTCGATCTGAGAGAGAGAACATGTGAATATGGGGAGGAGCGACGGGATCAAACAAGGAAACGAGGACGCACCACCCGCTTGATGCGCAGCACCCTCTTCCCACTCCCGTCCGGGCCAACACTGTTAAACCTATCCACCGACGACGCCCTGCTCTGCGCAGGCGACATCGGTCCCGCCCCACCAGGCGGAGGCATAATCGAGTTGAACGCAGGTGGCGAACCAGCACCTCCCATGATTAAATCATAGGTGGGATCCGCCTTCCTCGCCCTCGACTCCAGCGCCGCGCGAGCCTGTGCATCCGCCCGCTCGTCCTCCGCCGTAAGTTTCGGTTCCTCCTTCTTCGTCAGTGAGTCGAACTGCGCCTTCCAAATCCGTTCGATCTCAGACTTGTAGATCTGTTGTTGCTCAGCGACGTTATACCTGTGCGCAGATTTCGGTCGTGCTTCCACCTCGGCTGGAATCAGAACGTCAGAACGAGTAGTCGTGAAACCAGAGGGAGAAAAGGTCCAGAGGGAGAGAGGGTAGTAGGAACGTACCCATCTTCGTCTCATAATCCTCCCCCGCCTTCACAAAAATATCCTTCATCGAGATCCTAATAAAACTAAACGCCTCCCCTCTCCCCGTCGGATCGCCCTCCCCATGCAACCTCAACATCGCCTTCGCCTGCGTCGCATACGAGAAATTCTTCGTCGTAATCCACGGCGCCAGCTGCTGCTCCACCGAAAGATTCTGCTCGTCCCCATCCGCCGAGTCTGGCTGGCTGAACCCCGCGTCCTGGAGGTGCCGTTGACCAACTTGCATAGATTCGCAGAGGACGACCTGTTCGGGTCCGATCATCTTGAGCATGTCAGCGTCGGTGGGGATCGTCCACCCGGCTTTGAGACGCCAGAATCCTTGGTGATCACCCCGGCGGTGATACTCCATGAATTCCTGGATATGGGAAAATCTCGCGGAATCAGCACCACACAACACCCACTCCCACACCCGCAACGGTGAGATGAGAAGAATGTGACTGACCTTGAGTCGCTGCCTCATCTGCAGCTCGTTTTGGTCCGGGAAATACTTCATCAGCCTAGAGATTTTCAAGCGCTGCCCAGCACTTTTCCGCAGCAGCTTAAACGCAATAATCTGCAGGCGGAACTTGATTGTATTGGTGATCTTGCGCGAGTGCGGCCCTGGGACCTCGGTGACAGGGAAGGTCTGGCCAAGGACAAACATGTTCTTGATCTCGCGGATGTAGTACTTCGTGTCGTTCTTGATCGTACTCCTACAATGTCATTGTCAATGAGCTCATCGTCGAGAAGCGCAGAGGAAGGGCGTACCGGACTACAAGGAAGTCTGTGGGTTTGGCTTTGTGGCGGAAGAGCGGCGCGCGAACTAGGTTGTTGTACATCACTGGTACTGTCTGGCCAGGATAGACGTATCCGAATTTCATAAAAGGAGACTCGTCCTGAGGTTCGAGCACGAAAGGCAGACCGAGATCATACTGAATAGGAACACCGTCAGCATCCCCTTGTTCTCATAGGAGGATAGACCAACCTTGGGTATGTGATCGTCCTTCTCGTCCTTCTTCCGATAGTAATTCACCAAAGAGCACGCCATCCCAAAGTTCGGGATAATCGGCGGATGCTCTTCCTACACAACACCGTGACCATGAGCATCAATCAAACCAAGAGCACGAGAAAAAAGGGCAGCACGAACAGAATACTCCCACAACACAAAATTACTCGTGTCCTTCAGCGTCAGATCCGTCGTCCGTCTCAGCGCCTCACCAGCATTTCCTCCTTTGCCCAGTTTACGACCAGCCTTATCCTTCTTCTTCTTCGCTGACCGTACCTTGCTGAAGCGCAGCTCAATGTTGAGAGGGAATTGGAGTGCGGGTCGGTGGAAAGAACGGGCTTCTTGTTTTGACAAGCGGGTCTTGTACTGCGAGAAACCCGTGTATCAGTTCTTGAATTCGCTAGGGTGGGGTGGATCACGTACGAAGGGTAGCTGCAGCTTTTGCGCAGGATAGGCATGTTCGACGCTGATCTGCCCGAATGTCTGTCGCACACGAGCTCGCCCGTCTTTCGCGACTTCGTACATATGATCGTTGGAGACGTTGAATCGGTCCTTCGGAATAGACGCATCTGTCCTGAAACGCTTCCTCGGCCGTACCACCTCAGCTACATTCCATTTCCAAGACTCGTCAGCCAGCGTGTTCTCCATCGAACGAAGGTACACCACGTACCAGTTCTGTCGATAGGCACGACATCATCCTCATGGTTGAACTCTATCTGCGTAAAGTCTCTGAACGGTGCTTTCGGGTTCCACATGATGCTCTGCGTCCATGCGCCAGTCTCCAGCGCCTTGTTCACGGGCGTCGTGAGGTTGTTGCTTTCTGGAACGGCGGAGATGATGTTGGAGGGTGCTGAGGAGGGGAGGTTGTCGGAGTGGGTGTCGAAGAGAATTTGGTCTTCCCAGTTTGAGAGGAGTACGAGGTCAAAGGATCGGTCGTGGAGGGTGAGGTCGATTGGGACGTCGGTTTGTTGTCGCTCCTGTGGGATGTAACCCTGTTAGTAGTAGATGACAAAAGAAGGATGCATCGCAGACATACCGCGAGTGCTCGTCGCAAGTCCCGCTCGATGTTCCCGGTCGAGATGAACTCCTCTGCTCGTTTGTTCTCGACCTGGCGCTGCGCGTCGCCAACTACTGTGTCCAAAAAATTCCGTGGATTATCTCGCTTTCTCGGATACACCGCCTCCACTGTGCCCAACAATCAGACGCTGGACAGTCAGGATGATTCAAAGAGAACTCACCGTAGAACGGTCTCTTGGACAACCTCGACTTATTGGGCGTAAACCCCTTGAACAAGTCCGTAAAGTCCAGAACCTTATTCCTCTCGTACGCGGGAAAGCGTTCATGCACCGTCTTCGACCTCTCCACCAATCTCCTGACCTCTCGTATCCGCTTCTTCTTCACTCTCAACTGACTCATATCATCGTTCTCCTCCATCTTCACATCTCCATCCGCGTCATAGCCTCCTTCTTCCTTCATATCCAGGTCGACCTGATCCTCCCAGTCATCGCCTTCGCCCGTACCAACCGCACCATCTGCCCAGTTGTCGCTGTAGATTTGCGCGGCAGTCAGGGAGGGGATGCCGGAGATGCCTAACTGGTTGGAGAGCGCGGTGGAAGTGCCGGCTGGGAGAGAGAAGTCTGAGAGTACACTGTCGAGGGAGAAGCCGGTGAGAGTGCTGATGACATTGTCTTCTTCGCTTGCCATTGCTGATCGTCTAGGATGGGTGCTGAATCAACCGAGGTTGGCAGCGAGGCTGCGTCCGCTGAAAGCGGCTGGAGGTGTGGTGGTTAAATAGCAAGGGTGTACGGTAACGTGACTGAAATAATTCGCTTTACCGTTGAATTTTACGCGCCAGTGGGAGATCATTCTACTTTAAGCTTAGACGCGGTTATTAGTGGCAAAATTAAATGATACTTATTGTGAAAGAAAACATATGGCCAGGATAGCGTCAAGCGCAGGAAGAAATTTGAGGAGGGTACGCTACCTAAACTACGGTGATCCAACGTTAATAAATTCGAAGAATCACTGAACAACTTGCGCCTAAGTAAAGCCGACTGTCGTACCACACGACTACGCTTTGGCACCGAATGTAATGCCGTATAGTATCCCGGACTTTCTCAAGCCTCAGTGGCATCCACTCTCATGACAAGCGGTACTTGACTTGTGAGAGGGGGCTTTATTGCTGCGCGGATCCGAAAGGCCTTGTACCTAACTGAATTACCCTTTTCTGGACTACTCACTGCTTGGTTGCAAAATATCAAGAGTCCAAATCCAAAACATCCGATGCTACTAAGCAACTACTGTGAGTACTTTTTGTCGGCGTCGGTGCGCCCTCGGTGCGCCGATCAATGCACGTGTCTCTTATCCTCTCCTCGCTGCAGCCACCACCAGGAAATGTCCACCGACAAACTCGATTTTCAAGCGATGCTCTCGGCGGATAGCTCTTCTCGCCGACCTGTAGCACTCCCTACATATATAAGACGGCCTGAAGGGCTCAGATAAACATCATCACTCCCCACTCATCTCTCATACCACCAACTGATACAAGCCAAGAATGTCGTTCACCGACCTCGCTACTACCACCCTCGCAGAGGCCAACAAGAACCACTTCAACGCCGTCGGTATAGCCGTTCAAATGAACCAGCGCCCCGACGTCGTCGAAATGAACCGACGTGTCGCTGAACAAGTGAAGAAAGTTTACGGCAAGTTCGATCCGAACACCACTGAAGTCCTGGACTTTGCGTGCGGAACTGGTGAGTGACTGACCGACTGTCTGCTCGTCTTCGTTTCGTCCTGACACACATGTACCCGTAGGTTTAATGTCTAGGCATCTCGCCCCCCTCTCCAAGTCTGTCCTCGGTGTCGACATCAGCCAGGGGGTGGTCGATGTGTACAACGAAGAAGTGTCCAAAGCAGGAATCGACACCTCAAAGATGCGCGCCATCGTCAAAGACATCACCGGTGCACCCGACGAACTCGAAGGCCGTAAATTTGACGTGATCGTCGTAAGTTCCATCCCAAGTCTCTCCTTATCCGACCGGACACATGCTCAACGGTTCCATTCCCAGTGTTCAATGGCATACCACCACCTCTCCTCCATCTCCCACACCACCCGTGCCCTAGTCTCCCATCTCCGCCCCTCCGGCTCCCTCTTCGTCATCGACATCCATCAGCTCGGCTTCAACTCACCCGCCGCAGCAGAACTCCAAACGATCCATTCCGTCAACCAGGAGCACAAACACGGGTTCACGGAGGAGGAATTCCGTGCTCTGTTTGTGGATGAGATGGGGTTGGGTGAGTTCAGGAGAGAGGTGTTTAGTCATGCGTATATGTGTGCAGATCGCACCTTTATGTTTGCGGAGGGAGAGGGAGAGGAGGCGGAGAGGAGGGCGAAGGAAGAGGCGGAGAGGAAGCCGAGGGCTGCCCCTGGCGATGGGCACGAACATGGACACGGACATGTACATGGGAACCATGCTCATGGGCATACACACGACCAACATGCTCACGGACACGGACACGACCACCATGCTCACGGACATGGACATGACCACCATCATGGCCCGAGTACTCAGCAAACTGCCGCAGGAGCAAAGGTCGAATTCTTCCTTGCTGTGGGCACTGCACCCGCTTGATCTACCCTGGTTACCCATCTGCCTAGAGTGTACTTGTCTAGCTAGATAACATTTTGTCCCTTTTGAGCGCACGCTTGTTTCCACACCCGCAGCTTTACGAATCATAGTTATATTTATCTATCTCCTCAGCTATCGCTCCTTCGAGTTCATTTTCCGTATGCGCTTCAAGTCGTAGAACCGCGGTCACCTGGTCGCTCCAGCGCTCAAGAATCATCACTGCAGGCAGAGCGTCCTTCTAATTCCTTCCACCATGAAGTTGACACCTCTCCCCGACATGAGTAGGACCCTTCGCTCTCTACCCAGATACCCAGCCCACTCTCTTCTCCTTGAACGCATCTTGGAAGCCAGGACGTATCTCGAGTCCCTCGAGCGAATGCAGAACGACTACAACGCGACATCCATCCTCCCTGACGAAATCCTTGGTATAATACTCACTCAAGCCGTGGACCATCGGCAGCGGTGGAATTCCTTCGAACCGAGCTCTTAGACTGAACGTGTTCTTTTGTCCTCCGTTTACCGCACCTGGCGAGCGGTTGCGCTACGAACGCCGTCCTTCTGGGCAAACATCCCTATTACACCGTCATCACACTTTGAGGAAATGGTTGCGCGCTCGAAGGAAGCTTTATTTGGCTTTCATATTCTCTACAACGCTCCAACAGTGAGCCCGGATCACTTTGCTGCCCTCATAGCAGTGATGAAGCCTAACCGGCTCTTGGAGTTTCATGTCGAAGGATCTAAGGAAGAGCTCGAGATCTATCTTCGACATTTCCCCTCGGAAGCAACCCGTCATCTCTTATCCATCCAAATATGCAGCTCTTCGACACGGAACGTGTCAACACGTATTCGCATCACCGAAACCCGTGCTGCAGGACCTTCGTTCGGAAAACTGTGCGGTGCCCTGGTGTGCTATCGCGAAGACCATCCATGACGGACATAATCCTTTCGGCTCTCTCAATTCCCTCCGTCTATCCCACATTGCAAGGCCGCCAGCTCAAGCCTTCA
Organism: Pterulicium gracile; assembly: GCA_004369125.1. Lineage (NCBI taxonomy): Eukaryota > Fungi > Basidiomycota > Agaricomycetes > Agaricales > Pterulaceae > Pterulicium > Pterulicium gracile. Next base: position 432,627 of record ML178832.1, read on the forward strand.
TCGACTTTATTGGATCCTTAGGCTGTATCCAGGATATAACGCGCACATTGTCGATGCCCGATGGTATGGACGCAGTCGATTTCGCATCCAGCAAGCCGGCCCACTTACAACATCTCGCCACCGTCATGGTGCGGGACTATCCCTCGTACGCTGTACATGCAGCTCGAATACTCGCCCACATACAGCATCCGCCGACAACGTACCTGTCCATCATAACCGACAGCGAAGGCGGCAATGAGCTTGTCACTCACGTGGAGAGCCTTACTGCACCTCAGGAATCTCGAGTTTCTTAAATACGTTGGGATTTTGGGGAACGCAGTCGGTGCTCACTTCAACCCAGGCGTTTCAGATGGAGATCAAGAACCATGAAACTATAAGGCAAGGCGCGACGGGCTGTATGAATTTCGCGCTCGCATTTGCGGTCGCGTTTGCGGTTGGCGGTCAATTTGCGGTCACTATTTGCGGTCACTATTTTCGGTCTTTACGGTCAATTGAGGTTACGTGTTCCATGCCAAAATCACAATGTCAGCTTGAAGTAAGACGCTCTATACAACTTTGTATCCATACCACCAACCAGAAGAGCATTAGACACGTCTAGTTGACCAGTTTGAAGAGTCTAAACACAAAAAAACTGTGATTTTAGTGAGAGCGCATTCGCGGTCAACGATCAAACTCTATCAACCGCAAATGATGGCCAATCAGGCGTTCACCTTCAGCTCGAGGTTCTGAGGGGTGCCGTTAACACTTTTTGAGCTCTCTCTCTCCAGTGTTCAACTGTTGCTGATAGTCAGACAAAATCGAGCGTACTGACTTTGGCAGACAATGGCATGGCCGCTGGGTCGACCTGTAAGTGTACACCATCTGCGATGCACCGTGAACTCTATCAACCGCAAATGATGGTGTTGATCGTGCGGTCAACAACCGTCGCTCTCTTGCACCTTGGTCTCCTCCTGCAGGTCTCAGTGCTCCTCCTCTGATTTCTTATTAGGTACTTGCTGGTCACCTACCGGTTTGCTTGAACTCATGTTCTCTCTAAGGTAGCAATATCAGTCTCATCACGAGTCTTTCCTTACAGAGATACTAAGTATGGCGTAAGAAGCCAATACTTGGAGCACCTCCAATCTGAGGCATGGTCATAGTCAAAACCGCGTCTACCTGGCACCTCAATCTGCGTACTTTATAAAACATTCAAAGTGCCTCGTCTTTCCCTGAAAAATACGCAGATAGCAGCCCCTCCCTCTTAGCTCAAGGCCAAACCAAGAAGCTTAAGGTAGCTCAGACTCTTGGTAATCTGTGTCCCTCCTCTTTTGTTTGTTTGTCTTCACGCTTCCTCAGTATCATGATCACCTAGGCGCGTGCTGATGTTTATTCGTGCGCGCACGAAAATACGTTATCCACTGCATTACTCTGTTTCTCTGGGGAGAAGAACCAAGATTGAAATGATTGTCGAAGTCTGCATTACGGTGATGTGCGTACCGTGGAGTAGACACGGAGCGTAGCGAGAAAGTGAGTTTGTCAATAATGAGACTAGTTGGCACAGGTGAAGATAAACACTTGATCATGAGCGTCACGAGATACAAAAGCGGAGGCGAGACGAAGGTAGCTAGAGGTTGCCGAGGGAAGTGTCAAAAACAGAGACAGGCGGCAAAGACGCAGGCAAACGAGACGATGAAGACAGTGATGAGAGAGTGAGCCGTGAGGCTCGAGATGATGTGCACAAGCGAGAGAGAAGAGAGGGAGTGGGGATTGGATTGTCCGAGGTTCAAGCGTCGAATGTGCAATGTTTTGTAGACAAGAAACAGAGAGGTATCATGGAGAAATATGGGCAGTCCGCTCGCATAGCCTCGGTAGTTCAGAGTCGGAATATCAGAGAAAAGAGCCAATGAGAACGTACCAGGAGTCCTCAATGACTAAGGAATAGTGACATAGTTGTGGTGTTGTTCGCGATGGTGGTGGTGGGAGAGAAGGAGGGACACGGCCTCGTGACCGTGATTGTGTCTTGATCGCTTGTCCGGGTACGCGCTTGAGTGCGGCTCGTCAACGGATCCGGAGGAGACGTCGTACCATACGCCCCAGGCGCGACTTTGACTTGGGAAAGTGCAACGACAATGATTACCTTGAGCTTTCATCTTCCCAGCCTGCCATTCGCTCTTCGCTCACTCCAAATCAGCAGCATGAAAGTCCTGACACTGAAGATGTTCACTCATAAAGTACCGTACATGGAGTCCGTGGTGTCCGTCAGCGACTGGGTCGCTCTTCTACGTAATCATCCGCGGGTTCTCACCGTCAGCCTCGTAGACGATCTGGCACCAACAATTCTCGAGGCTCTCGCTCCCCTAGAGCTCATCTCGACTCCGCTGGAAAGCCACGCTTACACCAGGTGCATCTCAAGAACAAGGAGCTAATGCTCTCCAGCATGCAGCAGGCCTTACAGTTGCCCCCAGCGGGCCCGGGGTGAAGGCTCCTAGTCCTCGCCAGCAGACGCACACACCCATTCTTCCCTCCCTCTGTTTATTCCACCTCCACCTCATCGATTTCGATTCGCATTCCACCCCGCAGTTCTCCTACCTCGACGCTATCCTGTCCTTGGTGGCCCATTGACAATCAAATGGCGCGAAGTGTGCCGTGGACGTCGACTTTACGAATGGGTTTGATGATGCTATGTTCCAACGCCTGAAGGATGTCGTAGGGCCTGATGCCGCTGATTGGGACGGTCAGCGCGAGTGGCCATGACCATGATGATGATGCAAGGGCGCAACTGTTTTGGTGGCCTGAGAGCGTGTGCTTATACTGTATCCTCGTTACAGTTAGAACGTGTCTTCATACCGCTTTCCAGCTGCCGGTGATTGTGATGGCAGGTGTTGCTTGTTTACCACTCACGCGATGTTGTCCGCCTCATTTACCAATGGAGTTCACACAATAGTTTGCACGTCATGACCATTTAGCTATAGTATTAAATCGCACACGCAACGAATGGCAAGCCAGCAGGAGAATGAGAATCGAGTGCGCTCGAGAAAATCAGAATAATTTCATGTGTCGCGCCGGATCAACGTTATCGTTACAATTACAGTTATTACATGCTACCAGCTTGTTAGATCGATAGAGTGTATTTAACTGCCGAAGAGATAAGCGTATATGGAAGCTGCTGAATAGTACTTGAGATGCACCTTGGCTGGGTGAGCATTGTCAGACGTCTGACCTCGGCGACGAGGGTTGAGAGCAAGTTTGATCGCGGTCACGCAGTGTGGGTCCCAGTCGCTTTCAGCCGGTTACCTCTCAGTTCAACTCCACCATGTTGCTAAACTCGGTGGCCGATATACATTCCGAACTTGCTCTACTACCCGTAGATTCATGAAGCACATCGCAGAAACAAAGGCCCACATCGCGCAAACAATGGCACATCTCCGCGCCCTGGAACGAATGCGTAACAACTACCGCATGACCGCAAACCTTCCACCTGAGGTTCTCGGCCTCATATTGACGGAGGCTTCCAGATCACAGGGACCATATGTCGTGGTTTCATGGAAGAGACATATCCAGCTGGCGTCTATTTGTCGAAGATGGTGGACGGTCGCGCCCGAGACACAATCCTTCTGGGCAGCCATCCCCATCTCCCGATCCATGCACTTCGAGGATATGCTAGCGAGGTCAAAGGATTTGCCTATAGTTATCCTTCTGGCTTCTGTTCAGTCGTCCCATGCCTCAGAATACTACTAAGATCAACCTCCTTCGCGGCTCTTTGGCGAAGATCAAACCAGAAAGATAGGGCGACTTCCATGTGTGGGCTAGCCCTAAGCAACTGGAGCCCATGTGGGAGTGTTTTCCACGAAGTCCGACGCACTACTTACTCTCCCTCCGCATCCGACGAAGAAGATTACAAGAAGATGACCCAGATGATTTCAACGACCTTATCTCCGTGCCCAAGCACGTACTTACATCCCCTGAACCGCAACTGCAGCACCTCGAGCTTATATCCTGCCAATTGCCTTGGGACGCGCTTGCGCGAACAACAGGGGATGGGGAAACTACCTTGCGCAATCTCATCACGCTTCAACTGCACCAAGTTGTTCCTCCACCGCCAGCTGCACTCCTTGTGGATCTTTTGAGTTCCTCTCACCACCTGGAGAACGTGGAACTATCCGATTGTATCCCTGACGGCTTGGATACCTTTACTACCGAAACCCATGGGCAATCCCTCACTCAGCTGGATCACCTCGAAGAACTGATCCTGGAGGGCGGCATATGCCAGACAATCCATCTGGCTCGCTGGTAAGCCGCAGCGATCATCCAACCTTATCACGCGTAGTCATCGACACCGTTATTGGAGATCAATCATCGATGGAACAAGAAGAAGAGATGATTCTGGCATTCCTCCACGTAACCGGTCTCTCAGGAAATCGCTCAGCGTTGCGGAGGACCCATACCCATGACATGCTGGTCAGTACGACCAGAAGTCGACACGGATGGGCGTTTCTGGAATTTCGCTTCACTGCATCATCATTCAGCGTAAACGTGCCAGCGCGCAGTCGAGAGTTCACTCTTCAACGAGTTCGCGTCGAGAGCATGAACAAACTCAACTTCGATATTCGCGTGGATGAACCAGAAGACTATGCACCAGCCGCGTAGGTCTCGGCAGTTTGGCGCAGTTTGTTCCAGAACCACCCCCAAGTCGAGACCATATCCTTTACCAATCAACTCCTGCCCACAATTCTCGCTTCCCTAGTCACAACTACGGACATGAATGGCCCAGCAATGCCAAAGCACTCCGTACCTCCCATCCTCCCGTCCCTGGGCCACATCGAGCTACGTTCAGTGAAGCTTCGGACCTCCGATCCGTAATCCATGTCGTGCTTCGATTCCCTACTCTCCATGTTAGAAAACAGACTTTCACAAGGTGTAGCGTGTTCGAAAGTGAAGATATCCTACTGTGCATTCAGCGAGCGACTGAAAGACATTGCGGGGGTCGACGGTGTGGTTTGGGATGAAAAGGATATCGACGTCGATGACGACTTGTACGACGAATGGATATTATTACATTCAGAGTGGTTGATTTTAGGATCGGTGGGACCTCGCTTCAAACCAGACGGCGTTGAAGCATGGTTGGCACACATGTAAACTCGAATAGCAAAGTATCCACATATCACGCCAGGTGTCTATACAGCGTCTATGTATCATCTTTTCATACCCCTACAGTCAATCTATCACTTCGTAAAGCGACCTCCCAAAACCCTCTAGAAATCTACATGACATGACGTCTCTAAACAGTCGACGTCTTTTGAGCGGGCTCAGTCGGCACGCTATGGTCGCTCTTCGCCATCGACGAACGCGAACCTACGAGGATGAAAGTCGTTAGCGACGCGTCTTGGTAGAGAAGAAGCGACTCAACAGCGGCATACCTTCATCATCAGACCCCGCAGCGGTCTTGCCAACATGCTCCCCACTGACGAGCGTGTTCTCAACAGCGTTGTGTGTGTCCCCGAGGTAGTAGTTGTCCATGAACAGCGTCGCAATGAACGGAACGACGGAGAGGACGAGAGCAGCGATCCACATGGACTCGACAGTGTCGACGTAAGCTGTTCAGGAAGAGTGAGTAGGCTGAAGGGGATTATGAAATGCAATGGGCAGTCTCTCACCTAGAATGACACCCGTGCGAACGGCGGGCTCACTGTTTCGAGCAACGTCAATAGAGCCGAAGATGAGCGCACGCTGCTCAGCGCTGACGTCGGGGAGATGTTTGGCGAGAGCCATGGGAAGCCTCGACGTCCAGAGAGCGGTCGCTGTTCGACGAGAGAAAGTTAATGACTGGCTTTGTAGAAAGAGGAGATCAGTGCACTCACAGATAGCACTACCGATGCTACCACCAAGCGTCGTCCACAAGCTCAGCAGAGCGATAGCACTCGCCATATCCTCATGCCTCACGGACGCTTGGGCAGCGACCTGGGAGCCGACAACACTGCAAGCACCACCGAACGAGATTAGGAGCTGAGTCATGACCAGTGCGCCAGTCGAGGGATCAGGTCGGCGACAGTACACGGTGAGACCGAAGCCACTGCGAATCATGCGTCAGGCAAGGTAATGGAAAGTAGGACATCGAAAGAACGCACACAATGTAGAAGACGAGACCGAATAGCTGCACCGATTTGTATCGCTGCAGGTACCGAATGGCCGCTCCAGAGATGAGGGAGAACGCGCAGAGACCAACACCCATGGCATTGTTGAACATCGTCCATTCGCCGTAGGAGTAATCCTTGACGACCCAAACCCATGAGGAGAAGTAGAGGAGTCGGAAGTAGCCGCCGAGGTAGTAGAAGAAATCGATGACAATGGCAAGGAGGAGGGTCTTGTTGAGAATTCGCCTGTGGAAAAGATCGCGCATCAGTTTGGGAGAGGGGAAGGAGATAAACACTGCACGAACTTGGACATGAGTGGCTTCTTGCAGAACTTGAGCTCCCAGACGCCGAATGCTATCATCAGCACGGCACCGAAAACGAACATGATAATGATGCCCTTGTTGTTCCATCCTCCGGGGAGCTGATTGTAGAGCGTCATAGGCAGAAGCAACAGAGCGAAAGCGCCTCCTAAGAGAAGCAAGCCGATGGTATCCGCCGCCTCGAAGTGGTGCAGCACAGCAGCAACAACTCCATGAGATTCTGGTGTTGTGCAAATGTAATAAGTCATAGGTAACAGCCGGAAAAACGTAGCAAAACGCACCTCGAACGGTTGACTCGTCATAGACAACAACCCCTTGTTGCTTCGCCTTGAACTCGGCCCAGAACAAGAAACCTAGTGCTGGGGCGAATGCGACCGGGAGAACGATCTATGAATACAATGAGAAACGCACACGAAACAGTAAGAACCAGGGAGACGAACAACAAATATGGCGTAGCCCCATCGCCAACTGTCAGGTCCACGGGAAAGAATACTCTCCACAACGGGGGCCGAGATGAAGGCGTTGACGATATACGGCGTGGAGATCATAGCAAAGCCCCAGCCCCTCCACTTCAGAGGCGTTATGTCCGCGATGAGGATTGAATTCACAAGACTGATGCCCTTGTCGCCAATGTTTGCGAACAGCTGGCCCACAGCGAGCGTCTCCACGTTGCGAGACGCGGCCACCATGGTATAGCCTAGGATGTACTTTGATGAAGAAAATTAGGAAATAAGCTTAGAAGTGAGGTGAATGGACTCACGAAAAACAGCGCGAACAGATACGTCCTAGGCCTAGAGGTAGCGTCCGCGATTTTGGCGATGAATGGAATCACAACCGCGGCAAGAATGGAGTTGGCGACCGTGATGGCCCCGAGAAGCGAATGTTGACCGTACGAGGACGTCGCGAGCACCAAGAAGTTGAACACGGTGTTGCTCTGCAGCGATGCAACATAGACGATGAGACCAATGCATGCATAGAGCAACCAATGGCTGCGCTTGTTGGTGAAGACACGGAACATCGCCTCAATACGGGCGACACCTGGCTCCTTCCTTGCTTGGATGCCATGGGGCGCGTCTACCTCAGTCGTTGCCGTTGTCGCCTGCATTCTGGAGTGAAGGAGGCGGGTCAAAGAAAGAAGGGAAGGAAGGTGGATGGACTGAATATGTGCGCACCTCTGAGTGCGCTTTTAAACATCTAATCTGATAAAAATTGTCGGGTGATCTTGGGGATATTCTATTCACTGATGTAGGGATCGGGTATGGAAGCAGATGGAGGCCGCCTTGGAGCTATCAGATAATCTGGAATTTCCAAAGATCGACGCGCTATCTCGGACCTGAGCCGCGGAAGTACAACGCCCACAGCGCGGATTTTGCGCTTCGTGTACTAGCTGAAGACGGCCTACGAAAAATGCGAAGGATGCGAATCAGCAGGAGCAAAGATACTTTGAAGACGAAAAGGGAGCGGCACCTTTGAGCGCGCATGCGCTTTATATGTACTTCTTCGAGGCGAGATCTGACTTGCGACGGAACCCGACTCAAGCTCGCCCAACTTAACGGTTCTGTACCTCGCAGCAATCAGTCAAGGACACAAAACGACAGAAGAAAAGAGGAGGACGGGAGATCCACTCAACCGCGCATTGAGTTGTGCCCCCTGAAGCATATGGCTGCGCGCCTTCTGAATTTTCGTCTCTAGTTCGTGCGCTCGGAGGTGCGCATAAACTCGTAGTGGTGTCAACTCACTGTCAAGAGCTCGAGCGACGTGTGTGCCTTGAATTCGGGACCGGTAAGGAACCGCAAGGCTTTGGTGCCTCCAGAATATGGGTATTGCCGGTGAACGCCGGCGGACGTCTCCTCATGTTCTGAATAGAGAGCCTGATGCTTGGGGCCTTTTCAACGACCATGATGCATACAACCCGATCGAGAATAGTGACGAGGTTGCGCACGGTGGTAAGAGTCAGAGGAGTAGAATGAATCAACAGACCTGAGCTGGGTGAAGAAATAGTTAAGAAGCCATAAGAGAGACTGCGGGTGGATTAGTTCTTGCAAGTTCTAGACTTTCAGTACTTATAGGGCCCCTTGCGTTGAACTTCCCGTTGGCGAGTCTCCAAGCGCCAGTATGTTCGAAGCGGAACCCCGCAAGGACCATGAAGCTCCCAGCATCAGATGCAGAAATCAGGGACCTTCCACGGGATGCGTGCTGAGGTGCGTGTTGACGGGGGTATACTTGCCTGTGAGATGAATTCATAGACGTGGTGTTATCTGTATACTCTCCTCGTCCAGCATGGCGCGACAAGAGGATTGGAGTAGAACTTTACAGCAGACTCCGGAGTGCCACGAAGGTCAACAAGAACATTCAAAGCCTGGGTAAAGCCTTGGGTAAAGCGGGCCGCTTGTGATTCTGATTAGTCATCAAGGTTGGCATATATCAGGACTTTTTTCTTCGCGATGCTCTCTTCCATGAACCACCTGCTCCTTCTCTTGATGGAGCAACTCGTCGCCCACCCACTTCTCAGCCTCGGGTAACAGGCTGGTTCACAGAGTAAAGCAGAACTCAATTAAGCCGGAGCGACTTCTAGTACCTTTATAGCTTGGAAGAATGCTTGACTATGCGGTTCTCACAACCCTTCGTTTCGATACGTTACCATGCAAAATATCCTCTACGCTGTTGTTTATTACTGTGCACTGTGTTTGTGCCGAATATGATTCATTCTCACTTGCCCCCCATTGAAAGCATTCTTCCAAATTTACACCACCTCAGGCTTATAATCGGCGCCAGTGCAAGGTAATAAGTATGGTCTCGCTAGCTCTCTACCGGCCGGCGGAAATCCTTGCACCAGCGAACAGCTTTTTAAACGGTGCGTATTCTTCTTGCTTGGGCTCGACGAGCTTTCTGAATCAACTACAGTTAGAAGACAACTCCAGATCGTGAGGATGATCCAAAATCACTCACTGGCTTTTCGTTGCTGGAGAGATCATCTACACCCGCAGAGAGGCTATCTTCGTCCATAGGTCTCTTCTTGCCATTGGAGGCGGAGCTCTTCAGGCTTGAAGTAGATGCTGTGGAAACAGTGTCAGATTTCCTCCCATGAAAGGACGGCAGTGCTTGCCATCGCAGTCTTGCGTATTCGAAGGCAACTTGCTGCTTTGTTGCGCCCCATCCTGCTGCTGCTCCGAGTCATGTTCTTCCTCCAACTCTTCCTCTTCCTTCACATCTAGCTCGTCCTCTTCCTCCCCCTCGACGTGCTCTTCACTTCGCTCCCCGTCCTCCGCTTCGTCCCGCTCCTCGCTGTCATCATCCTCGTCCTCTTCGCAATCGATGCCGAATACAGGGTTAATCATTTCATCACTCCAGCTGCGGTCATTCTCATGGCACTCCCCTGTCGCCTCCTCCTCACCAGAGAGTTCCTCTTCTTCCTCGGGCTTCTCAAGGTCGTCATCATGATCGCAAGCCTTTACGCCGTGGTAAAAAAGCAAGTCCTCGTCAGCCCATTCTACATGCCGACGGTATGAGATTCAAGGGAGGGCTGGCGGACAGCATGACCACACGCACCGAAGAAACGACAGTTTTCCTTTTCACCCCTCTTGTGCCTGAAGCAGTAAAACAATCTGCCGACCATCCGTGACTCCAAAGCACAGGCATCCCAAGAGCGAACCACATCATGGCACATGAACGCATACCTTCCAAAGTTCTTTGTGTCAACTGACACTCTGCGCAGGACTGCTTTGGATCCGTCTGGACAATAGCAGCTGGGATCGTTGGGGGAAGACATGCTGACGTCTGGGGTAGTTGAGGTGACAATGGAGGGGAAAAAGCAGTGTTGTTAGACCAGCCGAGATAAGGTGTAGTCGTGGTTGGACCAGCCATCTGTCGAGTCGGTCACCATCTGTTGAACAGTAGGTTAAGGAGGTTCAGAAACCAGATATCTGGGCAAGAGTTACAGGCAGCAGGGGCTGAGACGTTCATTTTCCCGAAACAGTGTGATGATATAGATAATAAGTATAGGGGGAACGAGAGCAAGGCGAAGTTCAATCGTGTTCTAGCTTCATCCTCTTCAATAAGTGCGGTGTCGTCTACTCCGGCTGTTAAGGCAAGAGTTGGCAAGCGAATTACCTTTCATAATCAACTGGATGAACCATACCTGATATTTCCCATTCGAATTTCTCCACCGCTTTCCGGATGGAGAAATTGGAACATGGCCATCCAATTCTTCCACCTTGATTGGGACCCGTCCTGCTGGCAATGCTACAAATGACAGTCAGGAAACGCACTCAGGAGAAGTAGATTGAGCTTACTCTTGGTCTCCGCTCCGGCCGCCTTCGCAGCGTTCTTTTTCGCCTTCTTCCTTAGCCGCCTATCAGTGTTCTTCCTACGCTGTCCCAATTCCATCGAATGTACTTCGCCTCGTCCGACCCGGTGGGCACGACACCGATCCTCTGATACCCCTGCTTCATACGGGCCAACAACTTCACGTATTCGTCCCAGTGGATGCCGTCCGGAATGGAGTCGCACCACTCTGTTGTTGACAGTGCCGGACGTGGAGCTTGTGCGCAGGTCGTATGCGGCGCTGGTGGGTGCGCTCACCGAAGAATCGACATGATCTGAAATTATCCCTATGATACGGGCAACAATAGGCAAGCCTGAGGATGGTTATGTAGGTAGACTGAACGGCGAGCAGGTGATGGATGGAGGTGTGGTTACCTTCCTCTGTTGTGAGGGTCCGCTGAGACTGTGCATCGTTTAGCCTGGTAGCCGTAGTAATAGTTTGAATAGTGCTGGGTTCCGCCCTGTATAGCAGATGCGTTGGTGGGTGTGATAGCCGAAGAGGAGTCTGAGGCCATGGCGGAGAAGAGCAAGCAGTGGAATGATGCGCAGCGTGGCTGATGATGACCGTCGGAAGCAAATTCGCAGCGCCTCGGCGACTCACAAACAAGAGGCAAGCGGAAAAAGAAGAGAATGCATAGCTACTTTTCCAGAACGAACAACCAGAACTGCGTGTTGAGAGCGTCGAAGAAGACAGGCATCCTCCGAATTCCTAATCATCATCCGGCATCGGAATATCATCAATACTTCCCAATACCTCCACGCCCTCTTCAAGCCCTGCCGTTCTGCTCCTACTTCGTTTTCTCCCAGGATTGGCGCGCGGAGGAGTTGTATGTCGCCTTTCTTTCACTTGGGCGGGAGTAGGGGGGTGGAATGGCTGAGGCGTCCTAATCACGGGTGTTGGTCCAGAGAAGTCTTTGCCAGTCCTCTGCTCCAACGCTTTCATGTCTACGACTCGACGGTCAGGTCAGCTAGAACGTGGAGGATTGCATGGGCTTACCGATAGGGATGCGATTCTTGAGAAAGTCTGTGATGCGGGCTGGATTTCTCTTGTCTTCCGCCTTGAACTTGTTCTTGCACGCCGTGCGATCTCTACCAGGTAGCATGATCGAAATCATCTCGTAATTCTCGCCAAACTGCCCTAGTGCCTGTAACGCAATTTGAGAGACGGCTGGTGCATGATAGCAGTCTCGACTCACATGGTAGAAAAGCTCGGTCTCTTCAGCTGACCACCTGTGCCCTCTGCCTCCTTTTCGCTGGTACGTGGCAGAATTCGTGAACTTGGTATGGTCGGACTCGTTGATATGCGTGTAATGAGAAGTGTCGTCGTTGCCTTCTTGACGGTCAACAAGAAGAGATTGCTCGTCAATGATCGTCTCCCCGTTTGGTCCGATCCTGACACGAACGTTGGCCTGACTGGACTGGAACATCTGGGAGTAGTCGAATCCCTGGCCACTCTCGTCAATGATATCAGACTCTTCGGGGTCGTCTGCGCCGCCATTTATGGCTTGTAGAGTGGAAGAGTTGAGCGCTGCTGCTACTGCGTCGCCTCCCGAAGCGTTTTCTTCGGCTGGATCGACGGGTGGGGCCCCGACTTCGTCAGCTTCGTCATCCTTGCCGAGTTTCCGTAGTTCCATCTCCATTATCTTCTGCGCTTTCTTCTCCCTATTGCGGATTTTCCAATCTCGATGACTCTCCATAACGACCGTGACCTTGGTGCTTACACGACCTTGACCGGTGTCCTCGCACAGGTCTGACATCTTCACCGTGGTGGGATCAAGGTCTTCCCCGGGATCAGCGGTGCCGGATAACGGATTCTCTGGAGGAGATTGAGCTCGACCCTTTCGTGCTCTGATCTTTCTCTTGCCGGCGACGGAGGGCTCTCCTTCCGCCGAAGGTGTTGCTTCTACTGTAGATTTCTTCGCACGTTTTCTGGGACGAGGTTCAGGAGTGTCTTCGCCTTCCGACTGCTGAGTGGCACTCTTCTTCCGAGTACGACGCTGAGGCCCTGAACTCTGAGCTGGCTCGTCGTTCGCCTGTGGCTCTGCAGATGGTTGAACCCCTGCCGTTGGAACAGGCATTGGAGGGAGGTCATCGTCGTCGGGAAGATCGGGATCGGGATTGGCGAGTTGTGAAGCTGGGGGATTTGGCAAAGTTGGAGGTGCAACTAACGAGGTGCTGCTTTGGGAAGCCTGGTTGGACTGAAACGGCGAAGGGGAGAATGCATTGGTCCGAATGACGGTAGCAGGCGTTCGAATCGGATTTGAGGTTGCCCCTCCACTGCTCGATATCGCAGGGGGCGCAAATTGCCGAAAGCTTTCTGCAGGTACGCTGGGCGGTGGAGATACCAAGTCGGCGATATCTTCAAAAGTGGTGGAGGCGATATTCGAGGATGAAGCAGCTGGACTGGGATCTGGTGCAATGCTGGCTGCTGGCGTTCCCCTTCTTGCATCTTTGACCTGAGAAGGCGGCACAGAGGCGCGAACAGGCGCAGTGGACGTTTCGCGGTTCTTTCCCTTGGGCCTTGCGACCGGCTTGAATGTGGCACCTCCTTTCTCTGTTTCCTAATGTATCATTCCTCCCTTTCGTTTTCGCGACAGATTTATAGCAGACGACTTACGAACTCGAGAGGTCATTTCTAGTCTATAGCGGTCAAATGTACAAGCAGGTGTGAATGGAGAAAATCGCGACTTGTGAGAGTAAAAGTGACTGAATTGTTGGTGTTTCTAGAGGATGACCGTGAATATCAACTGATACCGGTCACGTCCACTTCGATGATCGCCTGTTCTCTCTCTCAAACCTCCATGTCAAACCCGTCAGAGCCTACCATCGCCACTGGTCCTTACCCTGGTTGGGAGCTTGACTGCGTCGACGAGTTGGACGAGAACGACACCTTGTACAGTGTAGCAGAAAGGTACCAAGCGTCTTCTGCTCAGAGAGACTATTGGACTCATGACACTCCACCTCTACAGCCGTTCTTTACTTTATCTCCTCCAGCAATGTAATCTATTCAATCTGCAATATTCCATGCCCAAGGATTCACATACGTCCAGCCAGACGTGCTTGGTTGCAAGGATTTCAGAAATTCACTCGACAGCCAGACTCGCAAACCTTTGAGCATCGAGCAAGATGCACCATACAAATCGGCCCTCACAGCTTCGACAACGTGTCTTTCTTTGCAGTCCACTACCTGGACGAGTTCTCAGAAAATTCAAGTCCTCCAGAGAGCGCGATCAGCCCTGACTTCTTCGCAGAGCTTCGCGCAGCTGCCCAATCAGACGACGCACTATGTACGTTGCTGCAGCTGAGCGCGGATGGGCTAGCGAGTGAAACAGACCTTGAACAACTGGGCATATATATACGCTCTATGATGAAATCCAGATCGAGGACCAGCTTCAACTCAGAACCGACTTCGCTTCATGGCATATCTTCGACGCCTTGGGATATCATAGCGGAGTTTCCTGAGGCTCCTGGCGACTATCGAATCCTCCCTCGTGGATTAGCCGCGTGCTCGCGCCAACTGCCAGACGACTTTGAAAACTTCAATGGGCCGTTTGTGGACATTAAGCTCGACATGGCGCTACCCTTCCAGTTCGAACTCGAAGAGTCCCGCAAACGGGCGATAGCTGTCTGCAGCGAGTCTAACAACGACCTCATGGAGGAGCTCGACTGGGATGAACCATACCGCGAGCTTGCCACTGTTTATATTCTTGACGCGCCGTCACAGCTTTGGAGCCTCCTCGTTTCGTGGGTCGGAGGAGAAAATCAAATGGAGGAGAATACAAGAAAGTTAGCAGACATCGCTGTGGGTCGTCTTCTCTCTCTTTCTTTACGTTGCTGGCTCTAACGCCTGAAAAAAGAAAGCACAGGTTAGGGAGTATCCTACTCACTTTATGCCGAGAAACCCAGAGACAAGGCGGCGAAGAAACGTAGGCTATTTCCCAGCCCAAAGGCAACCTTGGATTAAAACGTTGCTATAGCTGGCAGATCCTCAACCCGTCCTGACGCCAATCAATGCTATAGCAAAACGCTCGCACCGAGAGGATCGCTACACTCCTAGTGTCCCATTTGTGGTGATCTCTTCTGACGAGGACGAGGACCCGATCAAGCAGCATAATAGAGATGGCACAAGAGGAAGTGCTTCAGACGCGGTGGCATGTCGTGTTTGCTCCAAAACATTCACGTACCCACTCGGCTTAGAACGCAACTGTATGTCATCGCCCTCAGCTTACCTCGACACTCAAAATAACATCTGTGCTTCTCAGCCATTTGCCGAAGCTGCTCCAATTCTCGTGGTGGACCTGGAGTTGTGGACATGGATCACGAGCTGAGCTCTGGTCGACGTTCTATCAGCCCCATAATCGTCGACTGACTGGGGCCTGATGCTTCCGTCAGTGTCGTCTATAATCCAATGGCGCGCCTTTGTCTAGCTTTGTAGCTGTACCTTTCACTTCTTCGCGTGGCTCATGTACTTCTACAGTGACTACTCTCGCGTGCAGTATACAATGTGCGCATCGCTCGTACTCTGCTCTTGGAGAAGCCACATGTGCGACGCGACAACCAGGCCACTTTATTCCCGGATCTTCGCATTTACGCCCAGCTCCACTTTGCTCTGTCAGGAGGATGCATCATGCGTTCTCAAAATCGCTCTCACGATTCGCTGTATCCATCGTCAGCTTGATACACGATTTCTGGTGAGCACACTTCCTCTCCCCTACACTCAATCCCACGCACATTTTGAGCATCGCCTTTACACAGATTCGATACCATGTGCACTAGACACTCAACACTTATCCGTTGTTCTACCACTGAACTACCTCCAGCTAATGCATTCGTTGGCTGTTGCAGCCGCCATACCAACACAGTTGAGGGCCCGGCGTCGTATGCATCTGACTACCGGGGGGTACTCACGTCTCAGGGAGGTACAGATTCGTTGTCCTTCTTGGCGCATGTTCCTCGGAACAGTACCTGCGCCTTGCGTCTCTAGAAGTCACAAGCCCTCCAGCTCAAACTTCTTCGCCCCGTCGCATTCTTCTGCTCTCGGAACTCACGGTCACGCTCGCATCGTCGTCAGATGACATGGTCGCGTATAAAGACTCTTGCTGCTGCCACATACCCTTGAGATCAGAACACTTTTCTCATGCTTTTCAAATTTATGCTCAGCCTATTGGCTCTCGCGCTGCCTTCTCTGCGGCCTCCTCGCCTGCCGCTGAGACCTTCAACTATGACCTTGATTCCGACTTCCAGGGATTCGCGTCTTGTGGTGTGGGTGCTGCGCACCTCAACGCTACGCTTGAAGCGCGTCAGTAAAGGACGTTTACGAATCCTGTTAACCAGCAGAGAGGTGCGTTTGACACCCTCTCTCTCGACAACTTACGATCTGACCTCTCGGTTGGCGCTGTGTATGTGCCGACCCTTGCATGCGTTTCATAAATGGCCGCTACTTCCTGACGTCTACTCAAAACACCGAGATCGCTATATGGTCCGCCATGACCATCGCTGGCCCCAAGACCGCCACGAAGAAGACGCTGTTCACTGATGCCACTGCTGGAAGGTGAGTTCAGATATCCTGCGCAATGTTCTCGCGGTGGACTCATGCGCTCTCTTTCCATCCGTAGGGACTGGAACCTGTGGTAGGTCTCCATCAACTATCTCCATGCTTCCTCCCAATTGCAAAACACAGGGCTGCCGATTCTGGTACCTCGACGACACCTGGTACATGTATGTCCTCCTCATCCTTCGCTACTCCATGCAAATCGCTCACTCCTCAATAGCTACTACGCCGTCGCCAGCAATCGCAACGACAATCTCCACCGCCTCCACGCCCTCCGCGGGGGCACAAACGCCAACGACCCCTCCACCGGGCCCTACACCTACGCCAGCCGCCTCGTCCCGCCGAACTTCGACCAATGGGCAGTCGACGGCTCCATCCTCCAGCTCAATGGTCGTCTGTATTTGCTGTTTAGTGGGGCGCCGACGACGAATCCGTGGAGGCAGAACACGTATACCTCGCTGATGAGCTCGCCGACGCAGTTGAGCGGGAATGCGGTGATGATTAGTGGGCCGACGTTTAACTGGGTAAGCACTGAGCAGCACATGTGGAATAGTGCGTATGGAAAGCTGACATGGGGTTGATGAAGGAAATGGTCGGCCCACCTGTGCATGAGGGACAAGGTACGCTTTCGGTAACCCGCCTTTAGATTCACGCTGACCCTGATGTTTTCAGAGTTCATCCAGGTCGGAGGGGTCACTCGCGTACGTCGCAGATCTGGCCTTTTTATATTTATTGTGACTTGATCTCTACCAGATCGTCTACTCCGCCTCGCACTGCTCTTCTGAGGACTACATAGGTTCTCAACCCCTCCACCGAGACCATCCATCCAAAATCGTGTATAGGCTCTGGGCCTGCTCACCCTAACCACCGGTGCTGACCCCATGGTGCCCGCCAGCTGGGTCAAGGTACGTACGTGCAATCTCCATCGGTGCCTCCTTGCTCTGACACCCGTGTCTGCATGATATAGTCTCCCAACCCCATCTTTGGCAAGAACGTCGCAGCAGGCGTATACGGTTCAGGCCACCAGTACGTCTATCCCTCCTCCTCCAAAAACCAGCTAATGACAAGGGACTCCGTAGCTTCATGTTCCAATTCGGGACCCAATGGTTCTTCGCGTATCACGGAAGAGCCGCACAGGCCTAGGATGCGGTGATTTGCGCGCGACGCGCGTGCAGCCGTTCTCGGTCAGCAATGGGAATACGCCGGTGTTCCCTGCTGCTGTGGGCGATGGTGCGGTCGTTCAGAAGCCTTGATTGTTGTGTGGGACGAGGGTGGTTGTTTTTCATGTTGAGTAGGTACATAGGATAAGTATGTCAAGTACGCTGAGGATCTGTGAGAATGAAATCGTTCACTCGAGTGGCCCATAGCTGTCTGCTCAAGTGATCTCAACCGCGTCGCGAAAGCGCTACCGCCATTACACACAGGGGCTACTACCCATCTGTTCCTCATCCAACCCTCTCAAACAAACACTACTCACACCTCCCATACTATTCGGGCGAGCTGCAAGCTTACAACGACATAGTAAGACCTACAATACAGTATGTACTGTACACGAAGGAGAAGGAAGTTAAGTTATAAAACGCGTCCAACTATCAATATTAGTGCCAGTGCCAGTGTCAGAGCTAATGCCAATCGTGTGTGCGTGTCGTCCAAATTAGATCGACGTCAACGTCGGCGCAGCTAAGTATGCATGTAGCAAACAGTGGATCTCGATCAAAGAATCGCCATTTTCTGCAGATTCACCCGCAGGATAATCTCTCGAACTAAGTAAACATCCGCATCAGCACCAATATCCCAAAAGCTCAAAGTAAAATGAGTGAATGACGTACTTCCAGTGAGCATCGCCGACATCGCCTGCGTGTCCTGCAAAGAGAGCTAGTGAGATTTTCACGCACGGGAAAGACGGGAGGTCTAGAGAGAAACGCACAACGGCAGACGTCTCGTAGCATAGGAAGGGCCGCGGCTCGGGTGATAGACGTTTCTGTGTGGTGTGGACATGTCAGTAACGCAGTACTAGTCTAGGCTGGGATTCCGGTCCGTCGGGATTGAAACTTTGAAGCGCAGTAAGTATTTGAGTGAGTGTGGGCTTACATGGTACGCCCTGAATTTCGCCTTGAAGTCTGTTATTTATGTTTCGAAGTCAGGATAGAGTTGAAGGGGGAAGGTGAGTCGGTGGGGGGGACGTACAGCTCACGACGTTCCTCAGATCATTCGGCAGCTCGCCGTAGCTAGGCACGTACTTCTTCACGCTCACACCGCTCGCCAGCGTCTCGAACAGTACATCCATCTGTCGTGCAGCACAAAGGTAAACGTCAGCCCCAGAGGCAGATGTAGCATGTATCCCGGCGGAAATGAGACGAGACGCACCTTGTTAAGAAAAAGGATGAAATTCGTATGTTGGAGCAGTCGATTGCAGCAGACTTCGCGCCACAGACACAGGCTATCTTCCTGTCACGGTCGAGGCACATTAAATCATGAGGTGGGGAATCAACGGGGAGAGAGACGTACGAGGCGGTTCACTGTGTTACAAAGGTTCAGGATGATAGATAGATGGTCAGATCCGCGACGATATGACCCGTAGCTCGACGGACTAACCTCTATGATCCTCCTCTAGAACCTGGTTGAACGCTAGCGGTGCGAGGAATATGATAGCGTCCACTACACATGACATTTCATCTTAGCACCACGAGCCCCACAAACAAGGCTGAGTCTGGGCGGGACGTACCGTTCTCGAAGTAGGGTATCCACTGGGGGCGCTGCACAAGCATTAGCCTCAGCAACTAGTGGTGTTGGGAGGGAGGGAAAGAGACTGACCATGCCACGACTCCCACCCACATCGAAAATATAATACTCCGACCCTGCGTCCGCTACACCCAATCCTACCCGATCAGCACAATTCCTGCCTGCTTGAAGGAAGGGGGAGGGACATAGCGTACCTGATTCCATGAGGAACCGGTGCTCTTCGACGCCCATAGTCCGGATTCGCGCGCGTACGATATCAGCTGCCACCAACGTGAGTAAGTAGAAAGTTGGGTAGGGGAGAAAAGGAGGGGAGGGGGGGGGCGGCGTACCATCCGTAGGCTCATAATCCTCCCTCGCTACACGCGCTGTATCGTTCAAGAAGCTGAACCCACCAACTCATCAGCACCGTTCCCTCATCCCAGTCCCAGTCCAAATTAAACCAATAAACTCACAAACCAGAGCTACTCTCTAACCCCACCTCCCTACTCCTCAACACCCCCCTCACAATCTCATCCCTCCACAGCATCATAATATCCCCTCTACACGCGCTCACGACGCGGGAGACGTCGCGCGAGCCGTCCGAGGCTGAACGGGGACGTTTCGAGGTGCGCGAGCGGTGCGAGGGAGTGTGAGAGGTGGGCGGCGTCGGGCTCGTCGGTGGATTCGAAGTTGGATGTGAGTAGGAATGCGATGGCGAATGCGTAGGATAGGATGGGTGTGAATCCAATAACAACCTCTGCCACGCGCTCCCCGCCCTAACGCTCAACTCCCGACTATAAAACTCCCCGTCCGAGCCCCCACTACCACTCCAGGGCGGGGGCGAGGACGGACCAGAAAGGAGTCGAGTGAGTGAGGTATCGACGACGAGGAGGGGGGAGAGGGCCATGCGGAGGCGGCGGTGTGTGTTGTTGGGTGAGGAGGAGGAGGAGGAGGGGGAGGGAGAGGTGTAGGTGGGGCCCCATTCGTCTTGGAGGGTGTCGAGGATGGTTTTTACGGATCTGCGTTGAGGATGAGATTAGGGTTAAACATCATTGAAGGTGGGAAGGGGAGGGGGAGGGGAAGTGAAACCGGGGAGGAGGGGGAGAAACGCACTTGATGAGGTTCATCTGGATGACGGTCCGCCATGCTGATCTCTGCCGTGCGAAATGGTTCGGGGTGAATGCGATCTGGAAGTCTAGCAGTGGCCAGGCGAGTATGGTTAGACTGGGCTTGAGGGGGCTGAGGGAGACGTGACGTACTCTTGAGAACGGTGCTTTTGCCGGATTCTGCTTGGCCTGGGTGGATTAGATTAGTACGACATGTCGCAAACAAGAGCCCCAGATAAGAAAGAAAGGCAGAGCTAGAGAAGTTGAAGTTAGTGGTGGTGAAGTGAAGGGACTGGACTCACCGAGTAACAAGATCTTGACCGCCTTCGCTTTCCTATCCCAAGCCTTCTTCGACTCTGCGATCTCTGCGTCAATAGCGTGTGATCGCTGCTGCGCTTCTCTCGCGCGTCTCAGCCGGTTGTCGCGTTCCACTGTACAACATTATCAGTACACAAAGTGGGAAAGAATGCTATTTTTGCTAGGGCGCACCTGGAGTTTCATGGAGATGATTCGGAGCGGTCGTATAAGGATTCACCACGTCCTCATTCACAGTCTCCGGTGCTCTCGACGACGGTCTTCTCGAGCGGCTGCGCATCACAATCCAAGCGACAAGTAAGGGGGTACGGGGGGGAGAATAGGCGGGGGAGAGAGAGGGTAGCAACACCTAACACATTCTCACGTCTGATGTTTAAAGGCGGGCTGGAAAGTAACCTAACCGTGTAGGGACAGTGATAAAACACATTGGTTGCAGTGACGGTGTTGGATTGGGTCCGTGTTGCTATAGTAAGTTGGCCTTGTCAGGCGGTATGTATGTATGGATGTCTATAGGCTCAAAGCCAATCGAAAGTAGACTTGGGCAAAAGAATCAGATCGATCTGCTGCTGGGATACCGTATTGATGAGCGCGATGGGCGTCTCAGCTCCGATGTCGTCGTGTGTCTGCACCCGAATTAGGCTTAGAGGGGTGTTCGAACACACACGACCTTTGCAAGAGGGGGTGCGGGTAAGCGAGAATTACGGATGGAGATCCGAATTTGACCTGCGGTTAAGGTGGTTTGTCAGTGAATGCGTTTTGAAGCAGGCTAGTGGCTACCGACCGGTACCGGCTAAGTGTGCGACGTTCAATACATGTAATCCTAGCCTGAGGATATTCTTATAAGATACAAACGCTCGATGACAGAAGTTTGTCCGAACGAGCGCGCAATGGCAACGAATGAGTGGGTTGTGTGCCTGAATTCGAACACCATGGGCGCCACTCACGGTGCCGATCCCACCAGGAACCAAATGTTTTGCTCCGGCATCAATTGGAATCCAGACCTGCTATCTCCCGTATCTCCTTCATCCACGATACCGCTCGTTCTCCTCCGACTACCATGTTGTTCGTCAAAGCAAGACACCCTACTCCTTCTTTATTCCTTACTCTAAGACGTCGCTTAGCTACACATGCCAACACCCCGGTCAGTATATCTCTCTCCTCATTGACCGAATACATGAGTACACCCAGCTTACCTCCCCACAGAAATTCACAATCCCCGTCATCGACTTTTCCTCATTCAGAAAAGCCACATCTCCCGCCGAGAAACGCGCAACGGCAGACAGAATAGTCGGCGCGTTCAAAGAGAGCGGGTTCATCTACCTCTCTGGACACGGCATACCAAAGTCTGTTATCAAAGGAGCTTTCGACCATGTGCGTTCTCACTGTATCTGCATGTGAGATTGTGCGGTGCTTATGATATGAAATGCGTGTGATAGAGCGCAAAGTTCTTCCAACTCCCCGTAGAAACCAAGGTCTGTCCCCCCTTCCCCCTTCCTTCCCAGCTAACCCAACCCCACCCAACCCAACGCAGGACACACTCGCCTGGGAATCCCCCCGCTCCAACCGCGGCTACGTCCGCATCGGCCGCGAGCGCGTCACCCAGTCCGCCGACGCCGCCGAGATCGCCAAAATGCGCGAGTCGGCACCGGACTATAAGGAGAGTATGGAGATTGGACGAGAGGCGGACGCGGAGTGGAAGAATATGTGGCCGAAGGAGAGTGAGGCGCCGGAGTTTAGGGGGACGATGTTAGGGTTCTTCCAGGTGCGCATTCCACCCGATTGGATGAGTTGGGGTGAAGACTTGAGGCTGATGAGGTTGATTGGGGTGTAGACGTGCCATGAGCTGCAGGCGCAGGTGATGCGGTCTATTGCGCTGGGATTGGATTTGGAGGAAACATTCTTCGATAACAAGGTCGATCAACAATGTCATAACCTTCGCCTTCTTTCGTATCCCTCCGTCAAGCGTTCCCTCCTCAACGCGGAAGGGACCGGCCGAGCGGGGGCACACAGCGGTACTTAAGAAGCCTTTCCGATGCAATCCCTTCCGCGGCGTACTGACTTCGCGTACGCACAGACTACGGTACCCTCACGCTCCTCTTCCAAGACCAGGTCGGCGGCCTCGAAGTCCAGAACCCGCACACGAAGGTGTACCACCCCGCTACGCCCATCGTAAGTCCCCTCCCCCCTCCCCCCTCCTCCCTCCTCCCTCCTCTCCCCCCATCCCATCCCAACTCACTCAAACCCTCTCTTACTCAAACCCTCTCTTACTCAAATCCTCTCTTACTCAAACCCTCTCTTACTCAAACCTTCTCTTACTCAAACCCTCTCTTACTCAAACCCCCACCCACCCAGCCCGATACGATAGTAATCAACGTAGGCGACCTCCTCTCCCGCTGGTCCAACGACGTCCTCCGCTCCACCCTCCACCGCGTCGTCTCCCCTCCCCCCACCCCGTCCGACCCCGACACTGTCCCCGGCCGCCAATCCATCGCCTTTTTTAGCAACCCGAATTTCGATGCGGAGATCGCTTGCTTGCCGACGTGTAAAGGGACGGAGGGGGAGAAGTATGAGGTGGTGACGACGGAGGAGTATATCGTTGGGAGGTTGAGGATGACTTATGACTCCAAGTAGGTTGGGTATGTGAGGAGGCAAAGGGATGTAGTAGCGAAGTTCGTGTAGGGAATAGGGAGTCGAGAAATGGTTGTTGCTCAAACGTGTTGCATAACTCAGAGAGGATCGCGTGCAAGATTCTGCGAGAGACGGACAAGCGATCCGAAAGGGCAGCACTCGATTTTCTCCTGTGGCTGTCTGCTATGCATATATACCACCTCAACCGAAGCTTGCGAGCTTCTTGAACGACTATCCGCCCCACAGTCACAATCAAGTTGCTGGTACTACGCTAGAATCCGTTGAAAAGCATCTCGGAGGCAACTCCCTCTTCAAGATATCGAGCCCAGGTACAACATGGAAGGGTATAGGGATTCAATACAAGCTGTACATCTAAGTATATTCTACAGGACTGCAAAACCTAGTACAGTTTTCTTAAAACAACACCAATAATAATAAGCATGTCGTCCCCTCGACTAACTGACAGCTATGCCGCAAGGACCTTGCAGCGGGCTCATCTCCACCCGATGCCTCCACCGACGCTCCTCCCCCCACCACCGAGCCCAGTGATGTGTACAATGTGCCAACCTGCGTGGAGCACGGACAGACCGGTGATACTGGTCCAGCAAAGCCCTCTTCGCCCTGTTCCACTGAGTGACCTGTCAAAGGGCTTCGATGGGTCGGTGCGGGCTGGCGAGACCTGTCACGAATTGGCAAGATACGTGGCCAAGGAAGAACTGAGCGAGACACTTCGTCGACGATAAACCAGCTCGATGTAGAACTTGGAACAGGAAGGCTATCGGGGCGCGCCCAGAGTCCGCCATTCGTACTCAAAACCCGTTGTTGTACGATTGAGACGCCCGCTGCGTCTCATGGAACCACGGCATCTGCGAGCCTTCCGCTCTCTCTGACATATGTCGATGCCCCTGGGAGGTTTCGGGCTGGTACTGGTAATGTGGCAGAGCATACTGATTGTACTCAGGGTACTGCATCTGGTAAGCCCCGAGGTCCCAAGAATGCTGCGGTGTGTTGGATACTGGATATAGCGTTAAGCGTATGTTGAGCTCGGCGAAAAGCCGGGTGGAGGACCAGAACGTGACGTACAGAGAGACTCATCCAGTCCACCAAAGGAAGAAGGAATGTTGTGCCCCTCCATGGGTTCCTCCATGTAGTACATTTGCTGGCTGGCGTGCAGTGGGGTATGATTCCGGCCGTTCGTGTGCCGATAAGAGGCTGACGCGCCGGGCACATTTGAGCTCTGGGAGGACGAGCCTGCGAGTTGTGCTGAGTGGTTTGAATATCCCCCGTTGGTGTGATCAGCGCCCATGCTCTGCTTTGGCCCGGCTGGTTGAGAGACGTGGGGAGTGCTGTAGGGCGCAGTTGTGCTCGTTTGATATTGCACATGCTGGGGCTGGTTCGCTTCAGATTGCGGAACCTTAGCTCGCTCGTAGTGCTGGCGTGGTAGCTCTGCCTCGTCCACCGGAGACCAGCGCAGTCCATTCATCACATCCCTGAGAACAGCCCGTGAGCCTTCTGATTGCCATCAACAGCAACAAAGCAGAGAACGCACCATAGCTGTCCGGCGGGAGCCCACCTGTTATAATGAAACACTTGGCGTTCAGCCAAAAGCACACAGGATGTAAGCTAGGCTAGGCGCCACTGACCTTGTTTCGGCACTCTTCATGCAATTCATGACTCCATCCACGTACGCGACTTCCTTTAGCCAATCAATCGAGCGTTGATAGCGCACGGACGACCACAGGTTAAGGAGGATGATCACCACTGCGCCCAACGCCGAGCTCTACCCAATGATCAAATCAGTCTTGTTCAAGCATGGGTCCAGTGCGACATCGTTGCCTACCTGGAACACTGGATTAATGATGCACCCCGCCTGGTTCAAGACATCCAAGATATTGCATACTGAATACGCTGCGTTCGTCGAGATGAGCAGTGGTAAGCTCGGGCCGGTGATACCCTTCTTGTTGAGAACGAACGGGCGGTGGATCTGGAGCCGAACGAAGTGGAAGTATGAGTTGAGCGAGCCGGATTGGATGAGGATGTCTGGAGATTGGGTAGCGTTGCTGTTGGCGTCCCACCGCACTAGAGAGAGAAGAATAGATGACATGAATGGGTGAGCGGAGAGATAGTGGGAGAAGAGACGTACGATGCGCTGGTAATTCTGCCTGGAACTGGTTGAGTTCTGCGTCGAGGTGTAGGACGATACGGCGCAACCATTCTTCATCTTTTAGGTGCCGAAACACCCTAGGCTTCTTGTTTGCGTACTAAAACACAGAGCAGAAGTCAGAGCTCGTACCTGAGTCGAAGGAAGGAGAACTACATACGATATTCCGCTGCACGTTGCCCTGAATCATACACAGCTTGATGAACTGCGTGAAAAACTGGATATTGGATGGTTTCCCGAGAGGCTGCTTGAAGGGATGAACAGGGTCCTCCCAGTATTCATCGTCGCACTCTTTCGGCCATTCTAGGTCGAAACTGCACCGTGTAAGGATCAGAGCGATTTTGATAGAATGGTATGGGGTGGTGCGTACTCTTCGTCTTGATTACAGCATGGTCTGCCTTTCATCACGGCCGAGATTCGATCCATGCAGATGAACGTCCTACAACAGAAAAAAAGAGGATACCTAGTTAGACGTGGGGACAACGACAAAGACGTTTTCACAAATCGTACCAGTATGCTCGCCTCCAAAGCTCCCCCTCCACAGACGTGCTAGATGTGCCATTCTTCCGGTGCACGCCAAGTTCTAACCAATGGCTCTATGAGAGAACGAAACGGGAACACGCTGCTACGACCTACCTTGCATGTACCTAATCCCCATACCGCAGATAGTGTAGATGCCTTCGCCTGCGTAATGAATATGCGAGACGCTCTGGATATGAGTTAGCACGAGGTACAGATGCAATAAGATGGTAAATACACGTACTGCGAGCCTGTGGTAAAATATTCAGTGTGAGCTCAATCGGCCATAGTCTACCCAGAAACTCACAGCTGCAAGTAATACGTAGACGTCAATACGCGTACGTGAAACAGGTGCTCATCACTCACACAAAGGAACTGCAATTCGTGGAGGGAGCACGGAGAGACGATGTTCTTCCTGATTTGCCAGATCTGCCGAACGTAGTCCAGCCCTCTTGCCGACGGGAGAGGAGCATCGGGCGCCATCATGCGCGGATCGTTGGAACCTGCAGCAGCTCCCAGGGCGCACGCAGCGAGAACCTGCGCATCGAAAATGCTGAGTTTCCCTTTCCCATATGAAGCAGAGGGATAACAGAAGAGTGGTCTCACCAGAGCGCCGAACATTATATCTTGGTAGTGCACGCCTCGCTCAATATCCCTGAGGAATGTTGGCTTATGCAGTGTAGGCACCAAGTTGTTGACTTTCTCGAAGTAGAGGTCGACGAGGGAGTACATCAGGTCTGGCGGAGGGAACACGAGTACGGGCTGGCGCGTGAGGTCGACGTCGTATTCGACCTGGCGGTTTGAGTAGCTTAGTTTAGTTCTTGCTCCTTGGCAGCCGAGCAGAGACGTAACAAACCTGCATAGGCTGCCAGAACATCGCTCGCTTGGAGGGTCCCTGGATCGCCGGGGATATATC
The DNA here is from genome assembly GCA_004369125.1 of Pterulicium gracile. NCBI lineage: Eukaryota > Fungi > Basidiomycota > Agaricomycetes > Agaricales > Pterulaceae > Pterulicium > Pterulicium gracile. Next base: position 459,297 of record ML178832.1, read on the forward strand.
TCCGAGTACTTCGCCCTGCAGACGCAGGGTAAGGTTGATCATGGTTACGTCGCTGGACTGACCGTAGAAGCGTCGGGTCTTCGGGTCAATCTGGAGGGCAGTGTCATGAGTGGTACGCTTTTCCAAGAACAAACAATGTCAGGAGGAGGGATTCACATTCAACGATTCCAGATGTGACAGAACGTTTTCCACCCCTGTATCTTCGTCTTCCTCCTCATCTTGAGGTCGCTCTTCAAGCAAGGAAGACACGCCCACATGCCACCCATTCTGCATCCTAGTCCGAGTGGCAACAACTTTCGTTCTACTCGAGGAACTCGTCGGTTGCTCCGTCGCGTCGAGGTCAAGGCATCCCGACTCCTGTTGTTCGTGAAAGTAGCGCGCAAACTTGACGATAGTGCGCCGGAGAGTCGGCGCGTCGGTGTTGGTGAAGAAGGCGTCTTCATCTTTAAGGACTGACGCGACGAGTGGCTCGAGCTCAGCGTAGAAGGAGGCTTGGGCTTCGGGAGTAGAGCGGCTGCTGGTATGGTGTGAATGGGACGGTGGTTTCTAGTGGTGGGTCTTGGTTGAGCCGCGATTTAAGATGAGCGGAAACAAGACATACCTTCTCTTGACTTTTGATGATGGCCTCTAGCCGATTGTACCTGGCGAAAGTCGCGTTAACACTTGTGTATTACGGGGTGTTGCTGCATGTGTGAGCTTACTCTCTATTGTCTATAGTGTTGCGGCCTCTCGATCTGCGTCCCTGGTGATTCGGTTGAGGAAGGCTTGAAGGGTATCTCACATTCAAGTAGTGACTCACCCTTCCCAAGGCCTGCGTGCACAGAATATTAAATGAAAGGCAATTGGTGCACTCTTTGCCTTTCAATGCTCGGTCGCCTGAGAAACAAGGCAGCCAACCGCAGCATGAGAGGCTGCGTTGGCAGTATCGACAGCACACGCACATTTAACTATTCGCAATACTAGGCAGTCAGTAAAGTAAGGTCAGCACGATAAGTCCGCAGCGTTACGCACTTTTTCGCTTCCTGCAAGCATCACAGGCGCCCTGTAGCCTGCGCTTCTTCGAACCGCGCACCAGCTCCTCGGCGTCGAAGGAAGCCTCTGGGCTGGGGGTACTGGACATGGTGGTGGTAGTCAGCAAGATGTGAAATGAAGTAAGACGAGTAACAGCACCGTCCACACTGCTGATTGCGACGGTCTGCGAAAGTCACCAAGTAGCTTCTGGCCAGACGAGATGGTGAGATCCTGGATTCGGGCACGGCGTTAATCAGACGGCAGGCGCCGAGTGGTAACTGAGGTCGGAGGTCGGCGTCGATCCACTACATGCATTCCTGAGCAAATTGGAGCGCTCTCGAACCTCAGAACGCTTAGCTTCTCCTCCTCGTGTGCACTGATGCTTTTTCGAGCCCTCGCTAGTTGCGCCAAATTCCCATCGTTGTGCCTCGTAAAGGCGCCCCGAACAACCCTTGAAACGCAGCAGAGCAACACCGCTTTGTCATCGGCTGATCCGACGGTTCGATTTCATTAATTATGACCCACCGCCCTTGTCGCTAACCACCAATCGCTAACCGTCGTTTGTACTGTACTTCCACCTGCTTTGGCAATTTCTTCTGCCCCGTACCTGATTCCATCATGCAAGGACCGACCATATATCTACTCATAAGTTCGCATCTAGGAGGCCGATAGGCGATTTCTCAATCAGCAGTGGTGCAGGATCGGTGCATGACGTCCATGCTGCAACTTGATCCGGAAACACTCCGGCAGAAGACGGTGCTACTCCATATTCATGCAAAACAGATGCCAAAGGCCTGAAGATGTGCAACTAGCACGTCAAGAAGTCGCTGACTAAGAGCGTCGTTTGCACGCAGTCATCGATTGACTGACCCTCTACCGTGATGTCCTCCAGGAAGTCGCTAGTTGCGCCTATCATCGCTGTGCCGGGCAACGCCCTTCTCCAGATATTTGATCCCGCGATCCCTTGAGAATGGAGCACGCGGCTGTATGGACGAAGCAGGCACAGAAGATGGACGAGGTTGAGAATAGTATGGCGACGTAGGAGTTCAAGAAGCGGGAGATGGAACGGCAGGCGGATATTTGGCGGTTGGAGAAAGATCTCGGCGCTGCGAGACGCCGTTTGGGTGCGCTGAGGAGAGCGGGGCGTCATCTCAATGAAATGGAGTGCAGTGGATGTCGAGCTGGGCCCTTTCGATTCTACAGTCCCTTGTCAATATACCCACTGTTTTGGATACAGTAAGCGTGTGCCAACAATGAACATCTTTCTACTCTTCTCAGTGTCGAAGGCGTGCGAACGGTAGTACACGAACGCATGAACGACTGCAGCGCTCGTGAGATCATGATGATGCCACGAAGGCAGCGGCAGCGGATGGCATTCTGCAAGAAGTACGGTAAAGATACCTTGCTATTGAGATTGCTGGGCACTGTCGGTACCAATAGTGTCGTAACCAGACCCTCCTGCACCTCCTCTCATATACTCTCCAGCCCTTCTATCTCAGCTGCTCGTCTTCGCGCCAGCACCTGCTCGAGAAAAGCGCCATTGGGCTGGCGGACCGTGGAAGTCCCGACACGGCCTTACACGCGATCATCTTCACCGCGCTCAAGGCTGTTCACTAGCCACTCTCCCCTATACTCTTCGCCATAAATCATCTAGTTTCCTAGTGCTGCGCTGATTCTAAGCAAGTTGCGCGGGCGTGGAGAGCTGCTTATTGATCTCACTTAAATACCCACACCAACGATAACAACCACTATGATCATCCCAAACGATGAGAAGGGCCCCCCGGTGCCTTCCAAACATCAGGAAGCCTTTCCGGAACCAGCGGAGGATGACCTGCCTCCGTCGTACGAAGAGCTCCTGGCCGAGCTGGCGATACACGATTCACAGGGACAAGCTTCGCAGGGACAGCCAGGATACACCACAGCGTCACCTGGGCCCAGCTCACCGCCGGTTCAATCGCAGAGTAGCAGTTACCCTGATGAAAAGGCAGGCTTTTCGCCTCCCGGAACTCGTGTTAGCTCTCCCCCTCTTTCACCTCATGCCAATCTGCCGCCTCTCGCACCACGTCTTAACTCTCCGCCTCTTCCGCCTCGTCTCGCGAGCCGCGGAAGTTCCATCGAACAGGGCGCACCTCAGATCGCGCTTCCTAGCCCCATTACCAGTCCAAAGGGAACGAAATCCCCACCTCCAGAACCGACTCATCAAGCTCCCTTCTCTTCTCCTCCTCCCCACGTTTCAGCGATCTCAAGCCCACCACCAGTAAACCTCGGCTCCCCACCCCCACCCGACCCCCCATCGACCTCGTCCTTCCTCTCCATCCCAGGCTCCAGCAAACCCCAAGACACCCTCGGTCGAATCTCCTCCCACTCCTCCCTCCGCTCCGTCTTCACCACCTCCTCCCCCTCCACCAAACCCCCCTCCCTAACAAAAACCCAGCTCGACATCCGCACCAAAGTCCTTCAACTCCTCCAACTCCTCATCACCCATCACACCGATTCCTCCTTCCCCGCCAACGTGCGCGCGGGGTACGGCATCATCAAAGGCGCCAGTTCAGCATGCCAGGCTTATGGGCTCAATTTCAGTGCGATATTGGCGCTGAGGTTCGTGGGTGATCATTCGGTGATTTATTGGGCGACTGTCAAGCGCGCACGCGGGGGGCAGTATGAGCATGGGAATGGTGATGGGGAAGAAGATCCTTTACTGCGTTCGCTTTACAGTTTCTGCGACAGGCCATTGGATCCGGGGTTGGTGAAGGAGTTGAGGAGGGGGTGTATTGCGCATAGCGACGAGACGACGTGGAGGCGGTACCTCGCGTCTACAGAGGTGTCAGAGGGTGAACGCACGCTTCTTTCTCTCGAAACGCATCTCGCACCCGCCGACGTCGTCGTCCTCGAAGATCCCGATCAAGGGCAGACAGGGAGAGGGAGAGTAGCGAACCTGAACGAACAGCCGGATGTGTTGGAGAGCTTCAGCGTCGCGGTGACGTTTTATCACTTCGTCACAAGGATGATGAGCCTGAAGAGGGTAGAGACGACGTTTATTGTGCATCAGAGGCTTTGGAGGTTGGTGTTGAGGGATGATAACGTGGTGGAGATTGAGCTGGGGGAGGATAGTCCGGCTGTGTTCGTGGATGCTACGTTGACGGTGTTCGCCATCGGAGACCCTACGAAATCGAGTTCACGAAAGGAGCAGGGAAGTGAGGGTGCGTTGGAGAGACCAACGAGCAGGTTTTGGGGGAGGTCGAGGACTACTAGTACCAGTGCTACTGCAGGACTGACAACACCAACACCTGACGACCACCCCCGATCCCCACCACCTATATCCCTCCAGCCTGGCCCTCAAAACCAATCACTCAACTCCCAGAGCAACCCCTCCCCGTCACAAAGTACATACATCCCCATCCCCTCCCTATCATACCACGGCTCTTCCTCCCACCAGTCCACTCTCCACCCCGCCTACGAACTCACCCTCCGCTCGCCCTCCCACATCAACCCCCTCCTCCCCCCTCCCTCCACATACGCCCACCCCACTGGCAAAGCCGCATGGAAAGACGCAGACATCAGCGTGGCGGATCTCATCAAGGATATGGAGAAGGCCGGCTCGTCCTCTAAGAAGTCGAGCTCGACCTCAGATCCCAATCCCGATTCCTCAGGGAAGGGGAAGGGAAAGGCGGGCGAGGGTGGGGGTGTTACGGTTGGTGGGGGTGTGGGCGCGGTGCAAGATGGAGGTGGGGAGGTGCCGGTTGTGGTGAAGGCTACGAAGAAGGGGAAGGCGGATAGGGAGAGGGGGAGGGTGGTTTCTGTTGCGTGAGTCTCGTTTCCTCCTTTCCCTTTGCTTTGTGTGGACAGATTGTTGATTGAGCGAGCAGCACGAAGGCCTTTACGGCGGATGAGGATGGGAGGTTGAGGGTACGGTTGATGGTGAGGTTTGTGAGGCCGGATAAGGAGAGTTCGTGTGTCGTCTGTTGAGGTCGTTGGCGTTGGAGGCTGCTCCTTACGATATCCGGTTATACTTGCTTACACAATATCCACTGAAGATGCTACATGTTCTACGAGAGAGTGACTGTGAATTGGAAGCCTTCGCTCCCCTCAATTGGCTCGAATTCTCTGACAATCGAGGTGTTCTTTGAGCTGCTTTCAATGGATTCTTCAAAGCGTGCTCATGCAACGCTACTTCATATAGCACTTGGACATCTCTGCATCTTCATACTGGTGGGCTAGCTCGTAAGTATGTTCATAATGGCTTTACCGACGATGCGCAGCATCATGTACCTGTCTACTATACACGGTGACAGGTGGGTACCATCGGCCAGCACTAGCTAAGAATCAGACCCATGCATGATTTGAACTGGAAGATGATGTTCTTCATCGCACGAGTGCCGCAGCCAAATGTTTTGCCAATCGCGACGCTGAGAAGAAAAAAATGGGTTTCATTATGGTACACGCTTACTGTATCCAAAACGGTGGGTAAATAGGCAAAGCCAAGAGATGAGAAGCACCTAATTCGACGGCCAGTGCATTCAATCCGTTTCGTTGGTATGGTATCCCGCTCTCCTCATAGCACCCAGTCGATGTCTCGCAGCGCCCAGGTCCTTCTCTAGCTTGAGAATCTCCACCTGCTGCTCCATCTCCCTCTTCTTGAACTCGAGCGTCGCCATGCTGTTGTAGTCCTCATCCACCTCCTGGGCCTGCTTAGCCGACACAGCTTTCACCTGTCTGACAAGTGCCTTGCACGCCTCAGTGACCGCCTTGGCAGCGAGCTCCAGGCGCTCCTGCGTCTTGGACATGAGGTTGGCCTTGACACGAGACGCGGCTACGAGCTGCGCAGTGGCTGCCGCCACCTCGTTGGAGGCTACGATGAGCTGCTCCAGAGAATGTGTACCCGAAAGCACACCATCCGCGCTCTCGATGAGCAGGTTCGTAGCAAAGGCGACAGCCTTCGCTGCGGAGATGAGACCCTCCGTCCAGCGGTTGTTGCGTTTGTAGAACTGCTGCGTCGAGCTCGAACCCTTGCCCTGGGCGACGATCTCCTTCTGAGACTCCGTAGCGGCCTGGATTAGGCGCCCGATGGCGCTGGTGATAGCGAAAGCGGCTTGCAAAATGGAATCGTGCACCTGGAGGTCGACAGCGCTGTACTTGAACGACTCCTTGGGACGGCTGATCAGCTCCTGGATGCGCTGTGTCGCTTGCTCGATCGCTCGCGCAGCGCCGTGCATCTCCTGTTCGACGATGTCTCCCAGGTCCTCTGCCTTGTTGACTGTCTTGCCCTTGGGAATGAGCTTCTCTACGACCTCTGAGAGCTTCGTGAGTGATCCCCGGACCTCGCCGTTATTACGCATGGCGACCTCCTTGCGCTGGGTGGGTTGGAGGAGATCGAGTTTGTACGACTGCAGGTTGTAGAAGCATCGCAAGGTGACATCCCCGGCAGCTTTGGCAGTGTTGATGATCTTGTCCGATGCATCGTCGTCGCTTGCAAGGCGACTGATGCCCTTCGTGTTGATCATGACGTCCGCGACAGACTGAGCGAACTCGTTGGCACCCTTGATAACGTTGACGTGCTCGCCGCCCAGTTCACCGCCGAGGTATAGGTTGAAGATGGTGGCGAACTCGGTAGCGTTGTTGACCGCCCGCTCCACCATGGACAAAGTGTACTCTGGTGTTGAGTTCAAGTTACCAGCCTGGGTGGGAGACTCCAGCTCGTACGCAGCGTCGTCGACCTTCTGCACGCATGCTTGTAGAATAGAGTCTAGTTGGCATGTCAGCAAGTACGCCAGAAGGCCTAACGTCTTCAACACTAACCGATGATCTCGTTCAGCTTCTTGCGGTTATCCAAGATGAGGGTGTCGATCTGAGCATTGTTGGTCTCATCGATTATTCCTTGATTCTTTGCGGAGAAAAGCGTCAATCTTCAGCTAGATAGACATCTACTATTACACTCACCAAGCGGTTGTCAGAGATCTCATGGATCGTTCGATCGAGACTCTCCTGCAAGATCTCAATCTCAGCATCCTTCTCCTCTTTGACGCGCTCGACTTCATCGTTGACCGCATCCAATCTCGCCAGATACTCGTCGATCTGGTTCTGCTTGGACTAAGGGACCAGAGTCAGCGATCTCCACGAACACCGAGCTGGTGAAAGAGGGCGAACCCGGATTGTGTCCTCCAGCTCCGTGATCTGCCTGTTAAACTTGCTGATAACCGTCGACACCTCCGATCTCTGATTATGGCTCAGATCATCTGCGCGCTCATTCGCAAAGTCCAGCTCCCGACGAATACGGTCCATTTCCTCCTTATGCGAGGACTTCTGGCGATCAACATCAAACCGAGCACGGTCCCGCTCCCTAAGCATATCAGCCAACTCCAGGTTCTTCGCCTTGAGATCGCGCTCCATGCGTTCCATGCGGTCAACAGCCTCCTGCGCCGAGTTGGCCTTGAGCTGGAACTGCTTGAATTTGGAGAGCATGTCGAGGTGCTCGGTACGCAGTTGGCTGTATAGCTTGGCGAGGGCTTCGTACTTGTTGCGCCAGAGTGTGACCTGGTCCTGGAGTTGCCTGATGAGCTCGTCCTTGGAGAGGATCTGGGACTGGACGTTGCCGCTGATGCTGGAAAGTTCGCCCTCCAGCGTCTTCACTCGCTGCATTTGAATCATACATCAGCATCGGGCCACTCCAGGGACAACCGATATGGCACTCACGTTGTCATACTGCTCTAGCAATAGCTGATCACGCTCGACGCGATTCCGGAGATTGAGCATCTCCATCTGCATGTCGTTCACCTGCTGTGCAGCATGGCTGTTCATCTGCATCATCTGCTGCTGCATGAGCTGCTCCTGGGCCAACCTCTCCCTCTCTGCCTGCTCCTGTTGCCTCTGCTCAAACTCGCGAGCTTGCTGCTCCTGTTGGTTTTGCCGCTGGCGCTCCTCAGCCTCCTGTGCGGCCTTCAACTGAGCCTGCTGGTCCTCGTACTGCTTGAGCATCTGCGCCTGCTCCCGAATCTGAGCAGCATCTGGGGAGGGAGCAGAGGGCGGCGGTGTGGGGTTCTTGGCGGTGGTTGGGCGAGGGGGGAGATCGGGGGTGTCGCCCATGTCGAGGAGGTTGGGTGGTTCCTAGCGAGTTCATCAGAGGCCGAAGGAAGAGCGAACACGATGTTTTCACTCACTTGGCCGAGTTTTGGGACGTTAATCAGGTAAGTGAGGTATTTGAGGTTGGAGCATTCGTAGTAGAATTTGCGCAGATTGTAATGCTGGCTTGCGTGGCGCTGCTTGAGAGGCTCCAGGGCATCAACGTCATTAGTTCCTACAAGTGTAACGGTCAGCAGAAAGTATCTGATAGGGTGAGTTGCACGCACTTCGGTACATGGCTCGCATCATGCTCGTGACGAATCGGTAGATACCCCAGCTCTCCTTGACAAGCGGTACAAGGGACGAGATACGACATTCGTTATTGGCCGAGTTGCGGAAGTGGGCAAACACCATCTTCTGGAAGGACTCGATGTGGTCTTGGATATTCATTAGATCGGAAATGGTCTCGTAACTGTGCGGGTGCGTCAGATACGCTGATGGACAAACGAGCTGGATTGGGAGCTCACCCTTCGTTCGGGTCATCTATACCCTTAAGCGTGATGTACTCCTCGTACTCGAAGAGACCGTTGAATTCTGGCCGTATCCGATGGAATCTGAGCTTCGCAAGCAAGAACTGCACGTATGTCCTGATAAGTGGTCCGTATCCTGTGAGGGGCAAGAAGTGAATATGCTGATCAACAGTTCATCCACAGGTGAATGAGCGCACCTTTGTTCCCTTCCTGGACAACCGTTCGTGAGCAGGTCTCCAGCCAGCTTGTCTGCGTGTGAGCTTCCTTGAGAGTCTGGAGAAGCCCCGTTAGCTCAGGCCAACCTGTGAGCAAGCAATACGTGACGCACATTCGGGTGACCCTCCTGCAGCACTTTATGCACCGTAATCAACGCTTTGAAAGTCTGCACTTCATCTGACAAAATAGGCTGCACTCTAAGCCCATTCCAGAAAGAGGAGGAGGTGTGATAATCCCAAGTGAACACGATGCACTCTAAGTCCTCATGATGTCAACATGGCAGTCTTCTTAGGAGGAATGGTCGGCTACGCACTTCGTACGTGTTTCTGCTTAGGCGCGCTTTCTTCTGGACTAGTGGCCTTCTTTATGTGAATCGAGAGTTCGTGCTCAGCCTTGTCCTTGTCCACTGGTCGAGTTGGCTGATGATTATCGTCGTATTCGTTCTCGTAACCGCCGCCGCCGCCGCGCTGCTGTGTACGGCCATACCTGGAGAGTATGCAACGTCAGTGGGTAGATTCTTGGTGTCAAGAGGGTTGATTATGTACATGCTTGGGGTGAGAGGATACCCTTGAGATGTGGTGGAAGTGAGGGTAGGAGCTGCGGCAATCACTGACTTGTACTTCACGTGTACAGCGAGATGTCCTTCTGCTTCCGCCAAGCGGCACTCAACGCCTTCAAAGCTCCCTTCTCCGCTGCTTCTCGGCGACCATGGACTAAACGACCAAAGCACTGGAGACTCAACTCTACGACTAGCGAATCTACGTCCACCGCCGCTTCATACGGAGTGAGGAGACAGCCATGGATGACTCCCATGATGTTTTTGGTCGGCGTCATGCCGATCGCTACATTCGCCCTCGGTTCCTGGCAAGTCTCCCGCCTCAAGTGGAAAATCGCGCTCATAGACGAGCTGGAAGAGAAACTCAGTGCAGACCCTATGCGGCTGCCACCTCGAATAAAGTATGTGCGTCGTCATGTCTCAGCTGGACCTGCGTTAACATGAAGCAACAGCCTAGACGCATTGCCCGAGTTCATCTTCAGAAAAGTCAGCGTGTCTGGGTACTTTGACCATGCAAAAACCATTGTTCTGAAGCCCAGAGTCTACGATGGCAACCACGGTGTGCATGTTGTTACGCCGTTCGTTCGAGACAATGGGACGACCGTGCTTGTTGACCGAGGGTTCGTCACCAACGAAGTGGCTGACCGTGGTGGTATCGAGAAGTCGACGGAGCACGTAGAGATCGTTGGCATGATACGAACCTCTCAGCCTAGGAACGCGTTCACGCCGGATAACGAGCCGGACAAGGGCGTCTGGTACTGGACCGACGTCGATGCCATTGCCGAGCATGCTGGAGGTGCCGCTGCTAACGTCCAGCCAGTGTTCATCGAGCAGATATTCCGTGCGTATACCTGTCGACCATTCACGACGTGTTTCTTACCGACTTTTGCTGTCACAGAGGGCCACGTCGGGGAAGCGCAGTCTAGCCTTCGTGATGGATCACCCCTGGGTCGTCCGCCAACCGTAGATATTAGGAACTCTCATTTGTCCTATATCATCACCTGGTGAGCACATCGTCTAGTGCCAAAACACGTGTCGCCTCGTCGTTAAATCTGTCATCAGGTATGCCTTGTCGGCATTCACCGCCGTCATGTTCGCAGGCGTTGTTCGGAATCGAAGACGTTTTGTGGGCAAGAGGTTACCTCGGTGATTAGCCCTCTCTTCCGGTTCTTGTAGCTCACCGTGTACCTTAGTTGAACTGCATGCCTACGTTAATATCTCCCTTCTCCTCCCCTTACTCGCCTGACCAGCGCCAGACAGCTCGGAGTGGCTCGACTGGCCGAGGCCATATCCCCGTCACACCTGCTATAATCACACAAAGTTATCTTATCTTCCCCGGACATGAAAACGACGTTCCATTGTGCACAGTGCACGAGGCAAAAGCCGCATCGCGATCGAGTAGGAACCCAGCAGTCAACTGTGTGCTGCACTGTGCAGCGTCGATGGCCTTGTCGCGTGGGTGTCGTGTGTTCGACAACAACCGGACCGAATTCGCTCACTGAACCACCGCCATTGCTTTCTTCACACTTCTTTATTCTCCATGCACGACATAGTCTGCTACTGGCCGCATTCACTGTTCTCTGTATACGTTTATAAGAGCACAGGCTCCGAGCATCTTTTCGCCCGTCCCCCCTTGCACTCTCACCCCCCGTGAATCTGAACATGGCTACTCCCTTCAACCCCTACTCGCAGCAGCCTCACCCACTTCGCCATCACCAGTCGAGAGAGTATCACAGGGCGGATCACCCCTCAACCACACACTATGACCACCGCCAACAATCACAGTCTGGTAGGACTGGCTCTGTCCCAGGAACACCGGGATATCATACTATGCACGGACGTTCCGCACCGATTAACATGCTCAACCCCAAGTATCCCGCTGCGCTCTCGAGAGACTACCAACACCAGCACAACCGTGCTGCTCTCTCAGCACAGGCCCAAGGTACGTCATGCACTCTCTCGCACTGCTGGATCGCTGGACTGACTGGCATGCAGGCGACCACCTGAACAAGGAAATCGAACGCGCGCTCAAGGCCCGTAAACGTGCTGAGCAGATCAGGAGAGGGACGGCACCCCTTGGTACCAAGAGCGCGTTGCCAAAGTCGCCCAACCCGATCTATGGACCGAAGCCAGAGTCGGATAAGCCGAGGCGCTCTGCGGTTGGGTGTGAGCAGCAGCCCTATGGGAGGGCGTCAACGGGGCAGGGGTTCAATGGGAAAAGAAAAAGGAGGGTCTCGTTCTCGACAATGGAGGACAGAAAGGAATCTAAGGCTCAAGGTACGTCTTGATTGGGTCCTGTGTTTTTCTTTCCATCTTAACGTTGCCATTTAGTGTACCCGAGTCATTCGACGCCCTTCCGCGGACATGATCCTCGTTCCTCCTCTCGAGGATACTATGATCCACCGACCTCTGGACGGAAGGAGAACTATCATCCAGACCCTTCATCTACCCCACGCCATCATCACGAATCTAGATCCCGTCGGACGAGCCTTCCCATCAACGTCTATGCGTCTCAACCTCCTTCGCGTGGCCACGGGGCTGTCTCCCCCATCTCCTCTGACACTACGTTGTGTGGTCACAACGATCGCTCGGACCGCAAGCGCTCTTCTTCCAGGCAACGTGAGCACAGCTCTCACCATGCACCCAAGTTCTGCAACCAGGGCGAATACCGCACATCCTCATCCACCAAACGCCGTGACCATGGCGAATATCATTCATCCTCTACGAAGCACCATCAGCAGAGTCGTCATTCCACCTCCGCCATCACCCCTTCCAGGAGGTCTAGTCACAGCCCACCCGACCCGCGCGTCATGAAGTCCAGCACCAACACTCCTGTCGACAGCGCTAGCAAGCGACTTGCGCCCCTCTCGCGCTTCAACCCCTTCTCGAGGCGTGCAAGGGCGGACTCGCTGTCGGCGGTGACGGCCGAGCCTCCTATTAAGGCGCGCCGGGTGTCTGCGTGTGAGCCCCCTGCTAAGACGTGTCGAGTGTCTGTGGACCAGTCGGCGCCGAGGACGAGCTCTAAGATGCCGGGAATGGGGGAGAGGGTGGGAAGCAGGTACTTTAGTCCGTTTGGGCGGAAGGCTTGAGGCTACCCCAGGGCTACCCCCAGCTGTGGTTGTGGGCGCTGTATTTATGTTATGACTGCGATGATTCCTTGCTTGTGTTTGCGTCTGCGTATTTAACTTAATACTTCTCCCCATCCTCTGTGATTCCCTCTTGTGTTGTAACGTATTTGGGTTTCGGATTGCCCTGCAGCAAATGGGCACGTCTACGTAGCGTAGTCATATTGGGTAGATAGTAATACAGCACCTGCCCTTCAACCTTTGAATGTTTTCAGATGCTCGCGATTCTCTGTGGGTACGTTGCCTGTCGTCTCTGTCTGCCTTTTCACTGTTACTTAGAACACGAAGGCAAGGCTCGCAGTAGATGCACCACCTATCTCAGAACAACTGACGCAAAGGACGATTGGCGACCGGGGTCATATTCTGAGCAAATATCCAAAGTACAAAAAGAAACTTCAGACCACTACCGACGTCTGCTCTGACACTCACTCTATACGAGTCCTTTCCCAAGCCCCCAAGCCCCCTCTGCCCTTACCAATGCGCATCGTTAGATTCGTCGTCCTCTGCGTCGCAGTCCTTGCCGTCCCAATCAGCCGCCTGGGGTCCTAACATGGCCCTCAGCCTGTCGGCTGTGTCGTTATCGAACCCTCTTGCGTCCCGGATGCGCAAAGTGGGTACGGTCTCGCCGCGATGCAGTCGTCCTTGCATGATGTCGATCAGACTCTGTGAGCAGGACGTCGACTCACTTTCCTTAAATATCCAACACTTGAACGAGAGAAGAACAAGGTTCGGCAGCATCAGCGGATTATCCGACGAGGGGTCTTACAGGATGCTCGTGGCTGAGGCTATGCCCAGCGCAAAACCCACGTTGCTGGTGCCTTCGAATACGATGGATTCCAGTGAGGGACTCTGCTTGAGAAACTGGATCCAATGGGGAGCGTAGAATGGTGGATCGTGCTGCGAGTGGAGGATAATATAGAGACACTTGAGGCATTCCGATCCGTGCGCAGACAGAAGGAGACGAGAAAAGTGATTTTGGGGAGTTGGGCACTGAACCGCACCGTAGACGACAGCCTCAGGTCCATGGCGAGCTCACAATGACTGTAAAAATTTCGGATTGTTGCTCCCCAGGAGGCTGCAGCGTGGTTTCCTAAAGATGCTGCTTTTCCTGATAGCCCGTACGCATGGAGAAGTGATACAACCATGTCTTCCCTTTCCTGAGCTGTGGCGGAATCGATAGATAGTCCAATGCGCTGACACTCCCCCTTGTAGTCGAGGGGTGCCATATCCGCGGGTAGAAGCGAGCTATGTGAAGAGGGGAATCCTCTATCACGCATGTTGCGAGGCGTTTTAGCGGAAAGACGATGGTCGAATCGGTATCAACTAGGGGTAGTCCCTCCGGGAGAGAGCCCTCCAAATGCAGCGTTTCCAGGTTAGGGGAGGAGTAGATGGTGTTAAGGAAGGGCTGCATTGGTGGTCGTGGTACCGTCGTGTGCAGGTAAAGAGTGACGAGGTTGGTGAACATGCTTCGACCATCGACCAACGCGACGCTGTCCCAGCATACGCGACATCGCACTAGCCGCTGGTGCTGCAGAACAGGGGTGGGAGATGCGAATGCATCTGTCTGAGGGCCCGAGAACGAGCGTCGGCTTCAGCGATGTACTCCTCGATAGTGGAGCGTACAATGTTTTTGGGTAGGGATCCAAGTTTGAGCTGGATGTTCGCCAATGAGCCTCCCAAGTAGGACATGATGGTAAACGGCAAGGGGTTGGACCTGTTTCCCCAATAATTGAGATCGCCAATCATCTCCTCTCGCGTCTGGCCAACATTGAATGCACGCATGAAAGGCAGCAAACGTACATTGAACGATCGTTTGAAAGACTAGTATACGAATTTTCCAAAGCTAGGCACAGCGAAACCTCAAAGCAATACAGAAGAACCAAGGAAAAATTACTAGGCTCACAAGTCTAATCCGACTCGCGAACAAGACCACCTCTCCCCCTCTTAATCCTATCCTCCAGACCTCCAGCCGCACTGAACACCTTCTTCGACTCGGCACTCAAGAAGTCACCCATCCCACCCGACTTCGCACGCGCTTTCTCGTCAGCTTCCAGCTCAGCCTTTTCCTTCTCGAGAAGCATCTTGAGCCGTTCCTGTCGCTCCACTGACATGGAGCTGGCATTTAGAGTCATGGCAGCCAGTCGAGCAGCGCGATCGTCAGCAGCCTGATTGGGAGGTGGACCGCTGGCATCGGGTCGGGCAGCATGGTGGGAGTGCCTAGGAGGTGGAGGAGAATAGCGCTGACGTTTGTGTACATCTCGACTATCGCGACCATGGCGAGGAGGACTTGTGCTACGTCGCCGTTTGCCATCCCTGTCGCGATACCTGTCGTTATTCTCGTCTGAGCCTTCAGACCTTGAGGAGCTGGCATGCTCGTATCGAGAGCGTGAGTGATGATGCGAGGGCGGCGGCGAGTGAGAGCGCGAGCGGCTTCGGCCATGTCGCTTGTCGTCGTGGGTACTGGATCGACGATCCCCATGTCGGTATGTCGTTGGAGGACTCGCAGAGCGCCTGGACGAACGGCGACTGTCTCGAGAGTCTCTGTCCCGTCGGTCATAGTGGCGCCGAGAATCGGGACTCCTAGAACGAGACGGCGACCTGGAGTACCCACGGCGCCTGTGGTGGCGCTCGTCTCGGTGGTCATCGTCAACTATTCGTCGTTTCTCCTCCTTCAGGCGCTTCTTCTCTTCTTTCCTCGCTTTCTTGTCCTTCCTGGGCTTGATTCCATTCCTTTCCTGCATCTCCTTCAAGCGAAGTGGGTTGGTCATGAGCGCTTGGTAGGCTGCTTGCTCCTGTTGCTTGATAGCGAATAGTGGGTCCTCTCGAACTTTGGCAGCAACGTCTCGGATGTTGTTGGCGTTCTGAATAGCAATAAAGTTCTTATGGGAGGCGCCCAGCTGAAATGACATTCCACTCGATGAGCATTCTTGCAGTGTAGAGGATGCAATAGGATCGACGAACCTTATCGTTCTCGTCGCCAGTCAAAATCTTGTCCACTCGCTTCTTACCGAGCAGGTAGTCTTCCAGTTCGTTGGCATTTTGCCCGCTCCCTGACGCTGGCGTTGAATACATCCAGTCCAGCTTCTCAGATCGTTTCCTCCCAGTTTGCTCCTCTTGCAAACGTTGTAGTTCTTGCAACTGGCGCTCTTCCTCCTTTTCCTTGCGCAGCTGGTCCAACTTCTTCCTTTCTTCGGACTGCACCGAATGTTGTCAGACGAAAGTTGACTCGCCAAAGCGAAAGACCTGAACGCACCGCTTTCTTCTCCTCTAGCCAAACCCGCTCCTGATTCTTCATCAGCAGCGGGTGCCACGACTTCTTCATGTTCAAGTCTCCACCACCCATGATGCCTAGATACTCTGTGTCGTAAAAGAGAGTGAAGAGAGGTTGGTGTGAACGTCGAGCGGGACGACGACAGGAGTGTGGTTGATCACAAGGAGCAAAGAGGTGGCTGTGACTCACTCCTCATCATGGCCCCGCCATCATCCATTCGGTTAGCGGTCGACGACGACTCTGAGCAGTCGGACCTCTTGGGCAGTGACAGCGATGCTCTGCCGACACAACCGCAGTGCGCATTTCAGCAACATATAATTCCACTTAGCGTCATATGAAGGACATTCTCTGGCACAGGCCTACGCGTACCATATACTCTATGACCCGAAGCGAAATTACGAAGGGAATAGCCAACCGCTTCGTGCACTCTCGGACGTACATCGCCTTGTACCTCTCGATGGCAGCTCTATCAGTGGCGACGGTGGTGCTGAGCATTGCTGACGGCTGCCCTGGGCTTGCCTTCTACGTGCTAGAAATCATCATCAATACGTCCATGATACTTGAAGTCGGAATCAGGCTCGTCGCCTTCGGTCGGGTACGTCCACAGCTTGCACTATCCTAATTCGAGACTAATGAACACATGTACATTCATCGAACCACTTCTTTGCCTGGTCATATAAACTCTGGAATACAGAGGTTTTGGCAATCACCGTGGAATGTTGTCGACCTGATCTTGACCATGTTCTGTGCGGTCACGCTGCTCGTAATCGTGTTCACCGGCTGCGGCTCGACCACAACCAAGGAAGAAGAGATTCTAGATACCCTTTTGCTGGTGGCACGTAACGTCCTTCAGTTCGCTCGTCTAGCTGGCGTCATGAGGCAGTAAGTCCCCCATCCTTACGTTTAGCACCTTCGCACCATCACATCCGTTCCTGGCCATTCATCCCTTCCAAGATCGTCTCCCAAACGTCTTAACGCCTGCATCATTCCTGGCTCTTCTTTCATTTCCTGAGAATGCGATCGCTCCGAGCGCTCGCCCTACGCCGGTTTCACGGAGTGCCGAATTTCTCACCAAGAGTCAAACCTTCCACTAACTGCTTCTGTGCTTCTTCAGATCCGGTCAATCTATATTCTCACGTCCAAAGCCTATCGACCTGAACGCCGCCCGTCGAGCGGGCTACAGTCTCGACATCGACCTTGAGAATGATTACAATGACACGTACGGCAATGACGACTCAGGCCTGGCGCGGCCTCTTATTCGGCGGAAACCAGTTTTATTCGACGCAGGAATCGGACCAGAGGAAGCCCTAGCATGGTCAGGAAGTCGCCGCAGTCTCAGCCAGTCCCAGGGCGATTCGTCTAGGAAGCCTCTCTCGGACATGCCTCGGGCAGTGGACGCGTCCCGGAATCGGGACGACGAGGACGTTTGGGCCGAGTTGGGCTGATGTCAACGACGTCCAGGGCGCCGTGCCTATACTGAATAAAATACAGTACTTACTGACTGGTATTTGGGTTACCCTTGGTGGAATTGATAAACCTCAAATTTTTGCAAATTCGACAGGAATTGAATTTGTTCCCACAAGTGCTGCTACACATAAAAGAGCGCCCAGATGCTGTTGGTCCTGCTGGTCCAGACTCGATGCATCAAGCCTTCAGGGGTCCTGTAGCGGGACTGTAAGTACAAGTGCAGCAAGCTGAGAAAAGGATAGACTACCCCTGACAGAGTCGTGGCATCAGCTGCCAAAGTCTCGCAATGACCAGAAACTGAGCAAGGTGAGCAGGCTAGGACGTAATAGTGAAGTCCGACCCTGCTGGGAGCGGTCTGACCAGTTCACGGATGTTGCACGCGGAGCGTGGTGGTACTAATCTGAAGTGATTGAGCATTCCCAAGAGCATGCCACAACATTGCGGTAATTAGAATCGAAGCTAGCGATGCACCATGCAAGACTAGAAGCTCTAACTTAGTAGAGTGAGAACATGCAACAGCACGCCGGTTCTCTCGTTCTGCATGTCGGTGGAAGGTGCAGTAGATAGATAGATAGATTGAGCAACTGTGGTCCCTCAAAGCATACAGTCGAAGGATTTGATGGACTATGATGAAACGTGAGAAAAATAAAATAGCTTTGTTGTGACCTAACGACCGAGCTCCAGGGATGCTGCAGTGTCGAGATCGTGCTTTTTGACCGAGTTTGTGTTCAGCGATTGGTTCCCTCTCTCTCTCATGTTCTCCTGCTAGACCCCAGCCCTACGATGTCGACGAACAACCTTGCCTCGTCGAAGAGCTGGTGGCCTCTCAAATCACCCTCCTTTACACCCTCAAGAGACCTTCCATACGACACCGAGTCCAGGCCCGGCTCTTCTTCCTCTTCATCCCCAGCAGGTAGCGGATTGAAGTCATTCGCGTCGGCTATGGGATTCAGCAAGTCGAGGAAGCATGACGCTGGTTATCCGGCATCAAGGCCACTCAATCTGGCCGGTACCTCCTACGACAGGAGCAGAGGAAGCGCGAATAGCGGTCACGCAGCACCGACCAGCAATGACCAGTCAAATACATCGAGGAAGCCAGGACGACCACCATCGAACTCGGTCTCTTCCACCCTACGATCAGAATCATTCGACGACGAGCCGGTTCCCAGAACACCTTCCGATTTACCGCGGAATTCGATGATGAGCCTGAGCGAAGACCCATTTGCTGCTAGCAGTCTTCATTCGCCACGGATAGAACACGCATCCGGGAGTCGTATATCTGCCTATTCCAATCATTCTGGGCTCGACGTGCTACCCAAGGGGGCTACAGGTTCACCGCTGCTATTCAGTAGCACAAGGGATTCGTATTCCTCGTCGTCATCACGCGAAATGTATCGACCGACACCCACCTCCCCAAGAGTAGCGTCCCCCGGAGTAGTTGAGCATTCGTACGCTACTTTTTCCTGGTCCATTTCCTCCTCCTGTTGACCCTGACATGCTTCTTTCTAGTATGTACCCGAACGGCTCATCTCGCCAGAGGGTGGTTTCGGTTGGTCGACACGACGTACGGCGGCCTGGCGACCCGCATCTCTTCACTCCGCCTCATTTCACTTCGGCCTCCTCCACGACCCTTACCGACACGAATCGACTCTCACAGCCTAGCACAAGCTCTCTACAAGCACGGCCTCCTATGCGCGCTCGCGGAATGACTGACGTGGGGCCGGGTCAGTCGCTTGTTCAGTTTCTTCGCAGCGAACCCCCTTCCCCCGCTAGGTCTAGTGGTAGCGGTAGTCATCGGCGTACCGACGATCTCGTACCGCCCATGCTCTCCCGCACCGAATCGCACTCTTCACAATCGTCCACGGGTCCACGACTGGTTGTTCGAGCCGCCTCAGTCTCTCGCCCTCCACCCACCGCCCCACCCAACCTCCACCTCCCCCCACCGCCCACAGAGCATCCACCATTCGAGCCACCGACGTTCGCCTCCCCACTCGCTTCTATCGCCCCACCACCACCTCCCGTTGCTCCCTTGACGATCATTCGGAAGTCATCAAATAACCGATCACCACTCGCTTTGGACGACTCGAGGCCGCCGTCGGCGTCTAGACTTGCTGTGCAAGTTGCTGCCAATTTGGATTCCAACCCGATCACCCATTCAGCGCACGGTACACCGCGAACCCTGAAAAAGGCGGCGTCTCAGTCGTCTTTGCACAAGAAGGCGTCCATATCAAGTATTTCGTCCTTGAAATTGTCGGCGGAGGAAAGAGCGCCACGCAAACAGCGGTCTTTCAACCACCCCAAGCTTCCTTTACCAGAGGTGCCTGCTTTACCCTCCATGGCCAGCACTTCTACTCCGAGCACTCCTTACAACCTTTCGGACAAGGACAAACGCGGCAGTAGCTCATCCCGGCGACGTTTGTTCTCGGCTGGGTCCATACGAACGACTTCATCGCAGTTTCCAGACGACCAAATGAGCTCGTCTCACGATGACCCCGCCGCTTTTCTCGCCAGGATCGACGGACAGCGATATCAGCAAACCCCCTCATTCTGGGACGAAGACAAGGAATCCAGCGGCTCAGTACCCCCAAGCCCTGTTACGAGGCAGCGGTCTCCCCACCATGATTACTACCCTCAGCAAATCATGTCTCCAGCAGAAATGTTGAAGGTCGAGGCGAGCTACAATCGTGGCAGCGTCTACGTGCGAGAGCGTGGTCAATCTGTCGCCAGCATGTTCAGTCTCGCCAGTGTCAGTACGACGAGAACAGCCATGAGCAATCTGACTTTGGGTGGTAGCGGTCATGGCCATGGGGGTGCGAGCGCTGGCCCTGGACCTTCTGTATCGTCACCTCGCCATTCTAATCCAAACTCCCCGGTCGCTCCTCCTGTCGAGAGCCACTACTTCGACCACGCTCAACACCGCGAAGAGACCCACAGCCCACCCAGTCTACATCCTCACCCTCACACCCATCCGAGCGGCACCGCTTCACGTCCGCAACGACCACCTGCAGAGCGGCCCTCTCCAATGCCGTGTTACAGTCCGCCTACACCCGAAATAAACTCCCTTCCTGCTCCTCCGCGCCGCCGAGCAAACTCCCGACCTTCTACCTCTCCTGCTCCGCCAACCTCCATGCCACATCCGGTATCGCGCGCCCCGTCGTCTTCTTCTGTGCGAACAGCACTAAGCCAGCGGTCTCAGGAGTTTATCAGAACCAGGAAGTCACTCATGAGGAAACCATCGTTCTTGGAGATCGACGATGAAGCCGAGAGGGATGCTCGTAGACTTATTGGGTTGAGAGCTGGCGGGAGCACGTTCGTGCCTGAACCTGACAGTTTTCTGGACCTGCGCCCTTCGATTGACAACGTCAGGGGAATCGAGGCGCCGAGTTGAGTGTGGTTAGGCTCTCTGATCGCTGCGTGGGTTTGCACATTCTCCATGGATCCAATTTCACAATCCCTTCTTGACGCGATGCACTCGAGCTCTTGGCTTCTCTTCCAGCGCGCGTTCTTGCCATTCTTATCGTCGCGCTGCTTGTACACCATTTCATCGTTCGATTTCATCATCTCTGCTCTTATTTGACTTATTCTCTCACGTTGTTTATACCTATCTCTATACCCTATCTGTTATTGCTGCCTGGGTGCTCAGGGCTTACCATTCCTGTGCTTCAATCTCAGTCTGTTGTTATACTTTACTAATGTCTAAAGTAGCACCACCCTACTGTCTCTCGTCGTTTTCTCTTCCTCTTGCTCCCTTTGCCTGCTCACCATGGACTGCCCCACCCATCACCACTCTCAGGGCCGACACTCATTCCGTTCTCCGTCTCTTCGCGCTCATCTGTCTGCAGTTGCCATCACACTCACTCGCCCATTTCATCTCTGTTTCCCAAAACCTCGCTTATTTCTTCTGTTTGCAACTCGTTTCCTTTTGCATGCTTCAACGACCTCTGCGGATTGTACAAGTATATACAGCGGTGGGCTAGAGCAGAAACGACCACTTTTTCGAGAGAATACC